>ML685833.1:2408466-2442114 GCA_007922175.1 Pelusios castaneus
GCTCCCCTTGTCCCCGGGAGCCACGGCTCCCCTAGCCCGGGGAACCGCGGCTTCCTTCGGAGCGACGGCTTTCCGTCAACGTAGCCAGTCGACTTAAGAGTCTAGTGTAGACTCCCTAAGTCCATTTGAAAAGGTTGACTCTAAGTCAACTTAAGACTCTAGGGTAGACTCTCTAAGTTGACTTAACAAGGTCGACTTTAAGTTGACTTAATATAGTCGACTTAGCTTTGCAAGTGTAGACATAGCCAAAGAGTTTCAGATTACAAGTAATGGAAGGGCGGAATAACAAATTCCGTGAACGGGAAGAGAGGCACCGCTGGAACTGTTTGCACGCCACAGCATTACAGATTAAAGAATAGGTACTTGCCATATATTTTGTGACCCAAACTCAGTTGGTAAGTTGTTCATGTGTTGTTCACTTAGACTATTACATCATATGTGTGGCCTGCTACATGAATGGTCACCACATTAGACAAAGCTGGCTGAGAAGTTGATAAAGTGCGGTTTGGTTGCCAATTTGTCCAAACGAAAACTTTTTGCAGGAGTGTATCTTATCAAAAAGAAGGTTTTAAAGACCCAACATAAAATCTGTGGTCAAAACAAGAGAGAGAGCCCCACCCCAGAATACCCAATAGCCTGGGATTTACATAGGACGCAGGAAAGCCATGTTGAAATCCCTGCTCTGAATCAGGCAGGTGAGTACCCAAACTTCCAAGCCTTTGGCTATTGTGCAGTAGTGGTGAATGTGCCTGTCTCAAATTACAAAGAATCTTGACTATATTCCAGTGTGGAACAAGAACATTTTTAAATCTCTCAACATTCTCATAAGACGAGAAAATGGTTTTATACTTTATGTATAATCACATGGTAGAATTTCGTTCCACATTAAATTATTTAACATCTAGAGCAGTGGTTCTCAACCTTTTTCAGATTGCAACATGCTTGGTAGCGTGCAGGACACGCCAGCCCATCCCACTCCCAGGCTGAATACAGCTCCACACCTGGCTCTCCATGACCCACTGCTGTGTTCTGACACAGTAATGTGTCCCAACACAGTGGCAGAGAACTGCTGATGTAGATGACAATCAGGTCACAGATCTACTGATCTTGGCAAATGTAGAGTGGCATTTTGAATAGGAAAACAATGACTAGCTCTTTGAATCAGGGACTCCCTGTGTTATAGTTAATACAGTCCCTAGCACAATGGGCTCCTAATCCCAACTGGAGCATCAAGGTGCTACCAAAGTGCCGATAAATAATAGCAATGAATGATAATTAATGCACACTCAAATATGTAGCTTGGGTGATCACTTGTTTGGGCTTGAATTCAATAATACGTTGGGATTTGCTGACATTTTCACAAATAAGTTTGTATTTTGCAACCGCCACCAATGAATAATTTGCACTAACAATAGCAAAGAAAACTCCATACCAATTCACCAAACTCTTCAAGCATCCCTTGGTACTCATGACCCAGCTCGAGTCAAAAGAAAATATTTGGGCCAAGATTTTCAGGAGTGGTTAGCAATTTTGGCACCCAATTTTGTCAACTTAAAAGGGCCTAATAGGAAAGTGTGAAGCACCCATGTCCTGAATATTAGAACTTTTAAACAATTTCTCCACACAGGCTTGCCCAATGTGATGTCCCCCATATCACTAGTCATATTAGAAAGCCTTGTACCAGTGGTTTTCAAACTACGGGTCAGGACTCAGAACTGGGTTGCAAACCCTCATGTACTGGTTCGCAGCACCCACTGGAAAGACTGGAATATATTGCTGAAAGATTTAATTGTTGGGTTGTGGGCATAAGTTATTTTTTTCACTGGGTCCCATTAAGAAAAGTCTGAAAACCACTGCCTTATACAATTGTGGTTGTTTACTTGTTCATAGGGTGAATGACTCCACTCCAAAAACCCCAAGCATGGCGCCATTTCAGTTCTTCTGACTATTCTTTCAATCGTTTGATAATGGTTGACATAGTTAATATTAAAATCTGTTTCAGGATGCAGCTACACAATGAGTTCATTTTTTGTCTTGGAGGCTGCAATATTGTGCTTCTAAATCAAACTCCCTGTGCAAAGAGTGCTGTCAGAGAGATTTCATTTACAGAGCCATCTCACTTGAACATCCTTCTAGGTCATGTGCAGACTTCCAAAGTGCTGTTATAATTGCTTCATAGCTCACAGCAGGAGTAGGAAGCATAAATACACCTGGAAAAAACAGACCACTCATGTTTATCTTTAAAGGCCTAGCTGAAACAATGTCGACATGATCTGAAGTTGAACTTAATGTGTTTTATTATCAGAGCTGATGTGCCAAAAGCAATTGATGGCTATTTCCGGAAATCATGTTTCTCACGCCAGTATTATTGGCGGGATCTCTATTTCTTGATTACAAATGTTGGGATTACTGCTTATTTGTTCTTCAAAGAGTATATATCTCTAGGCATCACAAGGTTTAGCATGGATGTTTGTCTGAAAATGTATACAGGGACATGCATTATTCTTTTAGTTTTGTTATTAATTGTTCCCATGTTTAAATTTTTATATATCTAATGGGAGAGCATAATATACCATGTCACTTGGGCAAATTGATCACACACCCACCAGTCAGATAGGAATAATTAAAGCCAATGTTACAAAGATAACTCTTAGGAACAAAATGCAGTCTATTGAATGAATGTTTGCAAATAATGAAGTCATTTGAAGGATGGGAAGAGGGAATAATTATTATAAACAAGGTTACATTTGGCAGATAACTTCATTACAAATTTGCCCAGAAAGATGCGATCTGATCCCAAATACATTTCTCTAGAGACTGACCAAAATCAAAACCTGATATGGACAATTTGCAACTCGGGAGTTTGAAATCCGGATGCAAGTAAAAGGTTTCTGAAGGAGTTAGATCCAAACTGACTGGTTCGGACTCACATTTGGCAGATTCTTGAAAGGAAGGTAATGTGTAATAATAATAATGTTATTTAAAAGAAAAGATATTGGAGCCCTGATTCTGATCACACCACTACCATCTTACAAAAAGGTTAATTTCCTTGGCTTTAAAGCCAGGTGTCACAATTTACACTGAGGTAAGAAAGAGGAACCAGGCCCATCATGTCTGAAACTGTCAGTGAAATTCAGAATTGACAGCGATGTTCAGCTCCTTTTACAACAGAAGCTACTTCTGAAATCTTTAGAGACCCTCATCTGCTCTCCAGCAAAATTTAGAAAATATGTTTTACCAAAAATTTCCATTAAGCTGTCAAACATTTTTTCCTTTTTTATTTTTTATTTTTTTTGGGTCTCATTATTGCTGCTTCTTAAGCTATTTGTATGTAAGCAGAAACTTCCTGTGTGTATACAATATAAACTGTTTAGTGAAAACAAATGACTGTTGTCAACTACATTTCACCCATGCTGCATTAGGAATGGAATCCCAGTGAAGCAAACTGATTTACACAGTCAAGCCACCCATGAGTGAATTTTATATTTCTGGTCCATCCACTGGGCAACATACTTTAATAGACCCTCTGTATGAAGGTTGCCATTGTGCAGTGCAGGTATACCCACATTCAGATATATTACAGCACAACCAAGCTTTGCTTTGTAGATCCAGTTTCCAAACACAAGCATATAAAGAAAGGAGCCAGTCCCACACCTGCATGTGAAAATTGGCAATGAATAGTAAAGCTGATTGGAACTCTTCCCTCCAAACAAAAATGTCAATTTTGTCAAAAAATAGAACACCCAAAATCTGAAGAAAAAATAGTTTTTGAAGTTCTCAGTGGTCTGGCCCATAAACAAGAATGAAAGTTTGAGGTTCCCAGAACAACATCTTCCATGTGACACCATCACAGCATTTCAAAATCTGGGTTTCGGCTAGAAAACATTTCTGTTTTTAGGCATTCCATTTGACAGACTTTCCATTTTTTTGTGGAAAGCAGACTATTTCTGTGTATGGCTTCATATAGTCCATATTTTTGACCTTCTGAGGACCAATATCAATTTTAGCTATCAAGTGCTAATTTAGAAGCCTAAGTCAAGAACTAGATTCTAACTTAGAAGCATATGTTTAAAATTTTATTCTTCCTCTTTGTTCAATGATACTGAGACCAAGTGTTTTGTGATACACAAATTAATACCATGAAAGCAATTAAGATGTCATATAGTCTGCATTATGGCATACCTGAATATATCAAGTGGACAGAAAATTGGATAGGAGGGAGTGTCTCTTTACACACCAGTATTTTAGGAGTCAAAGAAAGAGCTAGAAAAACAGAAAGCGCACATAACCATTTCATAAAATAACTCCATTATTTTGCTTGAATGTGACTGTAATTAACTAGCCAGTCCCTGGATAATGTGCTCTCCATTTAAAAAAATTGGTTTCAAGTCTTAGTAAGTGACAGACAATATTTAGGTCGGGGTGTCAAACTCATTTGCTATGGCGGGCCAGATTTGACTTAAAATGTACTTCAAGTGGGCCGTACATACCATAAATTGAAATACTAGGGCACTCTCGCAGCATTGCGGAGCACTGGGTATGCGAGACTATGCTCCATGAGACCACTCTCTCTCTCTCTCTCTCTCTCAATGGTCTCATGGAGCGCAGTCTCACATACCCAGCGGTCTGTGATGTTGCGTGACCTGATACACTTGCGGCATCACGGAACATTGGGTATGCGAGATCACACTCTCTCTCTCTCTCTCTCTGTGGGAGAAAGTGTGGTCCCACAGAGCACAATCATGGGCCAGATGGAAGAGGTTCATGGGCTTCTCCCAGCCTGCGGGCCACATGTTTGACACCCCTGATTTAGGAGAACAATGACACTGATATCCCAATGTGCTCCAAATACAGCTTCCAAGTACTGCTCTTTATGACTTATTTACAACTACTTCCTTGAAATGCAGTGGAGTTCATTGCCAGCAGAGTAAACAGATGGGCAGTGGCAGTTAAGGCTAATGGGTTTCTAAGATGAATGCAGAGTAGCAAGGTATTTGTTTCACTGTTAGACTTCTCAGCGACATGGATAACCAATCACATCACTTAGTTGAAAACCTTTTGTGGACTCACCAAATCTTGCCCTAGTCTCAGATTTATGGTAGGACAGTAAAAAATACTCTGAAATTGTAGAATTAAGAACATAGCTTTGTGTGGCACAGATGAGAGTCTGACAGGAGAGAGAGCAGAAGATTAGAAATTTAAACCATATCTAAAAACTGCTTTTATCCAAGTATTAGAACTGGTGCTGAGCAGGGTAAATCCATGAGCTTTCTCTAAAGGTCTCTGGAGAATTCTTTACACTCTGATTTTACTATAAAGAGACGATTACCTTCCCCATGATGATGTAAGCATTAGAGAATATTATTTCACTAGGGCCTGGTCTACATGCAGGCCTAAGTCGACGGGAAATACATATTCTGCAACACACAGATTGCATATTTCCCATCAACTTAGTAACTTTTTCTTACCACGCTGTCATCGCTTTGCTGTATCAACTGGCAATTCAATGCAGCATTACTCCACTTGGAAAGGTGGAGTTACTGCATCAACGAGAGAGCATTATCGGGATCAATTGAGCAGGTCTACACTAGCTACTGAATTGATCCCGCTGTGTCGATCCATTGGGATCAACGCAAACTTTTCAGTGAAGACATGGCCTAGAAAGCCACAGTCTTGACAAAGGGAAGTCACCTTGAAGGGCCTTAAGGTACAAGCCAAAGCTGCAAACAAAGGGTGGCGTGTAATTTACAATGCCTTCTAGGATAGTTCAACCATAAGACTACCCCTGAGTCACAAACCTTCCTTTGCTGTGTCCTTGCTTGAAGACGGCAGCCATTTACTGCTAGTCTAGGCCAGCAGTAAATTGCTATCCCTCTCCTTTCCAGAAAAAACATTAAACATCTCAAGACCTGCTAGAACATTGTAAGAGCTGACAACCCTGTATATCCTATGCAAGTCTTAAATGTCTTATCCTATAAGCCTACAGTATGTAATAAAGTTTGTATCTAAATACAGATGAGCTCAGAGAGCGCATACAGATCAGGATCCAAACGTTCACATTTTAGAGCTATTCAACTCTAATGTCAAAATGGACAAAATATAAACCCCCAAAAGTTGAAAAAGTTCTTTTGTAACTTGTAACAAAATACAAATCCAGAGACACCCACTAATAAAATGGAAGAAACAATTACATATCTTTGCACTGGAATAAGAGCATGCAACAGTCAAAATAAAAAAGAGAGACCTTTTATCAATCACAGTGACATAGAAATATCTGTTCTGCATTCAGACATTAATCTCCTTTTCTTTCTGAGAGACAAGGTCGATGAGGTAATACCTTTTATTGAACCAACTTCTGATGGTGAGGGAGACCAGCTTTCAAGGTACAAAAAGAGTTCTTTGTTAGTGCAATAAAAGGTATTACCTCATCCACCATATCTCTCTAATATCCTGGGACCAAGGTCACTTCATATAACAACTGAAGGATTTTTTAAAAAATGTTCTTTAGTCTTGACTGACAATGCAAATCCTTCTCTTCCTAGATTTGATACCCTGGGATCCAGGGGAGGGTAAACATTTTGAAGGTTTGTCACCAGTGGGTGGAAAATAGGCTTTTAGTAACAGGGCACATTCCCCAGTACTAATTAATTTTTTAGAACCTGTCAGCAGCACAGAAGAAAAAAATAAAACCTCAGAGATCTTCTGGCCTACTTTGAATCAACTTACTTGTGCTTTTCAGGGATGTCAAGTAAAAACAAAGTAACATGCTCCTATTATATGCATAATATGGTCACAAGAGATTTACTCAATGCTTTTAAAGGCCCGCGGGGACTCAGTTAGGTCTTAATTTACTAACTGTGTGTGCAGCACACATCCTTTCTATCTTTGCCTTGACCACCCAACACTACAAAACAACTAACAATTCCATGTTGTGATTAGCACCTAGGGGAGAAAGGAGGGGTAGTTAAAAAAGAGAGAGAAGAGAGAGAGAGATTGCCTAGGAAGAATAATGGAAGTGAGAAAAATATATGTTTTCATTCTCCCAACCACCCCTTCCCTCTCCTCTCCTCTCCCCGCCCGCCCCTTCTGCTCACTCCAAGAGCCACAAGAGTTCAGAGAGAGCATATGGTGGTGACTCAACATGCTGTAAAAATGGATCCAGAATCAGGAAGATACAAATGTATTAGGGTGGTGGCACTTTTTTCTTTGCACTGTGGAAGTATCACTCGTTAGCCACTTGCTCTTGCAGGAAATGTATGCACCTGCTATTGGATGTCATATAATTTACCTTGGTTCATGTTCTGAAAAATAAAATGAGCATTTCTCAAAAATAGATGCTGTGCTAAAAAGGGATAAAACAAAGCCACAGGAAGGACAGCAGCCTTCTGAATTGAAAGTCTAAAAGTTGACAACATTGCTGGAAGGCACCTATGACATTCTGCCAGATAGGAGACTTGCATTAAAAAACTGTACTGAAAAAGCAGGTTCTCTGAAGGTGTTCTCTGGACACCAAAAAATTGAGGAATTCAGACTGCCTAGCCCAGTGTTTCTCAACTGGTGCTCCAGGGAACACCAGTGCTCTAGGGACATGGTGAAGATGTTCCGTGACCCTCCCCATTGGGGGGGGGAGGGAGGCATGACTGGGGAGGGGCAAGGAACAACACAGAGAGCCAAGGCGTGCCCAGGAAATTTAAAATGCCCAAGGCACAGAAAAGCTTCCAGGCACATGTTGGCATTGCGACCGCCGCTTTGCTCCTTTTCTGCAGCTGGGGCATTTTAAATTTCCTACCACTGTTACTGCCGAAATCAAAATCACTTGGACATCATAACTTCCATGGTAAGACTTTCTTCGACAAACCTTTCTTCAAGAATAGATGAACTTTGTTTGAACAGGCAGGCCCAAAATTCCCATTATTACTTGAATAATATTGTTTTCAGTTTTCAGTTGTGTGCATAATCATTATGCATCTTTTTTTTTTAGAAATAAATGCATGCTATATTCATAAAATTGTATTTAATAATGTTTGCAGGAATGCGTTGTATGTAGATATTACCAACATTACAGCTGGTATATACCATTTTTTTCAGGAAACAATTTCCAGAGGGGTAACCCTGTTAGCAAAAACAACGAGAGTCCTGTGGCACCTTAAAGACTAACAGATTTCTTTGGGCATAAGCTCTCATGGGCTCCAACCCAGGAATCTGACGAAGTGGGTTGGAGCCCATGAAAGCTTATGCCTAAAGAAATTTGTTAGTCTTTAAGATGCCACAGGACTCTTATTGTTTTTTCAGGGAAGTTTTCATCAGATGTTCCATGTAAAGTAATTAATACCTTTAGGTTTGCCCTGGTCCACTAACGGTTGAGAAACATTGACCATATATTTTTTTAACTAAGAGCTTCTCTTTAGCAATTAAGGAATACAACTCTCCCCACCTAATTCTTTCTGCAGGGACTTCAGCTGTGACCAGATGGCCTGCAGCGAGAAGATGAAGGGGTGGGAGAGCATGGATGGTTGAAAGAACTCAAGATATCATTTGTGCCATATTTATTTCACTCTAATCTATGTCAAAGCAATGAGTTTACCTAACCTTACCCAAAAGAGTAGGCAATGAGATGGCTTTGAGCAGGGGAAGTTGGGAAGAAATCCTCTCATTATCTTACTTCACTTACTGCTTAGTGAGCACAGAGCCACACACAGTAATTAAAATAAAGCTAACCAAGAGTTTGTTCCATTTCTTAAGAACCATTTATCCAATCCTTAATATTTTGTTGACTGTCTTGTACCTACCCATAGGAAATATCTTTGTGTGGATCTGGGTATGGATATAGATAAAGATCCACCCCCGCCTTCTCTCTTAGAAATGCTGGCTCCAGACAGCAGAGCTTTTGAAAAGGAGCTCATGGTTCAACCTAGCAAAAAGTTAACAATGAAGACTATTTTCTCCTTGACTTTCTCCTGAGAGTTCTCTGATTTTCTATTTGAACCTTCTGTCAGCCTTTCCTGGCAGACTTAGGAGAAACCACCAATACTGTTTAAAACGAGATTCCCAACTTGAAATCTGTTAGTTACCCTATTGGTAACTACCAAAAATTTCATTCTATATAAGTAAATCTGACATATTAAAAGCCACAAGCATTGCTTTCATCACAAAATAAGAAGCCTATTTTGCATCTATCATTCAGACTCCTGAGTATTACCTGACACTCATGTAGAGTTGGTTGTTACCACTACAAATAACAAATAATTCAATGCAGCTGTTTTTTGTTATTAACTCATTTTCAGACGACTGACTCACTTGGGGAAATAAATTTCAGCGGATGGATTTGTATGTGCATTATTCACTTTCCTATTTGCTGCATGAGATCGGTTATATGGCACCATTTCTGCTTAGGAAGAAGAAAATAATACTTCCCAGTGTGCATTTTTAAAAGAATAATTATGTTAAGTGTAGTCAAATTCCAAAGGGGTAGCCGTGTTAGTCTATTGTAGAAAGACAACAGAGTCTGTTAGTCTTTAAAAGTGCCACAGGACTCTGTTGTCTATGTTAAGTGTGGCACACTTGAGGTTGTAAACAAGCGGGTACCATGTCCCCCTCTAAAGGCATCTCCACTACAATGTAACCGTCTTCCACTTTCGCCACCTAATGAAATAACGCCTTTAGCTCAAGTAGTAGAGGTCTGTACTGCAGTGCTCAGGGGGCCTCGGCTCAATCCGTATCAATGACAGGTATGGGTGGTCATTACAAACATTTTCATAAATACCTTGAGGTTGTCCAAACATTGTTGTGCAACAGATAACAGAATCCTGTGAATCATAATGACTTGAACTTGTGTGTATGAAAATAATTACAAATTTATAGGAGCAGCTCTATTTATGAGTTGTTCAATTAACTGCCTTTAGCAAGTCCTGCAGAGATGTTGCTTAGGCATCAGGAATACAGGGTGGGGTCTCTTTCTCAGAGAAGCATCTCTAGTTTCCATTCTAAAGAAAGTCTTGTGCTGTATTTTTCTTCTACTTCTTCATATTCACTCATAGCATGCAACAGACTTATTTAATTTCCTAGCTACCTTTTTAATGAAGCAAAAGGACAATAGATTAGTCTGTGACTTGCCTCTTTACATTTATTTTTGTAAATAAAAAAATCCATACCCAACTTACCTATTAAACACTTATTATCACAATCAAATAGGGTGACACTGTGAACAGTCGGAGTCCTATTGATTTTTAGATGATGGCCACATGCCAGCCCAATAGTAGAGATGCTAATTTCCCAGCTGGAGATGGACAATCTCCTATTGAGCCTGTCAAACATAACCTACTACAAACAGTAGGGGAGGAATTAGAAAGGGGAAACGTAGATAATAGGAGGGAGCACAAACAACTGCATGCTTAATAGACTGTGTTCTATTGCTAATAACATCAGCCTTTACAAAGAAGCCAATTACAAGAATGCTAATTTATTTCAACACTTGATGCACTGTACATTTTAAAAAATTGACGATTATCAGTCCTAATTAAACTGCCTATGGCTTGGCCTGACAAGATCGGTAACTATTGGCCAATAATTTTCTCCTGTTTCAAATGGAGAAAGTTTCATCTATTTTGAGGCTCTTAACCAACCACCTTTATTCATGACTTGACTCCACAATTGACAATAGTCACTATTTTGAAGGCTTTATTTTTACTGCTATTTTTGAAGCATTTCTCCATCTGGAACGGGAGTGGCCAGTATTAGCAGTGCTGTACATTTGAAAGTCTTATTACAAGGGGAAAAAAGTAACATGAATGTCATTTAACCCTTGGCAGTTCACACATGTGCCTCATCATGATCCCTCAATACATTTGGTGCAGTTCTGAGAAAGTGCCTTAGTTGCCCATAATAAAGCAACAGAAGAGGAATGCATTAAGCTCCATGAGAGATATTGATGTCAAAAGACAGAATCTGAGGAGAAAAAGCAGGCAGCATTTGCTAAAAGAAGAGTCAAAAGGTGGGTTTGATGGGATGAATGAATGAGTTATAAATAGTGTATTTCATTAAAGTTCATTTTTATTTCACATAGTGAACAGTGTGAGCTACAGAAAATCAGCAAGGGGGAAAAAAGAAGTAGGAACTGTTTCTGCTTGTCTGAGTCCCTTTCTCCATATTTTAAGCATTTTTTTCTTAAAATGTGTGACATTTAAACATTAAAGAAAATGGTTTAAAATGAGAAAGTGCTGTCGACAATAGATTATTAATGTGCTGTGGCTTTGGTGCAGGAAATACGTAACATGTGCTTACAAGATTCTCTTCAGACTCACTTTACAACAATGCCTATTAATTTATTGAACAAGTAACTAAGCTCAAGCTTCATAGACAAGATTAGACTCAAGCACAAGTTCAAAGAACACGCTTCTCCAGCCCAGGCAGCTCAGTTGATTGGGTTTTAAACAAAGGTCTGGGAATAGAACATCTCCAAGTACTCTACAACACAGTGGTTCTCAATCTGTTGATCTAAAGGGAAACAACAGAATCCTGCGGCACTTTTAAAGACTAACAGATTTATTTATCGCATGAGCTTTCGTGGGAGAAAATCCCACCTCGTCAGATGCTTTGAAGTGGGATTTCTCCCACAAAAGCTCATGTAATAAATAAATCTGTTAGTCTTTAAAAGTGCCGCAGGATTCTGTTGTTTCCCTTTAGATCAAGTGGTTTTTCTGCTGAGGTTTCAAACTCCGATGACCATTCATAGGATCTGTATATTAGACTCCTCCATTCAAAGGAGGAAGCGTCTAACATCAGGATAAAATCCTATTGTCTCACATAGCTTAGAAGAAGGGCTGTGCTGTCAAACTGGTCCTGAAGTATTATTTATTTGTAACTGGTTTTTAGAGCTCAAGCACCTATGTTTATGGTCAGCACCAGATGTTATAGTGCAATAACTTTTGTAAGAACTAGTAAAGAAAACATGTGCATGAAACCTCTTATTGTCATACCAGCAATTACATTTCACAGCTGTTAAACAACATTTTGGATACTATTTTATTTTAAAGGAGGTATTCTATGTGACATATGCAGACTTTGTCTAGCTACTACTGTAGAAATTATTTGGAATAAGAAAGAAGTGTTAATAAAACATCCTAGGGATGTGTTCTCACATCTCAAGAATAAACAGATTGAGACGTGTCTGCACACATGCAGGACACTAATGAAAATATTGATCTCGGAGGACTTCAGTCATTTGCTAGGATAAGAGCTGCATCTAGACTAGGAAAAGGTGCTCACTTTGTACAATAACCCAGCCTTAAGCTGGGTTAGTAAAGATGGGTGAAATTTCAGCCAAAACTTTTTATCAGATAAAAAAACATGGACTGGTTGACCCAACATTTCACAAGTTCACACTGAATTCAACATTTTTTTTTCAGTTAAGAAAACCAATTAAAAAACCCTTAAAACAGAATGTTATATTCAACATTTTTTTAAAGAAACGTTGCTTTCTCTATTCAAAGTGACTATTCTGAAGTTTATTTCAATGTAAGTTTTTTAAAAAAATGCAAACATCTCAATAAAATGTTCCACTGCAAATCAAATAAAATATTCTGTTTGACCCCAAATAATTTCCATCCCTCCTAATTTTTTAGAGCAGTGAGTGAACCAAGAAGTCAGTTATTTGCACAGCTCTATTCATAAGGTCATACCATGGGGTTAACCTTCAGCAAAACAAAAAGTTTACATCAAGTAAAAGAGGCAATAAGGAACACTTATAGACAGCTTGTGAAATGTTCCAATATGGATTTCCACATAAGTGCAACTCGGTATAAAGTTATTTCCAAACAAGCACATGAAACTTACTCTTATCAGCACAAATTAATATAACCAATGGTGCAAGAGCATCAAGTGGTAGCATAAGAGTTAAAGCAGAGGGAACAGAAAGAGAAAAGAAATAAGAAAGCAATTCTGACACGTGTACACAAGAACTTGAGAGGTCACATGCTAATTTTTATTCACAAACAGACTTTCAGTTTCAGCCTAAGGAACAACTGTTCTTGTCCCCACCTGTTATTTCCTGGAAGGTCACTGCAGGTTGTGGAGGTAAGTGATTTTTTCCCCACACTTGTCCTTGAACAGCCTATTCTGAAGTGGCCCAGAACACTCCCACAGCACTGTTGGTAAGCGCAGCATTTTGTAATGACACCTTAGAATCGCGTTGTGTTGTATGTTTTGGTAAGGGTGGCTGCTCCTCTGTGCCTCTGAAGCAAGGGTAGGACAGATGTAAAAAAAAAATCACTGGCTCTCATGACTAGCAAAACTACGAAGACACTAAAAGTAAATCCCTGAAGTGAACCCTCTGAAATCAATGATATTACGGAAGGATGAGTTCATCCCATTGGGTTTTCACTAGACTCATGTCAAGTACAACAGCTGAGTGTGTGGGGGATGACTAAAAGCGTTTGCAACAAGAAATGCCATTTCACATTAGCAACAGTGTTCAGATCTGATGGCCCAGTTAAGCTCCTATTCAAATCAATGAGCAGCCTCTCATCCCATTTATTTAATCAAAAATAGGATCAGACCCGTAAGTAGGGCTGAATCTCATAAACCTTGTAAGAGACTCAAGGCTATATGAAGAAAAAAAAAAAGAAACATTGTCATGAGGTCCTCATATCACCCCCTCAAACCTCACTGCCTGCTGTGCAGTTCCACACTTTCCTGGTTTGCTAACTAGCAGGGTGTCTCAAGGCATCCTAGCAGCCTGACTTCTGCCTTCGAAGGAGTGAAAACGCAAGAAGCTAAGGCCATGTACACAGGAGAGCCTTATCACGCGGAAAGGCTGTGAGTGTACACACGTTCATGTTGCTTGTTGCGCAGCAAGACCCTCTTCCAGCACAACCGGTAAACCACTCAAAACGAGAGTGGTTAGACTTACCATGGAACAGCTGTTCCATGGTAGAGCCTGTGTGTACACTTTTCCCGCTTTTGCCAGCCTCTGGAAAGGTCCCAGAGTGCCAGTCGAGGCCACTCTGGGACACCAGAGCTGTGAAATGTCAATTTCACTGTTCTAGCAGAGCACTTTTCACTACAAGGAGCGCTGTGTGTACACGGTAAAGCGTTATATTTATAGAGCTTTGCTTGTTCTGCAACAACTTATTGTTGATGCTGCTAAATCTTAGGCTATGTACACACGGGACAAGTCTGGCAGCATCAATCTTCAAGTCTGGAGAAAAATGATGTAGGACTGGGTGCTTATTTTATTTTGTACGTTTGCGTGTCATTTACTCTCAGTTCCTCTTCTCTGCCTTCTCGTTTTCATTCTCACACAGACCTCAGGTAAGTACTTTACATGTTCATACATGAACAAAAGAATTTTGAGACCAGCTGAGAGGTCACCAGTGTGAGTGAGATAGAGAGAGAGAATGAGGATGAGGATGAGAATGAATAAAGTTCCTTTTCATGTGCATGCTATGTTTTAGGAAGCAGCATAATGTGACTTTGAGGGAATGTAAAAAAACTTAAAGAACATTAAATTGTTCAGAAAAGAAAGAAACTAGTGTAAAATATTTTCCAAAATGTACTAAACTGGGAAATAGGTGGAAAAAGAGTAAAAAATGTCATCCAAGTGTGCAGATAAACAGCAGGTAAGAAGAAGGACAGAAAGAAAGGTGTAATAGAGAGAAAGAACAAAGTAACACAGTTAGAAGACTGAGTAAATTATAAAAGGCAAACAGGTGAAAAATAGATAAGGGGGGAAATGAGCAAATAGGAGAGACCATCTCAGCTAGCAAGATCCCTTTCAACTCCATGCGTGCGCATGCACGCACACACGCACATGCACACACACGCACGCACATACAATGCATGAGAATTTTAAGTAGTGGGAAGCCCAAGAAGTACTATATAGTGGTCCAAATCAATATCACAATATTTAAATCAGCTCATTTTAAAGCATTGGTTGATGACAAACAGACTAGTTTTGTAATATGGAAAATAAACTGAACGATTGTCAGTAGAATGGAAAGGTGTATCCTTATGAGAAAAGAGATCGGAGTTATTCTAGAAAAATTCATAAAGACTTCAATCAAATGTGCAGCCACACAAAAAAAAAAAAAAAAAGACCACGTCTGATTTTATTGCTACAAGAAATACCGTATCAATCAAAGGAGAAAGTTTTCTAGCAGTGTAAGGCACTGCTTAGATCCACTTGGTTCTTTCTACAGTGCTGCATCATCTACCCAAAGGCTGTTCCTGCTTGGGATCTCTACCAGCCTTTACAGGATCGTCCAGGAGGAGAATTACAGTCTACTCTATCTCAATCTCTGCCTTAGGGATGGATAGAAAACTCTTATTTCCTTACTCTCCTTTCTCACCATCCATTGCTGCCTAGCCTACAACTCTCAGGTTTCCTGGAGGAGCTATAACTCCCAGAATTCTATTGTTGTGGGCTGCACCCTGGCCAACGTCTTGCGTCGCCTTCTGGCTCCCTCCAAGAGTAAGTGTACCACCTGCCACATCTATCCTATCCCGCTTGATAAAAAGTAATTATGCTGACAAAAATATATTAGTGGTAACCTGTACAACCTATGAGCAAAGCCTGTTTTTGCAAGAAAGGCACTACAGTGGTGATATCTGAAAAGTATAATTTCCTTAAAGGTAGAGATTTATAGAATCTGCTATACCAAGCACTTCAAAGGAATCAGATGGGGTTTTCATTATTATACATTTTCTTCTTTTGCAGGGACTAAGTTTTGTTTCCAGATGTCTTTTCTAGACTGCACATTAGACCTTTTTATATGCAGGAAGAAAAAAAGCTTGCCTAAACATAATCTAATATAATCCACTCTCTGGATCTAGAAGATGTATCGAAACCATGTGCCGCAAGCTACATTCAATTAATAAATAAATGCACAAGCATGCACCTAGCTGGAAAGCCAGGATAGCAACCTTGGAGCCCATTGCCAAAAATAGAAGCCTGTGCATTTGAACTAGATGAGCAAAAATGGATCAATTTTTGCAGAAATTTTTCCCAGATTCCAAGTGAAAAAGTTCATTTGCAAGACAAAGAGTCCACTTTTTGACTGAATATGGCTTTTGAAACAACATGAAATAAAGTGGCATATGTTTCCACACAGAATTCCTTACACCGCTCTGCTCCTATGACTAAGCAAAGTAAGGAACAGAAAAATGAGAGGTTTCTTACTATGATACACTTCTAGAAAGTAACATGTCAAAGGAGATATTTGCTTTTACCTTAGAGTCCATTAGTATCTAGATGACAATTTTGATAAACTTTACCTATATGAAATGATCCCTTACTACTGGATTCCTGCAGTATTGTCCAAAGAATGCATCTGCCCATCGTACTTGGAAAAGTTCATGTTTGATGATGAATAGAAAGGAGATGCAAAAAGGTAGATGAAGAGGAGGTCATTCTGAAGTGTGTTTTTCAAAGCTTCAACTCTGAAGAAGTGGAAGTGAAAAATACTGAATGGGAGAGGAAGAAGAATGTAATTTCAATCCTTGATATGTGTGTATTTATTAAATATTTGGCAAAGCATGTAGACAGATCCTCATCTGGTATAAATTGTCATAGATACATGGAAATCTAATTTTCTATTAGGTTCTACATGACTTTTCCATAAGGGATGCCAGCCAGGGAATCAAGAGACCAAAAAGAAAGCAAACCCTATTCTCTTCCATGGTAGTAAGGCATTGCCACAGGGAAATCAGTCTGCCTTATTGGAACCACTTCAGAATGTGGTGGAGCATATGAATAGCTAGATCTTCTCTTAAGAGCCAGGAGCAGCGATAGCTCTATCCAGGACAAGTTAGCTACGAACATAAATCAGCTGGAGATGATGCACATAATGAAAGGTCTTTTACTCTGATGAGGGCTCTCTAGAACTCGTTTGGGAGAAGTTCCTGTTTGTTCACAATAGAATGGCACATTAAGCATCTCTCAGGTTATCTGTGGTCTCACCTTTTCCTCTATAGTTCCTTGACCATTTTGTGGGCTGCACCAGCCTACTGCGGCAACCCAGCCACCAGCAAATGAGCAGTGGGTGGTTGTCACATCGCAGCACAAGACCCTAAATAGTGAAAGCTACATACAATTTTTAAAATGCCACCAGCTTTAATCATCTCAAGTGACATTAACAACAAATAAAGATTGAAATTTTATATATCTATTTTTTTATCCTGACAGCATCCCTTTAAAACATACCCGAAAAACAAACTGAATGCTCTACATTCCCCATACATATACTCCAGGGGTATCTTCACATGGAGCAGGCAGAGGATGATTGAATTACTCTCTGTGAAATAACTGTGGGTGATTCCATAAAGATATCTGACAGCTCTCAGACTAGCCAGCGAATAGAAGCTGAAGCAATTGTCTGAGAGGGATGCTGAGGAATGCGCACATTCCTTCCGAGTGCTAGGTCTTTGGTTGAACATGTCATTTGCCCATTGCGATCTTCATTCAGCTTTGGCCAAGAAGGGAAATCCATCACTGTAAGAAACTTCACAAAATAGTTAAATTGAGATTGTACTTCGCAAAGTGACTATCTAAAAATGGTACTGGCAATATCATATTCCACAGATCTGTTACCTTTGTGCATTTAAAATCAGATCTGCTGACTTGAATGATAATACATTTTTTTGCTGCTTTGAATCTGGTTAGCCCTGAAAAGCCAGCACAGCTAAGAGCTGGAATCTATTCTTCTTGTCCACGCTCAACAAAATCATTGGCCAAGGTCCAGTCAATTACTCCTCTGCAAACCCACTGATGGTGACAGGGTTGCACAGATGCTGTTAGAGGAAGTAACTTGAGGATAAGGTTGTGGAAGTTTCACCAAAATAACTATGCTGTGCAGGTGTATCTGAGGTTCTGCGAGATATATGCTACTGGTGATGATAAATAAGAAAGAACCCAGTATGTATCTGATATCCTAGGCTGAGTTTGCTGGGTTGGTAGTGAGAAACAAGAATTAAACATATATTAATTGCCATGGAAATCAACAGTGGAGAGAAATATGGGATCCCTCAATGTCATTTTTACCATCTCTCTTCATTTTCCCTCTTTATTCATTCTAAGAAATACTTCCAGAGGACAGTCAATGCCACTACCCAGGGCAATAAGTAAACATATGGTGCAAACACAGCACCACCAGTTCACTTGGGATGGGCAGCCCCTGGGTATAATAGGCAGTAATAATACTGAAGTTCACACTAAATTCAAGGCTAGATTGTGAATCCCTCACTTTCAATGGTGAGCAGTCACTCATATAGGTAGATACATAGGCTATGTCTACACTGGCAAGTTAGTTCGAATTAAGGAGGCTTAATTCAAACTAACTAAAGCCATGGCTACACTAGGCTTTAGTTAGTTCGAATTGAGGGTTTCCTTAATTCAAACTAATAAGTTCGAATAGGGCTTTAGAAGTAAGGCTTTAATTCGAACTAACTAGTTTGAATTAGCCAATGTGGCCATGTTAATTCAAACTAATTTCTTAGTTCCAACTAACTGGCCATTGTAATGAGTGGGGATTACTAATTCGAACTAAGCAAGTGCCATGAATGGCATTTGCTTAGTTCGAATTAAGTTAATTCGAACTAACTAAAATTAGTTTGAATTAGTTAGTTCAAACTAACTAATTTGAACTAATTTTAGCAAGTGTAGACATAGCCATAGATTCCAGTGAACAAGAGGGTCACAGTCTGGGCCTATCACCCAGCTCCCAGTGTTTTGTGAATCTACCATCTGACTATTCTTAGCTGGCACCCAAGGAGCGAAAGGAAAAGGCACCCAACAGAGAAAGATTTTTAGTTTATTTTAGCTGAGATTCATTGCTCATTTTTGTGAAAGAAGGCAGGACAATTGCAAGCAAAATTTCTTGGCCAAGTCCTGTGAGCCTCGTTCAGGTATTTTTACTTCCATCATCAGTCAGTGTGTGAGAAAAGACTAAATAAATTTCAGCAGGGGTGCGGGAAGTTGGTAATTTATTTGCTGTGAATATGTGATAATCTCCACATCATAAAAAAGAGTAAGTAACAGAATCGCAGGTGCTTAGATATATTCACATACCCCATGTAGGTTCACACCTTTACAGAGACCCAGTGGATTGTGATTTCAATTGAACTAACGCACAAGCATTTTGACTACATTCTCCTGTCTCTTGACTTTCCTAATGAAGGATGGATAACGAGATTTGATCAGGTCCAAGTACTTTACAATATATTCCACTTTGAACAATAAGTAGTGACCCTTTAATTACCTGCAGCTGAACAGGCAGGCAAATCCATGGTAACATAATGCTTCATTACACTGGGACAGAAGTATGCATGTAAAGAAAGAAAGAAAGAAAGAAAGAAAGAAAGAAAGAAAGAAAGAAAGACCTTGTCTGATATCTACATTGCAAGAACAAGAACATCATGGCAACAGGGCCATAGAGTCCGGTTGGCGCTACAGTGCTAAAAATGCAATATAGACATATCTTCTGGGTCTGGATCTCGGGCTCTGATATCTGGCAATGGGAGTGGGTCTCAGAGCCTGAGTACTAGCCCAAATAGGAAACAGTACACTTGCAGGTTTTAGCACCATAACATGAGCCCTGCACCCAGTGTGTAGACCAAGACTCTGAGGCTTGCTATTATAGGATTTTATTTGTTTGTTTGCAGTGTAGACACAGCCTCAGCACAAGCAGGAATGTCTACAGTACTATTTTTAACACCGTATCACAAGCTCAAGGCAAACAGAAGCACTGTCATTCTTCATGACAGGCAGGGGACTGCAGTGAACGTGAAATCTGCAACTGGAGGGCCTAGAATTAAAGTGGAACATAGAAATAGAGTTTAAAAAAAATCTGATTTCCACTTAAAGCTCGTATCAGTGTGACTGTATTCCTCATTAAACAGTTTAACCTCAGAGCTGGGATAATATTGTGTGAGAATACAGAGCTAAAGAATACAGAAATAAAAGTAATGACTGCCAAAAGAGATCTGGATGAGTTGAGTTGGTTTAAACTATTCAGCAAGTGAAATGACAGCACAGAGTTGCAAGGGAACTATCAATTTTATTTAATGGCAACCAGCTGCATAATCGGAAAACAAAGATTGTTATTTTTCAGGGGGTGGGGGGGACTGTATGGGAAGAGTCAGCACTAGACCTACAGTATGAAGCCTTTCTGCTTTAAGTACTTTGCCCAAACCGTGGTGAATATGCTCTAACATTCTCCAGAGTTTAAACTTAATATTAGCCGGAATCAATTAATTCAACATGGAGAACACTGGAATGCACAGAACCTCTAAACCACAGACTGTTTTGAGGTATAACCCCATAAATGACCTGAGTTCAGCTATCTATAAACTAAACCACCTTGCCATACACAGGTAAACAACTCTCATCAAAAAACCTAAGCTGTATAAATACTACTAATATAGAAGTTAATGGGCCACTGGCAACAGGGAAGGAGGCACTACATGAAGCTATCAAAAAAGAGAGAAAAGGGTTAGATGGTTTTTCATATCATTTTCCAAGTTTTTGTTTTCAATTCTATATGGATGAGTCTTTCCTCTAGATTTTCTCTGACCATTTGGATACTTCATGCAGTGCATAATTACTCATACTAGATATTTTGCCTGTGAGCTGAATTTCACACCAATACCCAAGACAGTTTATAGATGAGGGCAAGTTGTTTTGACTTCCAACTCTCAAGTGGAGGGGGTCTGGAGAAGTGAGGAAAGACATTTATCACCTTGATTCAGGGAAGGAAAAAGGATTATTCATTGCTATATGTACAAAGACAACATTGTCACCAGCAAGGTCACACCTGCAGAGACAAGCATGCAAGCAAGACAATCATGCAACTCTTCTGCTCCAAAAAACTCCTGTCTGCACCACTTAGCTAAGAGTGAATCATTAATATTAAGGTGGATTATCCTCTCTGAGAGGCCATGAGTCAATGGGTGTAAACATTTTGGTCTGATATTCCATCCACAGAGGACAGCATTGAATTCACTGTCACATACTTTCAGTAGAATGATCACAATCTTGCAGTATTAGCTTTTGCTTAACTAGCATTAGCATGGTGTTTCCTATCATTTGTATCCTATCATCTTCCCTATCATTTGTTTCAATGAAATGTAACAGTCATCTGTCAATAGTGATCTTAGATAATTAACACTAAAACTACATGCTCTGGTTGCATTTGGGGAGTTGAATTAACCAGAAATCCTCCAAAAATAAAGAGGAATCCTTCCACATTCTCCCTGCAACAGGTTCTTCCCATGATTTATATGGAAGCAATCAGACTATCACAGGAAGCTCAAGATATTCTGGGTGTTAATGTCATTGTGAAACTTTCACAGTGGATGTGCTAAAATTAATTCATCATAATTCATATTGTTCAACATCCCTCAGATTCTCAAGCCTACTTGCGTAGTATGGAAGCCTATTATCACATAATGTGTAGTAATATGTAACTGGGAAACAACTTCTTCATGCCCGGAGATAAGGAGGGAGCAGTGCATTTGAAGGTACAGTGTATTTTGATATTATTATTATGTATATAGTTGTGTGTCTGTAATGGAACCTTTTAAAAAGGGATCAGCAAAAAAGCCCATTATCCAACTCAACCCACTCCTTTTAACTAAAGGTCGAGTAGAACTGTATTTGTATTTGGAACCTTAAGGGTGCTTTAAGGTAGTCACTTAAACAGGGGTTGACAGATTGGAGGTGTCTTTTAATAAGTATTTCATATGTAGAAGCCAAATCACCCTGTCTTTATTCAAGCAAATCAACCTTCCCCTACAACAGAAGTTAAGTATAAGGACTGATATATACAAGTCTAAGGATTTGGCCCACAGTTAATATTAGTAACTTAAAAAAAAGGACCATATGACAGAGTCCACTCACCACAGCGGTGCCTCCTGCTGGTTATCACATGGATTCCCTCTGTCAGCCACCGTCTCCTGGTGGTGGCTCACATGCTATCTTCTCCATTGGCAGATCCAGCTCAGTCCAAATACCATAGTGTCCTCTTCATGACTTGGCCCTATGGCCATGTCACCATCTGTGTTTCTCCTTTTAGGGGGAAGTATCACTGTCTACCAGTCAAGCCATTTCCCCAGTGGCAAATGGGGGAGGAGGGACCTGGGCCCAATCATTACTCTGACTCAAGGGCCCTGTAGATAGTAGCCTCCTGATGCATTTCTTCAACTTCACTGAAAGCTGCTTCAATTCCCTAGGCTGCTTCCCCATAACTGCTGCACCTTCTTCACCCAGCAAGTCCCAGCAGCCAGCCAGGAGCTCTCCCTTGCTATTCCCAGGTTCCTGCCAGCAACTGCTCTGTTTAAGGTGTTACTCTTGCTGCAGATTGCCAGGAAACACAGCCCTCACTCCTTGGGTTCCCCAAAGCAACTGGGCCAGCTCTGTCTGCAGCGCTCTTTGTACTAGCTCTCTGGGCCCAGATTGGCTGCTCCATGCAGCCTCCCTCCAATTGGCTGTTCCCTCTATAGCCTAACTAGGCTTCTTGGAGGACTCACCTCCACTGCTCCTGTCTGAGGTAAGATGTGGCAGGCCTATAAGGCCCCCATTAACCCCTTGCTCTCTGATGCAATGTGAACATCCCAACACAGACAGCATTTTGAATCTGTAGGCAGTAAACTGCAGAAACAAAGTAAATTAAAAATTCTGTAGCAGACAAGTGAAGCGATTGAGAGTGATATGCCCCAATGTGAACTTTCTTTGCCATTCTAAATGTGAAGTCCTAGTGAAACCATTGCAACCTGCCAAAGGCATCGACTGCAGGATAAAAACAGATGTTATAAGGAGTGGGATGACTTATGTCATATTCCCAGGTCTATTCAATTCCTGGCTCTAGAAGTAGAAGTACTGAAATACCACAAGAGAGAGACTGTTCTCATGATAATTTCTGCACGTTTGAAAGCAGTAGGTAACCAAAATCTCAGGAGGATGTTGCTTTACATCATATTTTCAACTTACATTTGCAGAGAATAAATTCAGGGGGGAAAAAACACACCAGGATTTCAAAAGCACGAATTTCTTTAAGAACAGCAGAAAGTGTTCAAAAAATGCCATCCACAGAAATATTTTTTAAAATAAACATCCTCCCCCACATTTTGGCTTCTGTTTGATTTTTTTTTTTAATTATTTGTGCATTTTTAAAAACAAACAAAATACCTCTGATTTATTCTGTATGTAAAAGCACTTCTCCTAGGTTCCAGGCAGGTTATGTACCTAACTCCCATTCAACCAAAGACAGTAGGAGTTAGGTTCCTAACTCACATAGGCACTTTTGAAAATCTCACTAAACATTTATCTTCATCTTTAGGCACCTAAATATCTTTGAAAAATCTGGCCTTTCGTAATTTATAGCGATGTCTAAAACCAAATTAACAAAAACTACTTAAAGGCAAATATTTACTACTCACTTCACTAGACTGCTTTCTTAACTCTAAGATGAATGCTATGTTAATGATTACGATAATTTATCTATGGGCCTTTCAAAATAAAATATTACCTATTTCTTGCCACAAGTAAAATGTTTATCGTTTTTCTTCCTCCTAGCAATGTCAGTATTTTCTTTGTGTACTAAAACACCTTTCCAACACTTTGTCAGGTATCCAGCCAGTGAGATTATCGGGAGTGTTCTGGGAACAGCAGAACAAACAAAACTAAGCATGTGCTGGTACTTTCAAAGAAAGGATGTCAGCTTAATCTCTGTTGAGATCTCAAGGAATGCATCTTGGATGCAAATTTGCATTGTGAAACCAGAGGGAAAACAACAGTCAGATTTATAAGGAAATAAGGTAAATACTACCAAACTGCAAATTAAATAACAATTATTGGCAAGATCAGCCATTCAAAATTATTCCCCTGTTCAATCAAAAATGAGATTTCTTTCTTCCCCACCCCTAATGTTAATTAGGCTGAGAATGTGTTGTGCACCATGGAAAACATTTTTTAAAAGGAAATCCAATAGGATGAAAATGAAATGGGTTTCTAAATTGTATTTGAGTATTAATCATGAAGTAAGTGTAGGCCCTGTTTTGGTTTGGGGTTTTGAGGGTTTTTGTGGGGGATGTTGAAGGGAATGTGGGGGGAGAAGTTGACATCAAACAAAAAAATCCAACTTACATGAGTTGTTAATCACCATACTGTAGAAGTCAAGAAGAAAGTCTATGCATGTTGTTGAAGGTCTGTGTAAAGTTTGTATTATTTGAGTGAAAGCAGAGTGCTAAGTTACACATGTTATATTATGGAACTCAAAAGGTAATAAGTTCATTTGTGACCACTCTCCTTAACTTGTTATGTTCCTGCTAACTTGTTTGTAATTCAAAATGGAGTTCTACATGAAACCAATATGGATTCCACCTTGAGTGACATAGAAGTTTCTGAAGTGTTCTGTTACTAATTTGTTGCAATTTGCTGTCTCTGGGCAGATATTCAAATGACCCATGAATATGTAACACCTTAGTTTATATAGCATCTGGGCTACTGGTAAGGCGGGCTGGCTAGTTCAGACCCTAGCCCCCTGCTGCAGCAGAGTTTAATAAAGCTGGATGTTTGGTTTGAAATCTGAGTCTGAAGACTGATGATTTGAGTCATCAACAATACTAAATGACACAATGAAAAAAAAATTCACACACGAATCAATAATCACACATCAAATATATAAGAATGTTCTCTACAACAGATGATTCTTCTACTTGGTAACTACTCCTTGTATCCTCCATACAAGATCCTTGCACTTTTCTCAACTATGGGGAGCTTCCCTATTTCGAATAAATGGCAAGTGATATCTTCTCTTTTACAGAGAAGTGTAAGGGATTGCAGTCCAAATCCTGGAATGGCTGCAATACTGAATGTTAAGGAAACAATCACCTGTAACAGGAAGGTTAATTAACAGGGGGCAAAAAAGTTCTCTTTAAATGTAATTAACCTCAGGATCATTTGTTAGCTGCAATATTATAAGTGAAAGAAAGGAGGGCAGAACCACTTGGTCATTTTTCCCTTAAATTAAAATAATGAGTATAATAATTAATTAATTAATCAATTAATTAAATTTCAGTATTTTCCTGTCCTCTTGATATCTGCACATAACTCCCACTAACATCATTGGAAGGTATCATGGAAGAATAGAATCTGAAGGTGCTGAGACCATTCAGCAAATGCCTAGGCAACACATATACTAAAACTGTCCCTCTATCACCCCAAAGTGGAAATTGACTGAAAACTTTTTCATGCTTTCTAGAGTAGCTCAACTACTGTGAGCGCCAGCCTCGGGGCAAAACTGAAAAAAAGTCCTGTGGCACTTTTAAAGACGGACAAATTTATTTATTGCATACGCTTTCATGGGCACAATCCCACTTCCTTAGATGCATGAAATGGAAAATGTAGCATGTTAGCTGTATATATACAGACAGAGAAAGGTGGGTCACAAGTTAAATTTAAACAGTTCCAGAGAGATAGGCTGCTAGCCTATCTCAGGAAAGTAAATAAATTGTTTTGATTCAAATAGCGTGGAAGAGGGAAGCAAAAGCTGTGAGCAAGAGCAGAGAAGGTGAGAATGGTAATAGAGGGAAAATCACCCTTTGCAATGACTTAGAACTTGTAAGCCTCAGGGAAGACTGTCAGGAACTAGGGCAGAAACCCCAAGCTAGTTTGTTCTATCATTAGATTTCACCAACTCAGTAACAAGTGTGAACTCCTAAAGCACTATCACAGTCTTACCATGGTGTCACAGACACTCACCTTGGGTATTCCCAGTCTGTCTTGCGTCCCAAGCAAGCTGAACTTAGCGATAGATGGTTGGATACACCAACGATCACAAAATATTGAGGTTGCTGCCTGTCCCAAGAGACAGGTCACTTACATTAGGCCAATTTGTACCTTAGATCTCATATCAAAGACAATTGCTCAGAGCCAATCCCATAGTAAACTAAGTAAGGATTTATTAACTAAGAAAAGAAATGAGATTTATCAGAAGGTTAAAGGAGGCAAACATATAGGCACAAAGGAGTTTCAATCCATGGTTCCAAAGGTGACAGAGTTATAGTAATTAGTCAGCTCTGAATGTTTTTAGGGCTAACTCAGGTTGACCCTGGGGATCTCTGCTTCTGTTTCATACCTCTGGCCCTGTCAAAGTCCAAACAGCACAAAAGGGCTGAAAAATTTGCTTGCCGGCTCTTTTTATTTCCTCCATCCAGAATGCAAACTGATGGGGCAAGCCCATTGAAACTGATGGGACATAGCCTCTTAACAAGTTCAAAGGGCAATCAATAAAGACTTTGTCTTGTAATGTCCCACAGTGGCCCATTTAGTTTTGACAGGCCTTTTTTATGAGCAGGAGACAATCCCCTCCCTACTGGATTCACAGTTTCAGAGCAAACATTTTTTTACAGTTACAATGCAAAAATTTAAATATTACCTTAGAGCAAGTAATAAAGATATTATAATAGAGATTAATGCATGCAGCAATTTACAAGCATTTCATAAAGACCAAACACATTGTGAGAAGCCCAAAACCCATCTTAATCATACCAACAAACAAGTGAACCAGACTGGTTTCCAGCAATGAATTTGTCAGCGTTCAGTTGAGGCCTAAAGCCTTGGCAAGAGCAGACACCTGGTCTGCCAGCATCACAAACCTCATATTACAGGGAAGTACCAGCTGGTGGTATTAGAGACAGATGAACAAACTGTGTTGAACTGAATAAATGAAGTTAGATTTTGCAGAAACACTTTTTGTTAGTTGCAGGGCAGTTCTTTTTGGAAGCTGAGCACATATAAGTAAAGTGTATCCAATGCCTAAGTTTCTCTGCCTGAATCATTTCTAAGGTGCCTACAAAATACAAAGAAAAGCATTTCATGCAATCAGGAAGCCATCACAAACAACAGAATGGCTAAGAAAGCTCACGAACCTCACTTTCTGAGACCACATTTTGAACCTGTGCTGATAGTGCCCTTCTTCTGAAGGTATTTTTATTAATGGTTTGATCCTGTTTGTGGTAAAGCCAAAGGCAAAGCTGTCCTTGACATCAGCAGGAACAAGACTGGACGCTAACCTGCTGCACTGCTTACCTGTGACTCTAGTGTAATGACCAGCAGCCCTAGACTAAAACCGGAGCTTCCAAATAATTATTTGAATAGCACCCAAAAGCATGGCAGGCACTTTGCATACAACTACATTAACTGATGAATATTCACTGATCTGCTCAAAGGGTATGTCTACACTAGCAATTTAGGTCAACTTAAGGATCCTTAAGTTGACCTAATTTACTTCCTGTCTACACCAGACTTTCATTAAGTCGACTTAAGAAATTCCTTAATTCAACTTAATGAAAGCTTAAGTTGATTTAATAAGAACCATCCATTAGGTCGACTTAAGCCTTAAGTCGACTCCTTAAGTCGACTTAAGGATGGTGTGGACGGGGAGTAACCCTTAAGTCGACTTTATTAAGTCGACTTAAAGCTGACCTTATTAAGTCGACTTAACAACGTGGACTAAGTCGACCTAATTTTAAGTCAACTTAGTTCACTTCGTTAAGTTGACTTAATAAGGTCGGCTTTAAGTCGACTTAAAGCTGACCTTATTAAGTTGACTTAAAGTCAACTTAACTTTTTTCTAGTGTAGACATAGCCAAAGTATTTCACTTAAATGCTGTGCAACTGGCATTTTGCCAGATATCTAGTCACCAGTATATATGCCCAAAATTACCAGTGTTATTAAGGAAACGTCTTTTCACGCTATGGTGCTTCTTGATGTTGCTGCTTTATGTTTTTCCTTGTGGTTATGATCATTATCATTGCCATGTTTATTTTCCTGAACACTCAAAGAGCCATTTTCTTTCATTGCTGATTGCATCCATTATTATTTTCAGTAATGCCAAGAGTATTTGAATTGGAATTAATGGCAAGTACAGCATTTGACAATGCTAGTTAAATGCACCTGCAAAGTTTATGTCCTCTCCCTACTATAGAGCAGAAATTACATTGTCCTGGACATTGTCCCCATGTGAGTGTCTCTGTCAGGGAGAGGACAAGTTGCTAATATCTTGATATCACCTTCTCTGTATTTCCATATGGTTGTCTCATAGTAGGTATTAATTGAGGAGGTTTCTCAGATATCCATGACAGCAATCTACAGTAAGTGACTTATTTGGTGTTAGTATTTTATTTAACCAACTCAACTCAGAAACAAATGACAAGTTCCAGATCTTCACTTAGCTTTACAAGTGGATTCATCTAGGCATAAAGGAAGAATGTCTGTTTGACTGAACTGGCTCCTGAAAAAAAGAAGACTCAACTGAGAAGTACGAATTACCTGACTGGATCCACCCTGAGATTTATCATGTCCATGGCCTGTCTCCAACAATGGCTGGAACCAGAGGAAGCTGTAGGGCTCCACGGCAGGCATATGCGGGATAATCTGTTTCTGTACAGTTCCATCCTAATCTCTAGTTAGAGAGTGGCTTAAGCCCTGAAGTCTGAGCTTTCAAAATGCTTGTTATTGTTAATTATATCATTTTTGGAATATCTCTCTATCCATGCAAACATCCAATCCCTCTTTGAAATCTTTTTTTGAAACCATTTTTAAGGCTTAGATAAGGATATCTTATGCTGACTGCAAGTTATCTTAGCCCCATCCTAAATAACTACACAAATACCTCACCTCATTCCTTGTCTAGAACTATCAACAGATGGCCTGACATACAGTATCTGTGATTTGTTGCTCGTTCAGAAACCCCAAGTTATTTTGATGCTGATCTATATTACAACAGCACGCAGAAGCTACATTCAGGGACAGAGCCTCATTGTGCTAAGTGCTGTACAAACACTGAGGGAAAAGTTGGATTTTTCCATGGAGAACTAACTGCAATACTCCATTGTGGGCAACAGCAGAGCATTTGTGTGTGCGCGCACATGCATATTTGCATCCACACTAGGTCGCTGTTCCAAGGCCTGCTCTTTCATCTAAATCTTGCATATTCCTTACCCAAAGACATAGCTACAAATCCTCATGACTTCAGAGGGGAGACTTGATGGAAGTCACAGAGACGGAGAAGGAAAATGGCTGTTAGGAGGATTTGGTGACTAAGAACGGGCCTATAAAGGGCCGAGGCCAAAAGCTGGCTATAATAGGCTGGGAAGATGACCTTTAACTACTTGGCCCTCAACCACTAAACAATCCACACAGGGTCAGTGCTGATAATCAATTAAGTAAAGGTCAAACAACTGAAAAGATTACTGGAGTTAATTTCTGCAGGCTACAAGAACCACCTCACATCTCCCTACTACCTTCTATTGCAAGGTCAGGCGCACTTCTTTAACCTTGCTTTCCCCAGTCAGAGCACAACACACAAACAAAATGGTTGTTTAAATCCATACATAAATTCCTCACTAGGTAGAGGGCGAGAGAAAGAAGGAAAGAACCATACGTAACTAGTGCTAGTCACATCTCTTAGTGCAGAACAGACAGTTGCTTAAAAGTGAGGGATAACCTCAGAATAACCTGAATAGAATGAAATATCTTGTCCCTTCCATTACCATGCTGATTCATTGATGAGATGGTCATTAAGGGTGGGAAACGATGAAAGCAGTGAACAAAAGCTTATCTGTAGCAGCACTCAATATACAAGGTGTTCTAAAAGGGTTTTATAATAGAGATAATGTTCGCTGTATGTGACATTTTCTGATAATTAAAAATCAGCTTTGGCTGCAGACCCATACTCAGGCAGTTATTAAGTGCTATGAAATGTGTTCTTTGTTAGCCATTACTGCTTAAACAACATATGCAAAACTACTCAGAATTTGGTTTGGTCCCCACAAACACTATTCGATTGTGATTAATTTATTTGCACATAGGATAAGAGGGAGAGAAAGGATATTTCATCAACCTATCCTATGTGAATTTCATAAGCACACACCTTTGTTGATTGGTGTAACTTCTCAAGGTTATTTAAACACAATAGCGATGTTTTCTGTAGAAGGAAGCTTTGCTTCTCAGTCTAATATTGCTAATTCAGGAAGACAAATAAATAAATAAACAAACCTCAAACATATGAAAACATAGCCCATGGAATCATTCCACTGCACAAACACACCCAACAGTCAGTATAGTGTATATTCCCCATTCAGGAAAATGGGTTATATGAACACATTCCAAAATTACACTCACTGCGCTCCATTAGTCCCCATATGGTGAGTAGCTAACTGTCTTCTGGCACCTAGTAATTCATTTGCATAGCCTAACTAGTGATTTTGATCACTTTATAAATGCCTTTCATTTTAGCAGGTTTCATTATTATGTCTTAACCATACTGGAGTTTCACATCATAGCTCACTGCTCCATCACCTAATTGCAATATCGGATGATAATTAATGTCCCTGAATATAGGCAAAATAGTATGCAAATTAATGACGCCAATTGTGCTTTTTGGAATGTGTGAAATGAGAAAGAATGAATGTACAATTGTCCTTGCAGTTTGCAGCTTTTACATGAATCAAACCAACAGAAAAGTGCCCTTTACTTGTATGTTTTATTGTAGTACCAAGGTCCTTTAGATGCTAATTCAACATGAATATTGTAACAGATCCAATGCTTTGGAAGCATGGAATATTCACTGACTATTATGTTGAGCTGCAACAGATGCTCAGGACACATGGAATATTCCAAGACTATTGCATCAGATTTATACATGTTATATGTATCTTTATGGGCTCCTGGCTAGCGATTATATTCCTGGTTCAGTGGGTAAGCTAAAAGAGGGGTTCTGTAGTAATTAAAATCACCTGAGGATAATTAATGCAGATCTGCAATACCAGTAACATGTCTGTGGAAGTTTCATTCCTTGAAGGAAATAGTACAGATTGAGATGACCTGGTTAGAGGTCTGGCAAACAATTAACTCCAAACTGTATAAAGAGACAGTCCTGATCTGGAAGAAAGGGTAGCCTCACTCACTCCAAAAGCTATCATGAAATTATGACTGGAAGAAGCAAGATCTCAGTCTGGAAGATCAGTAAACTAGACCTGCAAATTAGCTGTTTATTGTTTCTATAGGTATTCTCTGTAAAGCTTTCTTTCTGAATAAACAGTATTTTGCTTTACAAGATCTGGCTGATCACTGGTTAAATTTTGTTATTGTCCCTGAGAGAACTGGACTGCAGATGCTGAACTAAAGTGAGATCTGCTGAGGTGATCTCCGGGGATTGCAGGATTTTGCATTCTGAGGCCCAGGAGTAGAAGAAGCAAGTAGGCTCACTGCCAAGACAGTGGAATGCTGAAGGCCTTAGACCTAATTACGATGCCCTCAAGGAGGCCATGAAGTGGTCAGAGACTGTGACAAATATTAGTTGCAGGTCATATGGGAAAATAACAATGGTTTTCTGATTCCCCCCACGTGTTCTTCTGACTGCAACTCTTGGTTCCCTTGAGAATAACAGTAAAAAACAACCACATTTCTGTCATCAATGCTTGTGCTGGGTGTTGTAAAAACATATACAAAGACAAACCCCTGCATAAAAGATCTTACAGTCAGTCACTTGAGTGTGGCTCTTCTTTGGGAACAGAGGGATGGGGGGAAAAAACAGAACACATGGGAAAACCAATTGAGCAGATGTACGATAGCAATATTTTCTTATACTTTCTCATACATTTTCATTGCTGCATGTCCTGTTGCCACATAGCTTCATCCACGTAAGGGATTATACAAAGTACTGTCATTGCTGATTAGCTGAGGCTAATATCATGTAACCATTGCACCATATAGGGTGAAAAATCAAGCCATGTTCTCCTTTGCCTCATTGACCATCAGCAAAAGTAGCAGCTAAGCACAAATCTTAGAATTTTCTTGACAGTGAAGATGTATAGAACAGAAAGCACTGAACAAACAGGCTGGGAGCTTTAGTGATAAGAATTATAAAGCAACAGAAGTAATTTTGTAGAGAACTTTTTTTAAAAAAAATCATACTTTAAATTATTGACACACGGTTCAGCATTTAGAGTGATTAGTTTATATCAGAACTGGAACCTTAATGTGCCCAGAGAATGACAAGAGACAAGAGTGAAAACAGGACAGAAGACACTTTCTGTTTGTTATGTCTTTACTGTTGTGCTCCCTTTTAAAAAACATTCTTTCAGGACGATAAACGTCTTTATTTTTGGCATGGAAGGCAATACCAGGAGCTGTAGATGATGAAGTTTTTTTCTTCATCTAAAAGCTCATGAATAACTTACAATAGTGGTATTCTTGCTTTTAACTTTCTGAAGAACAAAATTTGGTCACAGCACCCTATTTTTTTCATTTCATATGTTAGGACAAGAAGCTTTATACCCATGAGGGAAAAGCTGAGCCTTTTATCAGTCAGTGCTTCTTTGAGTCACTACCCAGCATGTATTCCTACAGATATCTTTTTCCAATAGAGTGCACTCAAAAAATGCTAGAGATATACCATGAAACGTTTACACTATTTCATGTAATTTATCATGCATTATAATGGATCATGAGATCATAGCATTCAAAGATGGAACTGTCATTTTTCATTAAAAAAAGTTTGGATGAAGACATTTCACTCCGTTCGTGTGGTGACTACCCTGCCTCCTGGTCTCTAGGAATTTCCTCTTTTAATTCCTTTCAGTTTAGAACAGCAGACTTACCATGTTGGACTGGCAGCCATTTTAGTGGCACATAATAGCGCTCAAATTCCTTCCCCATTCTTATGGAGGTAAGAGAAAGTGAGTTAGACTCACGTCCAGAAGGTTGGACTGGTGATGTCTAGTCATCCTCCCATGATAGGGACTGCCTGGAATGGGCTGGATCCTTTAAATAGAGTTTTATTCAGTCAAAGATCCTTGGTAGGCATAGCAAGCCGGAAAGCTACTCCATGCAGACCTGTGATATGGTCAGCTCTCACTGTGGCTGATATAAGCTGTGTGTCACCACACAGTGGTGAGTGTGTCACGGAGAGCTGGGGGGAGGGCTGGATTTGGCCTGGGGGGATGAGCTAGTGTGTCCTGCAGGGTTGTGATACGCGACCAAGTGTGTTGCGACCAGTGTTCCCTCTAAGCTGCGTGGGCGCGCGGCCGTCGCACCCCCCGCGCAGCAATGAGGGACCCCCGCGCAGCCCGGCAGCCCCCGCTGCTCCCTCCAACCCCCGGCCTCTGTGCTGGCCTTCCCCGCCCCCAGGGTGAGACAGGCAGGCTCAGGCTCGGCTCAGGAGCGCGGGCCTGCCTGCCTGCCCCACGCGGCCGGGCCAGAGGGGTGGCTACGGACGCGGCGGGCTCCCGGGCTCCCACCCGCCGTCCGCCTCCTTGCCGGGGCCGGGCTAATCCACGGCCTCGGCCTCCCAGCACCGGGCCGGGATCAGCCTCCGGGGCTGGGGTCTGCTCCCCCCCACCGGCAGCTTCCCAGGGCCGTGGTAGGGTCCTCCCCCGGCGGCGGCCTTGGCTTGCTTCTTTCTTTCTCTTTTCCTTATTTGTCTTCCTTTTTCTTTCCTTTTTTTCTTTCTCTTCTTTCCTTCCTTTTTCTTCTCTTCCTTCTTTTTTCTTTCTTTCTTTCCTCTTCTTTCCTCCTTCTTTCTCTTCCTGTTTCCTCTTCTTTCCTCCTTTCTCTCTTTCTTTGCTTCCTTCCTTCCTTTCTCTTCCTTCTC
>ML685833.1:2442214-2492764 GCA_007922175.1 Pelusios castaneus
TTTCTCTTCCTTTCTCTTTTCCTTATTTGTCTTCCTTTTTCTTTCCTTTTTTTCTTTCTCTTCTTTCCTTCCTTTTTCTTCTCTTCCTTCTTTTTTCTTTCTTTCTTTCCTCTTCTTTCCTCCTTCTTTCTCTTCCTGTTTCCTCTTCTTTCCTTCTTTCTCTCTTTCTTTGCTTCCTTCCTTCCTCTTCCTTCTCTTTTTTCTTTCTTTCTTTCCTTCTTTCTCTTTCTTTGCTTCCTTCCTTTCTCTTCCTTCTCTTCTTTCCTTCCACTTTCTTTTCTTCTTTTCCTTCCTTCTTTCTCTCCCTTCCTTCTTTCTCTCCCTTTCTCTTCCTTCCTTCTTTCTCTCCCTTCCTTCTCTCTTTTTTCTTTCTCCCTTTTTCTTTCCTTCTTTCTCTCCTTTGCTTTCTTTTTTCTTTCCTTCTTTCTCTTCTTTGCCTTCCTTCTTTTTTCTTTCTTCCTCTTTCTCTTCCTTTCTCTTTTCCTTCTTTGTCTTCCTTTTTCTTTCCTTCTTTTTTCTTTCTCTCTTTCCTTCCTTTTTCTTCTTCCTTCTTTTTTCTTTCTTTCTTTCCTCTTCCTTCCTCCTTCTTTCTCTTCCTGTTTCCTCTTCTTTCCTTTCTCTCTTTCTTTGCTTCCTTCCTTCCTTTCTCTTCCTTCTCTTTTTTCTTTCTTTCTTTCCTTCTTTCTCTTTCTTTGCTTCCTTCCTTTCTCTTCCTTCTCTTCTTTCCTTCCACTTTCTTTTCTTCTTTTCCTTCCTTCTTTCTCTTCCTTCCTTCTTTCTCTCCCTTTCTCTCCCTTCCTTCTTTCTCTCCCTTCCTTCTCTCTTTTTTCTTTCTCCCTTTTTCTTTCCTTCTTTCTCTCCTTTGCTTTCCTTTTTCTTTCTTCCTCTTTCTCTTCTTTGCCTTCCTTTTTTCTTTCTTCCTCTTTCTCTTCCTTTCTCTTTTTTCCTTCTTTGTCTTCCTTTTTCTTTCCTTCTTTTTTCTTTCTCTCTTCTTTCCTTCCTCTTCCTTCTTTCCTCTTCTTTCCTTCTCTTTCTTTTTCTCTTCCTTCCTTTTTCTCTCTCTTCCTTTCGTCTCTCTTTTTCTCTCTTCCTTCCTTCCTCCCTTCTTTTTTTCCTTCCTTTTTAAAAAAAAACTTTTAAAAAATTAATTTTAAATAAAAACATTCTAAAAATTAAATTTCAATTCAAAATTCATTCAAATTCAATTAAACACAATTAATTAATTCTATTTACAATTACTTTAACTTCAATTAATGCCTATAATTTCTGTCGTGTGAGTTTGCACAAAAATTTTATTCAGAAAAAGTTTTGCACACGGCTTGAAAATTTTGCACACAAGCCGCCAAACCTTAGAGGGAACATTGGTTGCGACCTGCAAAAGGTTGAGAACGACTGATCTAGCTTTCTACTGTTCCAATATCACTGGACATTTAGACCATTCATTCATTTAGACCGAATGGAAGATGGCTGTTGTGCCCAATGGTTTCAAGGAGGTGATCTAATTGACCAACCCTGACCATAACAATATCACAATTCTTGTTATTTTTGCATCAGAAGTGATGTAAGGTGTTCTGTGGGGTACTCCACCTATTCCCAAGAATTTATCTGAAATTAGCTGATATCAAGATGAATGAAATGGAGTGGTACATTCACCACATTGTAGTATAACAAGGGTATAATTAGAATTCACACTATATTTATATTTCCTTTTTGAATCCGCTTCAATTTTTTTTTTATATAGCTTATGGGATGGGAAATAGCTTTTCTATGTATCTTGTCAATAAGGGCTTCTTCTCTTATAGAAACAGTTTTTCTCCTGAGAGAATGAATAAAATGGGGTTCGGGTTACCTCTGGGGTAACTTGCTTCTCCATGGCTAAAGAGTGATGGTCCATGTGCACCACATATTTTACTTTGTCAGTGAAAAGGATAAGTATAAACAACAGTTGTTTAAAGAAACCAGAATCAACTGAAATACCAGTAGCATTACTAAATCAGTGGTCCAATACCGTAGTAGGAGGCACTGTGCTGTTGGAAAAGTTGTCTTCCACTTAGACATAAAACTGAGGCATAAAAACTGATCTTGTAATCATTAAACATCCCTAGGCACTTTGAAAGGTAAGAAGAATAGCACCAATGTCCTGGCAAAATTTTAAGAAGGCAATTACATTCTTTGTATATAAAATTCCTCTGTAGTTTCAAATGAATATAGTGTTCTTCATTTTCTGTCCATAATGTTGCTTTGTTACATTTAAACATTCCCGCCTTTCAACACAGAAGAGTTTGCATCTCAATGGTCTTTGGCTCTCTCCTTTGAAAAGTATCCTCTGTTTGATAGACTCAGACCAGTCTACAATGGGCAGTTTCTGGTAGATGTTCTTCAAGAGAGCTGGCCTACTACAGTGGGGGGTAGGTGCTATCACCATTCAAATATAATTAATAAATACATATATAATATAACTTTACAGATATAAAAATGAAGGTCAGGGGAATTGCTAATCTATTTAATAGAAAAGGCTGAATCACAAATCCCAGATCCAAATGTCACCTAGCATTTTGGTGGTTGAAATCTGGATATGAATTTTGTGCACAGAACCAATTTCTCTTTGCTAAGAAGAAGAAGAGAGGGAGAAATTACTCTAATACTTCCAGATTTTAAGCAGTCTAAAGAAGTTGCTGAATAAGTACTGATGGTTTGTTTCTGTCTATTCCATATATTTAATGTCTTGGCTGTCACAACAATAACTTGTTCACCTGCTTAGTTTCTGTTCTTTCCTAATTGTTTTCTTTTCAAGCTGTTACCTATTTTCTCTATCTCCCTCTAGTACTTTAAGGATTATAAAGAGAATATATCTGAGGGTTTGTTGCCTGTATAGTGTTTAGATAGATAGGGAGGCTGCAAAAAGAAGAATGGCAACTGCTTGCTTCATAGCACCAAGCCCAGTTGGGGGAGAAGAGGAGTGAGAAAAGATTTAAAGGAAACCTATGGGGATGCTACTCAAAACTCAGGGGTACCCATGACCTGCTAAATGATGCTCAATTGCTTGGATGAGGGCAAAGCAAAGAAAGCAAACATAAAGGTAGCTTCAAAAAGCATGAAGGAGAGCAGGGACACAATCCACCCACAATATGTTGGATCAAAGTACGTTGGAAAAACTACACACACTTATGATAATTTGAGAGGAATAAAACAGTGAAGTCACTACACCAAATAGTGGTCATATGTAAATTAATATATAACAGGCCCAGGAGCTTAAAAAAGATTAGGATAGAAGACAGTCTTCTAAATGGAAAAACATTGTAGAATACGGGCTGGGTTGTGCTGGTAGGGAGTTTTTCTTTCTTTCTTTTTATTCATTGCTATGGAGAATAAGGCTAACTGCCTGCTACATTGTATAAATAAGGGAACCTAATGCAAATGATAGGTTACAGTTTCCTAAGTACTCTCCAATAACATTCACTGTATGAAACCTTTTAAGCCTGAAAGCACCTGGGATGCTATAGATAAAGCATCATGATTTTAATCATTCTGACCATACTGTGTTCTGCAGATACTTTCTATAAATCAAAGTTGGTGGTATAACTATTAATGCCATGGCACTTGTTAAACTCTATTTATACACTAATACGCAGTGCTGGTCATAATAAAATTCCTTGGCTGGAAGGGAAAAGGACAGTGCCAAAATGCCACCAGGTTTCAAAGATTTAAATGGTGCCAAAAAGCTGGAGAAAATTTGAGTTCGGATGTGGAAACTTGATGGAATTAACCTAATCAAACCATTGCAGAAAAATGAAACTGACAGGTCATGCTTTCTAAATGTGAAACAAAAAATCAAGTCTAAAGAAAGGGCATAAAGGGTAATGAGAATGTCTGCAGCAAGGAGAAGCAACATGTTTTCCAGAAACCACTATATGCATTTTTAAAGAAAATGGAGAGGGATAAGATCTATCCGTTTGTGATGGGGCAGGCCCGCCCTGCACTGCAGAAACCCAGCAGACTCTTTGGGTGGCCGAGGCCCCGCTTCTTAGGCCCTGCTGGGTGTGCTCAGCCTGCTGTTCTCCTATAATAGGAAACTGCTCAGCTCAGTCTTAGGTGGCCAGTGTGGAGGAAGGACACATGCTGGGAGCTCCTGAAAAGGAGCTGTACCAGCCCCGCCCGCTATAGAGCAGGCATGGATCTGCCGACCTTGGAGGGGAGCAGCCACTACTGGTAAACTGTCTGGAGGCAGAGGCTCAGGAACTCACAGCCACCAGGGAGCTTCAAGACTTTGAAGGAGACTGATGGGTGCTGGCCGCAGGAGGGGTTAGACTGGAGCTCCAGGAAGAGACCAGCTCAACAGCTTGGGTAGGAAGTATCTCAGGGGACCTGAAAGTGGGGGACAGGGCCGGCCTTAGCAGTAGGCAAGGTAGGCAGCTGCCTAGGGCCGTCGATTGTAGGGGAAGCCTAATTTTCCTAATGCTGGAGCCAGCGGGGCCATTTTAAATTTCCCACCCTGCTCCACTCCCAGGCACATAGCCTAGGGTGAAGCGGGGTGGGAAATATGCACAGCTGTTGCCTTCCCCTGTCTCCATCTCTGTGTTGCCATAAACCCGAAGGGCAGGGCACTGATTTTGTGGGTTGCGAAGATACCCTCCCTGCTTGCGCCCTTGGACTTTCCCCATCTGGGGTACATGGGAGGGCTTAGCCTGTGACACCGTTCAGTCGCAAAAGCCAAAACAGAATCCAGGCAAGACTGGATCCCTCCTCCAACATAAATTGTTGGATGGATTTTCAGAACTGTGTGTGCAAGAAACACAAATGCAACACTGTGCTTAGTTTATAAACATTATTCCCACAATTGTACACACAGATTAGAAAACTGTGCACATAAATGATCATGTGCGGTTGAGAATTTATATATAGACACCATTACACAACTTTCTTGTGCAACTGTGGCACATGCATATGCAAAATTGGAACATCATTCACATGTAGTTCTGAAAATGGAGCCCTACATTTTCTTCTAGCATACTCCTAATACTAATAATATGGTCTTGTGAAGAAGTATCAGCACAGGATTGACTGGGGTTGGTGTCCCTGAACACAGAAGAGGTTGGAATCTGGCCTCTTGTTCACCTGTTTCAGATGCAGCTACTGATGGATCCCACCAACTCTGGGAGACTTTATTAAGTGAGCATCATGGAGCAGTCAATCCGAAACTTTACTGCAACAAAACAATCATGCATGGACTTTGAAACAAAATCTGTTTTTTAGAGCTGGTCAAAGTTTGTGTTGCAATATCATCAATGATTTATTTAATACTCACCAGCCCCACACCTACCCATAGAGAGTCTACCTGCCATTTTTGTTGTGAATTCATCCTGATTTCTCTGAATGTAGTCATAGGTGTTTGCTGAATAGCTCATGTTAACAAATTTCAGCAAACCGTTCTCTGCGTATTTGGTGTTATCTGGTCATTTAAGTCACAAGGCATGGTTTCTGCTGTCTGTTCTTATTGTATACCTTTACAACTACGTTTGGATAACAAACAATGAATAGCCTTGTTTGTGCATATGTATAATCATTCAAATACAACCATTTGCATAAAAGAGCAGCTACTTGTCCAATATTCATTGGAACAAAAATCCATTGGGAGGCATGTTTGCAAATGTAAATAATAAAGAGCACAAGTTAGTTAAACTGACACCTTTCTGGAATGCAAGATATTTGCCAGCATTGTCTTTACATTTTCATCTGCTCTTACATGACTAAGGAAAATAAAAGAGCAAAATATCAGGCAAGTTTTATTGTCTGACTGTTGTGTATCAGCAATTGGACAATGTTAAGCAGGTGCTAATGGATATTGTGTCCGTCTTAAATAATAAATCTATATTGCTTTAACTGGCCGCATTGAATTGCTTGGACAAAAGGAAACTGATAATAAACTGAGCAAACAGCAACTATGATGAGCTATAGGTAATTTTTGCACATCACAAATTGTAATAACCAAGTTAACAGACAACCAGTATTTCACAAACACGTAAGATTATGGGCCTCCTAGAAAAACAAATTCCAAGTTATCACTAAACTTTCTGATATTTATTCAGTGCCTTAAAGGTATCACTCTGTGGGCAAATTAGGTTCATTGCCTGGCTCCAGATCTCTTCCTTTCCAGGCCATCAGCAAGTAAGGGTAAGGCTGGGGACCAGAGTAGCCACCACGCTTTAATCTCAGCAATAAATGAGGGGGACCTAAAAATTATATTATATAATTATCTCTCTATATATAATTAATATACACACGGACAGGCAAGGAGATGCAGCTATAAAATATTTGTATCCTGGGTGTTAAAGATCCTTTTCTGTGTTAAAGATCCTTCCGCAGTAAAACTTGCAGCACAGGGACAGATTTTCCAGAGAGCTCACTTGACTTGCCATGCAGAGTTTCTGATTAATGCTACCTTCAAGCAAGCCCAGAAGAACTACTCTACCTGTGCTACTGGATGGGCTGCATTGTCACAGTACTCCATGGCTTCCCGCTCCCCAGCACCTCATAGGTAGTTAGCCTGAGTAATACCCCATTCTTCAAAGTCTGGAGATAGTGCAGGCATAGTTAGAGTGACAGAGCCAGATTCTCATCTGGTGTAAACTGGAATTGCTTCATTGAATTAATGTAACTCTATTGACACCAACAGAATGATTCCATTTTACATTAGCTAATAATTTGGCCCCGACTTGTGACTGTTCCTAAAAGGAACATGATACAGAGTGGTTGCTCCTGGGTCTACTCTGCTGTGGAGCACTGGTAACAAACAGTTGGGGGCACAGGGATTTCCATTGACTCCTCTGGGTATAAAGCTATGATATTAGTCCTCTGTTCCACCTCATTTGATAGATTTTGCAATGTTAGAGGCTAGCTAACGGGTGAAGATGCATCACATAACTGCTAAGAAATAGGATACAGCAGTCACTGTTAAAAAAAAAAAAAGATATTTCTAACAGGAATTATTCCTGGCAATGGCTTTAAATTTCTATTTACCCCCATTTCTAACATCCACCTCAGTTACATGGCCTGGGAAGTCATAAACTCTCTGTGCATTTCATTCAATGTATTCTGATCCACACTGATGTAAATTACTGATACAAGACCTGTGTCAGTTCATAGCTATTATTATGGTGAGCTCTTCTATTTTGCTTTCTGTAAATGGCAGATATGACTGTGCCTGAGAACTTGTTTACTGCTTAGAAACAGAGCAGCCTTGTGCTTATGTGCAACTTCCTCCTTGGCTTAGCTATTGAATAGGAATTGAAAGCCTCTGGCTAGCTACAGAGATCTTCATTCTCCCTCCACCAATCCTCTCCACATGCACAGTGTGCCCAGTATGCACCCATGGACAGATTTTTAAAGATCATTAGCCTCCTAGCGATTACTGATTTCAATGGGAGTGAGGCACCTAAACACTTTTAGAAATGTGGGTTTCAGCCTGGCATGGTTTTGCCACAGAGTGAGAGACAGACCGCAAGGAGAGAGGTCTGTATCCCTATGGATAGCAAAAGATTGCCCTCGGGAAAGTGGGGGAGTGTCAATCCACATCACGATTCTGGGGAAGCCAACAGCAAGTATACAGAGCTGGCGTGTCTCTCCACCCCTCCCCCCCACAGGGCAGGACAGAGCCCTGCCCACCCTGCTTCTATGCCCTGCCAGTGTCCCTGTCTGGCTCAGCCCCCATTGTACCCAGGTACAATGGGGCAAATGCTGAGCCCCCTAGCACTTGGCAAAGGGTGCCCCCCCACCACCGTGGACCTGTCCCAGATTCACCTACCCCTACAAGTCGACTTAGGCGTCCAGTGTGGACACTCTAAGTCGATTTGGCAGGGTCCCCTTTAAGTAGACTTAATTTTTGAGTGGGGACATGCTAAGTCGACTTAAATTAACAAGTGTAGACATAGCCTGTGAGGCTTAAGAAGAATTCCATGCCTAAAATGCTCCTCCAGAACACCTCTGACCAAAGCCACGCTCTTGGCTATTGCAGTATATGAGGATCTGGCCATTGAAACTTTCTGTGTGAGAAATGGTGCCTTGGATAACTCAACCTGCTACTTCATAAAAAGTAGAAATTTGCCTGCAAGCAGAATTTCCTTTCGGTATTCACTGGTTGAATTAAGCCTTCTTTGGAATGAACACAATCACACATCAAACTCAGTTACTTACTGCTACCCTTTAATAGAAACCAAGCGCTGAAACGTGGCTGTTGGAACATCACTAGCACTAACCTACTTCACAAGGAATAAGTCCTTAAACTGAGTTATTTCTGAGTTACACTGGTGTAAAGTCAGAATCAACACTAGAACTGCAGAGAGGGTGGGGTTTTTTTTTCCGTTTTGTTTGGGTTTTTTTGGGGGGGGGGGAGGGTTGGATGCACATAATAATTATACTGATTCACCAATTGTCCTACATTTTATACACATCGACATCCTGTGAATCAAAGCCCTGTGGAAAGCGGAGGGTTTCGCATATTGCAAAGGAAAGAAATACATGCGGCAGGGTCAGGGGGCAGATAGGCATGTGTTTATGTCCTGACGGAACAGAAAGAGAAGGCAGATTTCAAGCACAACACAGAAGAGGAAAAAAAGAGGAGGATGAAGTCAGCTGAAATGTTAACATGACAGTTCTCCTTCTGTTCCATGTTTGGAGAAAGACTCAGCTATGGATTGCCAGGGGATAATGTCACATCGAAAGTTGTTTTGCTACTATAACCATATTGCAGAAATCTGAGTCAAAAAGTAAAGCTAGCCCTGAAAGGAGCAGAGTCTGCAAATGGTTGCCTCCCTTGCCTCTTCTCCCCCTGGGGGCACTAACAGTTGGTGACATCTGAAGCAGTTATGCAAACAAAGGTGCACTGGTGGCCAATGAGGAGTAACGATCATAAATGTATCTGATTAAACCGGATAGGCTAGACTCGCTCTGCAGGCGCTGAGTAGTCTGTCTGCTCACAGTGAAGCACAAGATTTTATAGAAAGAGTTACTTCCCCGCTCCCACAGTGAGCTGCGTGGAATCTTTGGCAGAAAGCACAGAATTGATGAGTTGTGAGGAAAAATCTAAAACAAATGAAGCCAAAGTCTACTGTCAAAACTGTTACAGGAACCAAAGTGTGGCTCTTTTCCTACAGGCAAAGAAAGTTGGATGCTGTACCAATATTTTTCTGTCCTAAGGCTGGTAATTTTCTTCCTCTAGCATGTGTTGTGTGTGGCTCTAATGCCCTGATAAAAGGCTTCCCTGGATGAAAGCTATAGCAAGCATTGCCAAGAAAATAATGAAGCATTCCAGCTCATTATGCTTTAGCAGAGTTTAATCAAAGAAGCAGTGGACTGTTCTAGCACCGGAGGCATTCTGTAGATGGATGGATTTCTACTATGAAGGCCACATCTGTATACTGTAGTATGCAGTAAAATGTGAAAGAAGAGACAGTAGAATAGCAGCTGAAGATGGAGCTTGATACATTTATTTACAAATAGGTTATTTCTGAAGGAAAAAAAATAAGTAGCAATAAGACGTTTGACTCTCCTATTATCTTGGCTTTTTGCTTCCAAGAGTAATGTCATTTTATTGCCAATATATGTTTCACTGGTACGTAGCCAAAGGTTCTCTCTACATGACTGTGAGGCTTCATCTACCCTATTAATCTAATTCCATTTTTGTTCACTAAAGTTGAAGTACCTCTAATCTTTTAACGCATTTCACAGCAGTAACGTGAAAGTTAAGTAGAGCCACTGATGACAGTTAGACATTTTATACAGAGCCTTTGTCCAAAATTTCTATTCTGTTAGGAATGTTTTCCCCCTAAACCATCATTTCTTTAGAACCTGGAAAACTGTTCATCGTTCAGGAACAAGCACATACACATACACTCTGCTTAATTAACTATGTTAGATCTGAGAAGAAAACACAGAAACCAGGACATGTTTTACATACAGTTCAATACACACACACACAGGGCTGACTCTGTGTAATATTAGTGTAGTTCCATGCTGGCTTTTCTCAACACTTGCCTATCTGACTCATTGTTCTACTTGCCAATGGCATAGAAAAGGATTACATTGGGCCATGAAATCTTCTGGAAATCTTTTTCCCATTTGAAATACTAGAATTTGCAAATCTCCAGTGGGTTGGAAACTGATTTCTGTCCCCATCTATAATACAAGCAGCCATATGCTTTTCCTATTTCAGGGTGAAAAGTTAAAACTTCATGGACTTGGGGATTTTAAGTGAATTATTTGTTTTTAGTGCAGCTGAGACATGAACCCTCTAGCCAGATGCATACTTCCTATGGAAAAGTCCCTTTTTTTGTTTTTCCTAGCATTGTTTTATGGAGTTTACAACCTCATAGTTAACTAAGAAACCTAGCAAAATGTGGTAGTGGTGTTGCTGTGCTTAAATTATTATCCATGAGTTGCACTAAAGGCCTCATCCAAGATTAGGACAGTATTGTGCTGTATACTCTACGAACACATACTAAGAGACAGCATCTGCCCTGTGGCACTTACAATCCAAATAAATGACACAAGGGTGAAAAGAAAGCAAGTATTCTCCATCTCACAGCTGGGGAATTGAATCTCAGACAGATTAAGTGATTTATTCAGGGTCACACAAAAAGTTTGGGGCAAACAGAAGCTGCCTTAAAGGCTGTACTTATCCTCGTGAATTTTGTAAATGTAAATTTGAAAGTGGGTCTCTCTCGATCTCTCTCTCATGCACATCCCCTTTCAAGTTGTGATTTTTTTTCCAATTGAAATATTAAGTGTATATGCATATATATACACAGGGTGGGGGTGGAAGGGAGAGGGAAATCACAATAAAAGTCAGCTTAGTTGTTGTTCTGTTGCAATTATTCATCCAGCTCTGTGATCTGGTGAAACAGTTCAATGTTAGAAATGTCCTAATTACCTCCACTACCCAATACCTGTGTGGACTGATAATTTCTCTTTGCATAAAGTGAGATAAATTAAAACTAATGTTTTATTAAAGGAAACATTTGATTGATATTTAGGTATTTGGCATATTCATTAAGTAACTTGAAAGGTCACCCCTTTTAACCTTTCCAAACAAAACAAAGGGAGAAAATTTCATTACAGGTGATGGAGCATACTAATAAGAAGAAATTTAAACTGTAGTAGTCCTTCATTTAACAAGAACAAACCAAAAGATTTGTGCTTTTCTTATCGCTAAGCCTTAGTGCTTTCTCCAGGGATTTGGTCTAATTAGTTATTTCATATTAATCACAATTGGTGGTGTTGATTTTTTTTCCTATGGCAGCTTTCCATTTTCAGCTGACTATAAAAATCGAATAAAATAGAAATGTTCCTCACTGTCATACACTAGCAAGCACAGTAGATTGGCCACTGAGGCCAACAAGAATTCCTTACCCTCCTTCCAAATAGGCAGTTCATTAGGGAGTCAATTTATACAGTTATCAATGTAAAGCTTCCACAGGATAGTGATCGCTATTTTGTAAAATTGACTGTAGTCCAATGCAAATCTTCAGCCATTTTTCAAGTGCCAATCTTAGTTGCTCACGTTCTATTGGAAGGACTGCTTTAACATTTGATGCAACCCCAGAGACTGTCATTAGGTCTGTAGTACCAAAAACTCTGACCTGTAGAGTTTGCGACTGGCTCCTCCGCTCCCATGCTGGGCACAATAAGCGAGCTACAAATCATGGTTTAAAGGCTTAAAGGACAGAACTCACTTGCTAGTGGCTTCTCTGTACTTTAAAGTATTTAAACCCTGATTTGAGGACTTTAATAACTCAGTCATTGGTTAGAGGTTCATTACAGGAGTGGATGGGTGAGATTCTCTGATCTGTGTTGTGCAGGAGGTCAGACTAGACTAGATGATCCTATTGGTCCCTTTTGACCTTAGAGTCTAAGAGTCAGGTCAGCACAGCCTCTGGGGATGTCAACAGGAGGGTGGCTCCTCCTCTGAGGGGCTGGCCAGAGTCATCTACAGGCCAGTGCCCAAGAGCATGGCCCCCTTGGTACACCACTGCCACCACACCCACTGATTCCACAGTGCAGGAGAGAGGTGTGAACAACAGGAAAAAAGGCCTGCAGACCCTCTTTTGTGGGGTGCTGCCACCACTGCCTCCAACAGGGAGGGGTGCAAATACATGCATTGGCCCCTGAGCGACAGAGACCCCATGGTACACTCCTAGATCCATTCCCACCAATTTCTGCAGAATCTTCTCTTCCTGCCAACCCATCATTCTCTTCAGCCAGAGGGAGGGTCAGAAGAGAAGCCCTAACCCCAGCATTACCATCAACAGATTTACTATCCTTTGCCGCTAGATCATAGTTCACCTGATTCATTCACTCACTTCAATATCCTAAATTCTCTGCCTGACTCTGCCAATGGGTTGGACAAGTCACAGCTTACCACTCTGCTGTGGTTTTCCCACCTTTAAGAGGGGGTTTAATGGTTCTTCTCTACACAGCCTATCGAAAGTGACAGATACAGACCAGTGCTCTGATAAGCAGTGGATATTATTATTCTCTTCCCATTGTGAAAGTGTCATTTTTTTTCAATGTAAAAGTTGATTCCATCAATGATCAGATCCCCTTTGTTCCTCAAGATGGGCGTCATAATATTGCTTCTCACTGATGGCTGAGATCATGTCAAAGCAAAAGGACACCGTTGTAACAAAGTGAGACGGAGCAGCAGTAAGAGTGATCGAAGGCAGGTCTGTTAGTCCTGCAGTGCTAAAACTGTTTGCCCTAGCCACTCCCTCTGAGCTGAAAAGAGATTACCTCAGGTCAACCAGGGACACTTGACTCCAAAGAAGGGCTGCCTGTGGCCAATGTTCCCTCTAAAGTTTGGCGGCTTGTGTGCAAAATTTTCAAGCCGTGTGCAAAACTTTTTCTAATAAAATTTTTGTGAAAACTCACACGACAAATTATAGGCATTAATTGAAGTTAAAGTAATTGTAAATAGAATTAATTAATTGTGTTTAATTGAATTTGAATGAATTTTGAATTGAAATTTAATTTTTAGAAAGGTTTTTATTTAAAATTAATTTTTTTAAAGTTTTTTTTAAAAAAGGAAGGAAAAAAGAAGGGAGGAAGGAAGGAAGAGAGAAAAAGAGAGAAGAAAGGAAGAGAGAGAGAAAAAGGAAGGAAGATAAAAAAGAGAAGGAAAGAAGAGGAAAGAAGGAAGAGGAAGGAAAGAAGAGAAAAAGAAAAAAGAAGGAAAGAAAAAGGAAGACAAAGAAGGAAAAAAGAGAAAGGAAGAGAAAGAAGGAAGGAAGAGAAAGGAAGGCAAAGAAGAGAAAGAAGGAAAGAGAAAGGAAGAGAAAGAGGAAGAAAGAAAAAAGGAAGGCAAAGAAGAGAAAGAAGGAAAGAAAAAGGAAAGCAAAGGAGAGAAAGAAGGAAAGAAAAAGGGAGAAAGAAAAAAGAGAGAAGGAAGGGAGAGAAAGAAGGAAGGAAGAGAAAGGGAGAGAAAGAAGGAAGGAAGAGAAAGAAGAAAAGAAGAAAGGGGAAGGAAAGAAGAGAAGGAAGAGAAAGGAAGGAAGCAAAGAAAGAGAAAGAAGGAAAGAAAGAAAGAAAAAATAAGGAAGAGAAAGGAAGGAAGGAAGCAAAGAAAGAGAGAAAGAAGGAAAGAAATGGAAACAGGAAGAGAAAGAAGGAGAAAGAAAGAAAGAAAGAAGAGAAGAAAACGGAAGGAAAGAAAAAGGAAGATAAAGAAGGAAAAAAGAGAAAGGAAGAGAAAGAGGAAGAAAAAAGAAGGAAGGCAAAGAAGAGAAAGAAGGAAAGAAAAAGGGAGAAAGAAAAAAGAGAGAAGGAAGGGAAAGAAAGAAAGAAAGAAAGAAAGAAAGAAAGAAAGAAAGAAGAGGGAAGAGAAAGGAAGGAAGGAAGCAAAGAAAGAGAAAGAAGGAAAGAAGAGGAAACAGGAAGAGAAAGAAGGAGGAAGGAAGAGGAAAGAAAGAAAAAAGAAGGAAGAGAAGAAAAAGGAAGGAAAGAAGAGAAAGAAAAAAAGGAAAGAAAAAGGAAGACAAATAAGGAAAAGAGAAAGAAAGAAAGAAAGAAAGAAAGAAAGAAAGAAAGAAAGAAAGAAAGAAAGCAAGCCAAGGCCGCCGGCGGGGGAGGACCCTACCGCGGCCCTGGGAAGCCGCCGGTGGGGGGGGAGCAGACCCCAGCCCTGGAGGCTGATCCCGGCCCCGTGCTGGGAGGCCGGGGCCATGGATTAGCCCGGCCCCAGCCCCGGGAAGGAGGTGGACGGTGGGTGGGAGCCCGGGAGCCCGCTGCTGCCGCAGCCACCCCGCTGCCCCGGCCGCGTGGGGCAGGCAGGCAGGCCCGCGCTCCTGAGCCTAGCCTGAGCCTGCCTGTCCCACCCTGGGGGCGGGGAGGGCCAGCCCAGAGGCTGGGCGCAGGCCGGGTGTGCCGCGGCCCCGGGGGTTGGAGGGAGCGGCGGGGGCTGCCGGGCTGCGCGGGGGCTGCCGGGCTGCGCGGGGGTCCCTCACTGCTGCGCGGTGGGTGTGACGGCCGCTGTGCGGCTGTGCACCCGCGCAGCTTAGAGGGAACACTGCCTGTGGCCTGTAAAACTAAAACTCTTCTGATGAGAGAGAATGAAGAGAGGTGGTTAGTGACAACAGGGAGAAAAGGTGGAAAGCTAATGTCCTACTTATAGGGGAAGGAATCAAGCTAACTGTCTGTTTGGGGAACGGCTGACATTTCAGTAGTCTGGATAAGACGACAACCTCCCAGGAAGAGGACAGGGAAAGGAATTTTTTGGTGTATGTTAATGAATTTGTTTCTTTGGTTTGGTTGAAGTGTACTCCTTGGGCCTACCCCAAGGCCCACCTTATAAATATTAAAAAATAAAGTTAGGGCTAGGAAATGGAACTCATTTACTTGCTCTTCATCCCAGTGCATCCCGCTCCTCTCTATTGCCAGCAACGCTGGGCCCACAGAAGCCAAAGAGGTGTCTTAACCCATATATACAAGGTTGTCTCATCTCTCCTAATAACATTTCTTAAATAAATTTAGTCTTTCCTGTAATAATAAGATGATCTCTGACAAGGTTGAGAATGCCTTGCATATTTCTCTCATTCAGAAATCTCATTTGAGGACTCCCTGAAGTTATCCTACCGTTGTTCAGGCCAGACACCATCCCAGCTGAACTTTTATTGAGTGGAACATGTAGAGAATGCTGTATACTATAGTTTTGCAATAGAAAGCAAAAGCACCAGGTGAGCTGATGACCACTTTCAAGACAAACTTAGTTATCCTCAGAGCTTAGGGAACAACACAATGCTTTAAATAAGAAGAGTAAAAAAAGGCATGTTGTAATTCAGTTCTCCCAAACTTGGACATTGTTCAGCCTTCCCATTAGGCTAGCTAAGTGCATTGGTCACTGTCCAATCATCTCATTCAACCATTTTTATGAACTAAATGCTTTTTGAGACTTTTCTGTCAGGATTGTTTAAGAGACTGAGGATTAGCTTTATGTCAAGATGATTTTGAGGCAAAGAGAAATACACATAGAAAATACTTTTTCAACTGCCCCACAGTGCTCCTGGGAAGACCTCAATCTGACAATGGAAAACGGTTTTAAACTTTCTGATGCTCCATTAGCAATCATGTATAGTAGTCTATTAAACACATAAGGTGGAGGTTTCTAAAGCAGTCAACTTTGGCTTAACTCTGCAACCTTCCAAGTTAACAGCAGTTTTAGCATGGATGGCCATTTGAGTGCTTTTGAAAATTTCACCCATGGACCAGAATTATCAAGTTGCATAAAGTTGAACTATTGTAGAACTATTAGGCAGCTCCGGCAAAAATTTGGCACCTTAGGCAAAAATAGGTGGAGACTTCAAAGATACAAATGGAATTTAGGCACCTGTGATGGAGCTTACTCCCATCACCTGTTTTACACCGGTGGAAGAGCCAATTAGTGCACCTGTGAATGATGACTAATTGATTTCCTCCTGGCCAGAAAGAGCAGAGATAGAGAAGGATCATTTGGCAACTGGGCATTATGAGGATCCTGAAGGGGACAGCCTGAAGAGGAGGAGACCATCAGATAATGAGGGGATCCAAGAGATAGATCTTAAGCAGGCAAGAAACTAGATGGGAGGATCAACAGGAATCAGATTTGAGTCCCATGGAGGAGGCCTTGAGTTAGGGTCAATTAAAAGTACTTCACTAGAACCCAAGAGGGGTTAATTCAGAAGAGAAAGAAGAAAATGTGAAGATCAAGGGAGAAGTCAGAGGCCTGAGAACCAAAGAGAGGCTAAGTTAAGTACAAGCTGTAAGGGAACAGCATAAGAGGACTTAGAGGTAGAAAGCTGCCCAAGGAAACAGCAACACATCTGAAGACTCAGACCTATCTATTTAACAGAAGGTCTCTGAGCCAGAATCCAAAATATAGGGAGGAGTTGGGTTCCCCTACCAACCTTGAGGAATGGTCATGCAAGTCCAACTGAAGCAATATTGAATCCAGGGTGGGGCTGACTACTGACCTCCAAAGGATGGGTCAAAGGCTCTCGTGCTTGAGACATTTTATGAGCTTGCAGATGAGCCTTTTTCTTACCTTGGAAGGGGACTGAACTTTATGCAACTTAGCCAAAGGGCTGAGTTGTGTCAGAGCCGGAGAGAGACAGACGGCGTGCAGGAGATGGGACTCTTTGCAGCATTACACCAAGAAGCCGTACAGGTGGTGAGTACTGCACCCAATTGCCCTTTCTGCCATTATACATCTTCTCCAAGATAACTAAAGTGAGGATCATACAGTGGGGTTTCCAAAGTGCCTAAAAACAGACTTGGGAGCATTTTAAAAGTTCTGCCCCTGCAATTTTATGCAGGCATCTAAGTAAGTGGCTGCACCTTTACAATTTCTGAGTCGAAGCTTCTCATCAATGTCAGAGAGAGTGGGGGGTACTCAGCATCTTTGAAAATCAGGCCAACAGGTTGCAAAGTGTTGGCCACAATAGATTTTTTTTTTTTTAATTTCCTGTTCAACATATGTAGTGCCATTGGTGCAGAGGGACCCCCTAGAAACAATTGTTTGGTTTAATGATTTTACTGAGAGATTGTTATCATTGTCAGTTGTCCTTCATAGTGTTAAAGTCAATAGCTAACCTCTCTTCCTAAAAAAAAAAGTTCACTTTTTTATTCTTCTTCTTCAGAGGATCATAGGCAAACATCCCAGAGGAATTCAGGGGAAGATTAGTGGATACCATCTCAGGAGAAATAAATCTCTTCAGCTGCTCAGTATTTCCAACTTGAGTAAAGTCTTATGTATTTTCTGAACATAGTTATTAAAAACCTCATTTCTGTATTTGAAGACATGCTTGAAAACCCAAGTACAGGGAATCTACCAGGTTAGGTATTACAAAGAAATGTAAAAGGAGGGATTTTCTTTTTAGATCTATATCGCAGAATGAAGTTATTGATGACCTAGGAAAGCATCATCAAAAGAATAAGAAATGAATGAGAAGGGAGGATTTACACAGGCTGTATCTGAAAGACTTCAAGAGAAGTCTGGTTTCTGGCTTTTCTTACTGGGGAATAAAGGTGTTCATTTATTCATACTGAACTTATGATCAATGCCTTCTATTAGGCCAACGGATCAAATTCAGTACTGCATAAATCACCATCTCTAATCTGCAAGTCTTTTCCCCACTTCAGGATTTAGTTCCTGTTGTCTATTTCTTCTCCTCTAGTTTCAGCTCACGTGTTCACTTCAATATACTAAACAACATTTTAGGCCAGAAACAGCCATTATACTTGGAGTACCTTGTGAACGGCTCTGTATGCCTAGGCACATTTTACATAGACGTTGCCCATGGTTCAACGCAAAAATCTTTTACTATTTTTTTTTCAGAATTGTCAGCACACTGAGCAATCTGTTATTCACCCAGCTCTAAGGATGGGCTTTACAATTTGCAGTATAACCTGCTCTTAGCCAGGTTCAAAATACCATGAGCCAATATTTTCTTATGTTTAATTTTCTCTCCAGACACAGCCACAACCTGAACATACTGAGGACAGAAAAAATGGTTTTGAGTTTCTGCACATTGTCAAACCCACAGCTATTCTACTGAGATTCAGTATGAGTTAAGGGAAGGCTGTGATTAGTTCTTACTTATATCTGAACTAGCATGCCCACTCCTTTGCATTTTAAACTGCTACTCTCAAAATTGGTTCCTCCAAGCTCTGTTTTTGAGTCTCCTTCTGATGGAAAAGAAATATTGCCTGCCTGTACACAGTTTCATAATCAAAGAATATTCATAGTAAAAGAAAATAAGCATAATATTTATATCTTTATGGCTAGGCTGAAGATGGGTAATAACTATTTAAATAATTTATCCCAGAACACAGCTCAGCATCACCAAAATAAGCTTCTTAGTGACAAAGAAAAGAAGAGGTGGTCTTGATGGTTACAGCACAAGCAGCCACTGCACTAATCCAATTCAGCCGTTAAACTGTATCCACAGCCTGGCAATGACAGGGGTGAAGATTACATGCAGAATGATAAACCTTGAAGTCTTCTATTCCTCTAGGATTAAGGCAACAGCAGATACCTGTGAGTTGATTTACCCCTGTGTGTTGTTTGCCTTAATTTGTCATCTCTATTCATTTTCTTCAGCACATTGAAATTCTGATTTGCGTCAAGAACTACACTGATTTGCAAGAGATTGCCTATTTTGTTGCCTTTCATTGAGGTGATGATTCAAGTATACTAATGAGAAAAAAAAATCTGTGTGTCTGAATCCTCTGCACTGGTGATGGAAACTGATAAACTGCTCTCATCCTCAACAAGAGATGTTTTGGGCCATTAGTGGATTAGTACTTGAGATCTGAAAATGAGCATTGACAAACATTTTTCAACCCTGTTTAGCAGTTTGAAAGATTTTGTCGTCAGCAGCTTTATTTCATGTGGCAGTCGAGCAAAATGTGCTATTGTTGTTATTGTTATTGTCTAATTTGTTGCACAAAAACCTGTTCTAGATTTTTGGTTTCATTTCTGTGCTTAACGGTTGGGAGGAATATTTTTTTTTAAAAAAATCACTGTCACTATGAAACAGTTGCGGTGACAATATGTTGCTAGTGAAAGCTTTGAAACCTCTGAACTGTGAAGACTACATAAGGGTAGTGTCACAGTATGTCAGGCTCTCAACCCTTCATAGATTTGCAGAGTGTTTGGGTGACTTAGCTTGATGACAGATGCTAGTAACCTACACAGATCAGCAGCTATTTCACAGACTCTACCTTGGCTTCCAGACCAAATGAGGTCCTATTATGCTCCATCCAAAAGAAGCTGGGGGCAGGAAGAGTCTTTCTTCAGGAGAAAACAGCTGAGTTCAGGAGAGAGTTTTGGCAGAGGTCTGTGTTTTGCTCCTATTTAAGTTAAAAATAAAGACAACATCTAGCAAGGAGTGAGTTTGAACAAGATTATCTCTAAGGACACACTTAGTGGTTTAGGATCTTGATAAATCAGCCATAATACGGGGCTAGATTGTAAAGCACTGTAAGGTAGGGAATAGAATTAATTTGACAACATCTTGCACAATGGGGTTTATCTAGGCTGTAGCCTTTGGGCACTACCCCAATATATTCCTGAACCATCACTTAAAAGACTGTGGAGAGAGAGATAGAGAGCTGCATTTTCATCCCCTTCCTTACTCTTCTCCTTAACTTCTGACTTAGCATTCTTCCAGCACAGTCACCCTCACCACACAGACATGTAACAATACCTCCCTTCTCAAAAACTTTACTCTTGACTCTCTTTTCTTCTCCAGCTACCACCACTATTCCTTTCTCCCTTTCATTTAAGTTCATTGACTACATTTCCAGTTTCTGTCTGGGCTTAGACCCTTTCCAATTCAGCTTCTGACCCTTGTATGCCTCTGAAGTCATTCTCACTAACATCTCTAATGACCTCTTACTACATAAAGATTAGATAGAACTAATACTCCATCCTCATCCCCTTTAGCTTGCCAGCTACCTTTGACATCAACCATAGTCTTCTTGAAATCTTGTCCCCCCCTACCCCCATCCTTGGCTTCCATGACTTCACGCCTGGATCACTTTCTACTGCTCTCATAATTCCTTCATTAAGTCATTTTGAGGGTCATCCTCTTGCCCAAACTTTACTTTTTAATGGGGTTGATGCCAGGTTCTGTCCTTAGTCATCTTCTCGATTCCCTCTCCCTTATCTTCAGGTGATCTCATCCACAAACAGACAACTACCATATCTATACTGATGATTCACAGATCTACCTCTACTCCAAACCTGCCTCCTTCCAACCAAACTAAAGTCTCAGCCTCTCTCTGACGTCTCCTTAGAATTTCTAGCCATCAGCTCAACATGGTTAAGCCAAAGTTCTTAGTCTTCATTCTGAAGCTCTCCCCATTACCTCCTTTTCTCAATTACTGATGAAAACGATCATCCAACCTGTCACTCAGGACCATAACCTGGTTGTCATCTTTGACTTGGATCTCTATAGGGCCTTATATCCAGTCTACTTCTAAATCTTACATATTCTTTCTGAATAATATCTCTAAGGTTTGGCCCTTCCTATCTACACAACTAGACCTCTTGTTCAGGCTTGCCCATTTTTTAATATTTCAATAAATCACCATTATTTTTTTTCCTCAAGCTGCCCCTCATGGTTGGGGAGAAATCCACATAAACACCTGCAAAACTAGCAAACTACCTTTTTACTATGATGCCTACAAAAAATCTTGACAACAGACCAGTTGCTGGTGTGCTGAGACCACTGCTTCTTATGCTGATCTCTGACTCATTGTTTCTTGTACTCCCCATCCATCTGTTTCTTGTCTTCACTTATAAGCTCTTTACAGCAGGGACCATCTTTGTTCTTACCTTTAGAGTGCCTATTAAAATTGGGTTCAGGCCAATGACTTGGGTTCTGAGGCAATACAAATAACATAATAGCTATATTCATTGTGGAGCAAAAACATGGAATGAAGCCATGTACAGCTTACAGTCTCAATCAATGCAGAGGGAAAAGATTTTCAAAAGAATCTAGAGTCAGATTTTCAAGCATTCTGCACCTTCAACGATGCTTAGTTCCCATAGTGACACTTTTGGTCAGGTGGATTTTTTTATTTGGTTTTGGGGGGTTTTGAGGGGCCTGTGGGGGGGATGGACACAGTTCAGCATTACCTGGCCACTTTTTTTGATGCCCGAATGGTTCTGAAAATTCTGGCCAAACAGATCAGTGTTAGTCAAAATATGGAAACTTATTTGTCCAACAATGTAAGAATGGCACCATTTCCACATAAGCCGCAATATTATTTGCATCTCTGATTCATATAATGAGTCAATGGGAAATCTCCATTCTAATATGGTGAGTTAAATAGTTATGAGGTGTGCATTAGGCTGGTAAACGACTTCTAGATTTGTTAGTAACAATTTTAGTGTTTATTCACTCAGCAGCAGTTATTCTATCTGCATATAATATGTGAAAAATGGATAAAGTACTGTAAAGTACATTCCAAATAATTCCTCCTGTGGTTATATGAAAGGTGGGGAAATATATAGTCAGTCTTCTCCAAAATTAAATGTAAATGCTTAAAGCTTGAACATTGCACAGCAAACAAGTACAAAATCTTGCTGGCAGAGGCTAGTTCTAATTTAGAACTGAAGTGAAATAATTATACTGTGAAAAAGTAATTTAATGAATGACTGTTCTATGTCATTTATGTTTCTTGTTCTATATCATTTAGATTTCAATGATGTGTTTAAGTAATATAAAAAAGTGAACAAGGGCAACATCCATAACTCATACCTTAATCCTATTGCCCCTAAAAACAGGCATCTGCTATAATTCTTTTCCAAAATTAATCTGAACTTTAATCATTTGTAAGCTTTTGACATGGGACATTGTAGTGCTTTGGCTTTAGTTCAGACATCATGCAGCATTTGAGGCTGGTTATAAAAAACTCAGTAACTTGCAGTTACTTGGAGCTTTTCTGTTCTTAGGTGCTGAATGAAAATATTGTTAGCAGTCCTAAAGAGAAAACCACCGTACCTTGATGATCACTTTAGTTACAACTACCTAACTGACTGACAGGATTATTTTATATTCATATCTGCTATTTTGTTTTGTTTGCAAACATTGTGGCTGCTTCTGGTAACAACTATTAAACCCCAAATAGCTTTGAAAAGAAGACTAACCAGTATACAATTTCCAACTTACATCCTTACTGAAAAGTTACCACAAGTGCTTTCAAGCTTAGCTATTATTAATGCTACAAACTGTACCACCCTGACAAATTTAGGAGCAAGTTTTGTTTCACACAAAAGAAAAGGCAAACAAAATAAGGGAAGCCTTGCACTGTATACAGTTTCTCTCTTGGTGCTACTCTCATTAACTTTCTCTTGTTCAAATGTTAGTTAACGTATAGCTTTCCTTCCTTGCTGAAATCTTACAAACTGGAGGGGTACGAAAGACATCTATAGAAGAGATGGAAGAGCTATTTAAAGTTATTCAGGATCTTTGGTCTCTTCTGTTCATGGATTATCCATAAATAGGCATTGATTTTTTTACTTTCTGCTTGTTCAGTGAATACTTAATGAAAACACTGCAGCCAAATACAGGGTGTTTTTAAACTATTTGTATCAGCTGAATTTGACTGTTCACTATTCATAGTGTGCAATTACTTGAGACATTTTGTATTGTGTTTGTACCTACATGCCACAGTCATGGCTCAGGCCTCTTTTAGTGCCAGGCTAAACAAAACAATGGTCCCTACCCCAAAGACTCATGCATGTCACCAGAGTAAGAGCTCTGAGTTGCAAGTGACTATTTGAGTACCTAGTTTTCAAGTGTTTAATTTAAGATGTCTTAATGGGGTGTGATCTTTCATAAATGCAGAAGGACCACTCTCTAAAATTCAGGTTTCAAGGGGTGTGTCTACACTGGCAAGTTAGGTCAACTTAAGTCAATCTAAACAAAGCCACATCCACACTGGGGTTTTCTTAAGTTGACTTAAGCACTTCCTTAAGTCAACTTAAGGAAAGCTTAAGTCGACTTAATAACACCTCATTTTAGGTCAACTTAAGCCTTAAATTGACTCCTTAAGTCAACTTAAAGCCAGTATGGATGGGGATTAGCACCTAAATCAACCTTATTAAGTCAACTTAAAGCATTAAGTCAACTTAATAGGGTCAACAAGGGGCTATGTCTACACTAGAAAAGTTAAGTCGACTGTGTTAAGTCGACTTAAAGGCAACCTTATTAAGTCAACTTAAAAAAGTCTACTTAACTTTTCTAGTGTAGACACAGCCTAAAATATTTTAAGCTGTTTACCCCAAAATGGAGTTATTCAGTGACTAGTCACTGCTGAAAATTTTAGACTCTTAACTTTCTGCAAAGGAAAATCACTTGTGTGGCTTTTGTGGAAAATAGAGGGTCATTAGTACAAAAGTGAATTTGCAATTTTTATTTGAATAGATGTTTATGAATATTTTTGTATTACCTTTGGTGTAAGAACTTAATTTTTTTAAATTAGCATTTTAAAGCAGTTGCCATCTCAGAATCTTAGGCTATGTCTACACTTGCAAGGAAGCTTAATTCGAACTAACTTAAGCCTTGGCCACACTAGGCTTTTATTAGTTCGAATTAAGGGCTTCCTTAATTTGAACTAATAAATTTTATTGCTTAGTTCGAATTAATGGTTAATTCGATCCATTAATTAGAATTACATCAAATGTGGCCATATTAGTTCAAACTAATTGCTTAGTTCGAACTAATCGGCAGATTGACCTTCTTGCAACTGACCAATTCAAACTAAGCAAGTGCCCTGCATGGACATGGCTAGTTTGAAGTAGCATTCTAGTGGGGCCATGCTAGTTCGAATTAGTTGGTTCAAATTAACTAATTCGAACTAGCTTTTGTAAGTGTAGACATAGCCTTAGTGCTTTACAAACACAAATGAAGTCTCATTTGTAAAATGAGATACATTTGGAGACATTTCACATCTGCTCATATGTATGATGTTGCAGGACTCATGCTACCATAACAGTGATGTAGAACACAAGGAGGAGTTCTATGCAGCTAAGGGGGCTCATTCTGGGTTGGAAAACCATGACTCCATCTCACTGAAAGAAAATGATGCCCTCAACATTTCTGATTCCCAATTAGAAACTGGACTATATTCCTTGAGTAGTGCCAAGAGCTAGCTCAAATCACAAGAGCTAGCCTCACACCAGTGGCTACCAAGTGTTTCAGACCCAATAGCTTTTGTCTTTAAACAATGGACTTTGGGGCATCTGCTGCCTTTCCCCTTCTCACTGCATTTCAGCAAGTCCATTCTTTAACAAAGAGCAACTTTTAGTCCAAAAAAAGGACTATGATATAAAGAAATATAGAGGACAGGCGAAAACTTTTTTTAATTTAATATAGATTTGTAATTGTACTACATGTTCTTCTTTCTAGTGGGTTGCAATATTTTAGTATTCCACAAAGAGATGCAATCCAGTCACTAAACTCCACTTTTTAAAATAAAAATCTATGGCTCCATTTTAAAGTCACTAAATAGTCAGCTGATCTACCAGCGGATGATTATAGAAGTATAATCATAACAACATAAGCCACATTGGATGTGAATGAAATTGAGCACGAGCTGAAAACCAATATGCAATCATCAGTTTAGAATGGTCACTTATGCATCTGAGTGCGGCAGAAATTCAAGCCACAAACATATAGTTCTTGAAAGGAACTGAGGAAGGCACATATCTGTTTGTTTTTTTTTAAAGTCAATGGGTGGAGACTAGACACTTAAGCAGCATAGTGCTATTGACCCATTCCCACATGACCAGTGATCAAATTTTGTTATTACAAGTTATGTTTTTTTTCTACATAGAATATAAATTTCTCAGTTCAGTTCCAAGAAGATCAATTCACTCTTGCTGGTATTCTTTACATAGAACCCAAATGATGAATGGGCATAGAGACTGAACTGCCTTCTACGCCATGGTCATAAAGCTCTTTATGGTAGGGACTCTCTCTATGCATGTTTATGGTGTCCAGAACAATGGGGCCATATAGGTGGTTGGTTTTACTATCTTAGTGTCCCCTCTTACAATGACTCTGCACTTCAAGGAGCCCTCATTTCTAGCACTTCCTCATAACAGCTTTATTGGCCACTCACTGTTAGGATCTTCCATGGCCTTGACCTCTAGACAAATTAGAGTTCAGTCTCCTCTCATGATTACAAAAAGTATAGCTAAATAAAGTCTAAAACCATCCCAGGACAAAAGATTCATCTGGTCCCTCCTGGGCCAGTCCCTCTTGGACTGTTCTTTGGGGTCAGCCTTCCGCATTGGGGCTCACTTATACTGCGTTCGTATGCCCCTTCCTCAGGGCTGAAAGGGGAACACATGGCAACCCTTTGTTCTGGGTTCCAGCCCAGGGACCCTGTATTAAGCTGCCAGGTCTGCTTCTTCCGATGCACTACTATTTCCCTAGCCCCTTCTTACACCCAAGCTCCCTGTGCTGCTTCCCTGCTGTCTGTGCGTAACATTACATTTTTTCTGGTCCTCTGGCTTCTCCCTAGGAGGTCCTCCTTTTTCTGCTAGAATGTTGACCTGTCAGGGCTTCCTCTTTGTGCCTTCCACCATAGGTCCACCATAGAGATTAATTCCATCTCTGGGGCTTTTTTTCAGCCTGCCTTCCCAATGAGAGGGAGGTCCCCATGTTCCTGATTCATCTTCCTCTGACAGTTCAGCCCTGCTTAAGTAGTCCTTCACAACAGGGTCTGGCCATCTAATTTAATCTAAATCAGATGGGATTAAAGATTACCACTAAATTGCTAGATCATGGGAAATGTTGAACCCAAGTTGCCACAGAGGGCCAGCCAGCCTGTGACAGGCCCTGGAGATTCAGTCTGAGTTAGAACTTCTAGGTACTTCACACTATAATAATGATGTGGTCTCTTCATATCAATACTGAAGACATTGGTTGGGGCAACTTGGAGAAATTGAGATTACACTGTTACTCCCTGTCCTGAGCTTTACTTCTAGTGCTTTCGGTTTTACACTTATAAAGAACAAGTTTGTGGTTCACTCAGATCCATAAAAGCACAATTAATGAAGTTGTTCAGCTCATAAAGATGACACCTGTTTGCATCAAAAGACATATGTAACTTTTGACGTGTCACAAAAAAATAAAAAGAGACATCCCTAGCCAGATACATCAAAATAAAAGCCTGCCTTTCGTACCCACCTGTGTTAAGGTAAAATAACATGGCTTTGAACCACGAATAGAATCAATCACTGATGAACAAATGGGAGTATTCCATTATCAAAGGCCTACCACAGAAATTACCCTGCCCAGATAGTCAAATCTAGGTATTATCAGAACATCAGACATTCTCTATCACATTCTGAAATTAGGTCAGACACCCAGAAGTGTCTCAGACATGAGGAACAGAGCTAAAACAAACAAAGGACTGTCTTAGTGCACCAAAAGGATATGCTTTTTTTTAATAAAGAAACATTTTATCAAATAAAATTATGTGCTTTTAGGTAAGCTACGCACTCCAGCGTTAAAGTCCTTTTGCATATTACACCTGCCACTTCAAAAAATTACCATCCCACTCATCTTTTGTACACTCATCTGCATCAAATGTTCGAACTTTATTGTTTGAACAGTTATTTGCACTCCACTTAAGTTCTGAGTCCAAGACAAATAATGCTAATCAAACATTTTCTGTAAAAACAAGGTAGAAATGTGCTCTGTATTAATTTGCTCTAAATCTTCCAGTCTCAGAGGAATAAAATAAATACTCAGTATAAGCTAAACAAAATAGACAGCGCTCCACACTCCATTAAATCTATTCTAACCTTCCCAATGAAATACTCTGAATTACCTTGATTAAGTTACAGTATTCATTCTTTACAACTGCAACAAAATAAGATAATGGATGAAAAGGAAGATGTGTACCTATAGTTCAGCACATTACTCTGTGTTTTATTCTCAAAAGAGAAAAGCACTTGAAAAGCAGTTCCTAAAGAGACACTGAAGGATTCCTCCTGACAAGAGCTGACTGAAACTTTCCATAAAAGCATTTATTTCCCCTCAACAGAAAATGGCTTTTCTATGATTCCCCCCCTTTCTCTCCCTCAGCTTTACATAAGAATCCTGGAAATGCTTCAGTTTTCAGCAGTGAGTTGGGCAGCTGAAGGTCAAACACCTCCCTCCTCACCCCCACTCCCCCTCGGCAACCTCCTGTTTCTGCAATTTCAGGTTTTTGATTACCAACAAATTTCACGGGAAAACTGATGAAAAACATTTTATCAAAATCTTTCATGAGGAAATGGAGTGGAAAAAAAATTAATCCCAAACATCTCCACTCCTGACACAGACCAATTTCTGTAGCACCTGTCCCCTGCATCCATGTAGGGATATTGTAAGGCTAGTTAGTGATAAGGAGAGGCATTCCATGAGCAGGAGGCAGAGGATGGAATTCACAGTATTCCCTCAGTTCCTCACTCATAGCAGGCCCTGTAGGATTGCCTCCACTGTAATTTACAACAACATATAGGTCTCTAAATTAAGCCAAGCCCTGGCCCAAGATTGAATGAACAGAAAGGTAGTTTTAAGTGTCATTTTCTCCTCTCACCAGTGTTGAGGGTAAATTCTGCCCAGCTCAGGATGTGACCCAATAATATTCGTTAATTATTTCAAAGCATCTGCACACAACTGACAGTTCACTCTTTCCAGATGAATAGTATTCAAGTGGGCCCACACATTCCCTTCAACTTAAGCGGAAATCAGTTCATTATTGAGACAGAGACGGAGAGGTACAGAAAATGAAGTCCAAAGTCAAACATCATCTAAAGTAATAAAGTAATGCTGTGTGATCCTTTGCATATCCATTTTCAGAGAAAACTAGAATGCACTGTGCTTTCAAGAGATGGAGGATGAATCTGTTACTGTTCACAAGCTCCTATGAATGGAGTGAGAAAGCACAAAACAAAAATATTGATATAAATTGGAATTGGTCTTTAAAGCTTGATTAACAAAGAAGTGAAATGGGTAGTAATTCCCATTGATTTCTGCTACATTCAACTATTCTTGAGCATGTCAACAACCTTGTTACTGAAAGTCAGGTTGCCCAATTTCATTAATTTTATCCTAATGCTAACTACTTTATGGGAAGACTATACAGATTATAATGGTCTGTTTTCTCAAGTGGGACACATTGACCTTCTCCATTTGACCTGAGGGTATTTAGCATGCCATTGTTGATTATTCATTGATAAAGTAAGGGAGGTCTAAAACCAAGACCAAAGAGCATTTTCATACAAGCCAAGCTAAGCATTAGGTATAATTAATAACTAACCTTTTCATCAAATTGATCCACTGAGAGGTACAGTAAAATAATGGAGAAGTCCCTGTATATATGTCATCCAAGGAAAGAATATTTATGAGACAGCTTCTCAAGGGCTTAGGACATTACCATCCTCATTCCTTCTTAGAAAAAAGGGGCACATGAACTGTTCAGTGTGGCATTGTCTTTCTCTAGCTGCTCATGTTTCAGGCAAATATCTCCTTGGCCTGTATTTATCAGATCTTTTCAGGGAATTTAAAAAAAAAAAAAAAAAAAAAAGTTGATTACTCACCAGATGAATAACAAAGTGTAAATGTCACGGGACTAACAAGAGCTCATCTCTTGACAGTTACATCTCCTTTCTTCTTAATATGGAACTTGAAAGAATAAAGTTTAAGGAAAGGTTGGTGGAAATCAGAAAGATATCTAAACTGAACTGGCATACGCAACACTCTTGAAAGGCAAAATACTGCCATAGTTTGGCACACCAGATTTCTTGCTGATTTTCAATGATGGCATGAACAGTCTTTTACTGGAAAGCAAGTGCTGAATCTTTCTTGGTGTTTAGGTTTAACAAAATTCTTTCTTGTTAATAGAAAGTGTGGGTGCAGGGACAAAAGAAAGCCAGTGCTGGGCCAAATTCTTGGAGGGCTGTGGGTTGAGCCCAGGCTTTGGACATGAATTGTCCTTCACGGGACCCAGGTTTGGGCAGGAAGGCAATGTATTACAGAAAAGCAGTAATCCTCTGCTGATCATACAGAAGTGCTCTAGCCTTGGAAGTTTGTTTTTTGGGTTTTTTTTTTCAGGGGCGGGGGGAGAGAGAGAAGGAGGAGGAAACAAATGCTGAAGCAGAGCAGATGACCTGACCAATAGGAACTACAGTAACAGGGTTATAGCACAGGCAGGCAATTCCTCCCCTTATAAAGTTCGTTATCTCCTGTTTCTCCTGCCTATTGGGGAAAAGTTGTGATATCCCTTCCTTACCCCCATGCAGACTGCTTGTTAAGGAATTTGTAATCATTTCTGTGGCAAAGATATGTTTCAAGGTAAAGAGCCTGCACTCTGTAAGTTAAAGCTATAAATAATTACAGGTGCAGGTATAATTATATTCCTCCTATAGCTATGAATATTCATTTTATAACCATTAATATTAACAAATAGGAGTTTTAGGGGTGTTTTATATACTGTGTGTTTACATATTATTTTGGATAAGAAGTTGTGAAGCAGTTAACTTGTAGCTCAACTTCATTGGTTGCAAGGCAAAGGGGAACGAACGGTCTAAATGCTATAACCAAATAAATTGCTCCTTATCACTCCACCTGGCTCAGTCTTTCAGCAACCTGAACATACCCTGCAACCGAACATAGAAGAGGAGACATTTTGGCTGCCTGTATCTTGAGGTGCCAGACTCCAGAAAGGGATTTTCACACTGTCCTAATCACTGGTCTAAGGGATATTCTGATGTGTGTCACTCTGAATCTTTCCTGCTGAAACTTTTCCACTTTGCGGAAGTAATTATATATTCATTGGGCCAGACAATGTAAGAATCATTCTGTTGTACAGTGGTTAAAGGGCACTCTCCTGAAAAGTGTGAAACCCCTGTTCAAACACTGGTGTTTCAACAAGCAGAGGAGAAATTGAACCAGAGGCTCCCACATCCTGGGCGAAAACCCTAACCACTGAGCTCAAAGTTATAAGGGAATCCTCATCCCTGCCTCATCCATTTTGTGTGGAGTTACACATGCTCAGCTCACACCTATCATATTGGGTCCTGCAAATGATATACACAGGTGAATGCTTATTTTTCCCTGATCTGAGGGCCACAGTGGGGAGGTAGATATCCAGGCACTGGTCTAAGGAAATGCACATGCCCAGAGGCAGCAGTTTAGGCAGTGAGAGGACTTGACCAATGGAAATTAGATGCCTAGTGAGTTTTGGTGTCTACAAAGTTAGGTGGGCAGTCAGGTGGGAATTTTATGCAGTGGTGCCTAAAATTGGGATTTAGGCATCTAAATTGGGGGCCTAATATCCTTTTTGTTCTGGGACTAAGCGGCACTCTGAAGGCCTCAGAAGACGAGACCAATACAAAGGTGCATTTAAGTGAATATGTTATAAAAGAATTTAGCTGCTGTAACTCACGCCATTCTGGCTCTTTCAGGTTGTAAATTAGACACCCTTTGAGTCAAACCCACTGTCAACGTGCAATTTACACCCCCTGAATTAGGCCCAAGTGTTTAAGAATTTAAGAAAGTTTAGAATGGAGGCATCCTACATAGCAAGAGGCTGGGTAAGTTACTATTAGAAGGAGGTCCAAGTTTAAATCAGTCACATTTCCATTCACTTTATCAGCACATAAATTGCACCAACTCAAGAGATAAATTCAATATAAAAAGGTGCAAATCACACAAGTGGGTGTGAAACAAAATGAACACAAGAGTCTAAATTATAAGTCGAGGGTCTCTTAGTTTCTCTATAAATTCCTCTCTGATTTTGGTCTCAAGTCAATAGGAGAGAGATAATTAAAAATAAAGATACTGTTTTTGAATCCAAAGATCAATATATTAGTCCACACTGCCACTCCACATGGGACCACATCTGACGCTTTCCATCCAGTACAATACTGCAGCATGCACATAATAGAACCCATCTATACCTTTTAATCCTGAAGTGATTTGGGATTATGATGAACCAAACCCAGTAAAGTACATTAATAGCTTTTTTCCCATCAATGCTTCAAGTTTCCCCTATTATGATTTATTATATTTTTGTTTTAAATACTGTGTACCATCTGTTTTCTCAGTGAGGATGTGTCACCTGTGTTCTTGTCCTCTTAGTAATATGCTTAAACCACAAACAACTAAATGAACATGAAGCAGTCTGATGGAAAATTCTTCAGCACAAAAACAAATATTCTAAACAAATATTTGGGGGATTTTTCCCCTCAAGTAAAAACAACTAAAATAGCTTTGAAAGTCATAGAACACAAAATCAAAATGTATTTCATGAGCTGGTCTTCCCTATGACAAGTGTTCATTACAGGGTATTATGGAACTAATAGAAATGTTTGGTGGCAAAAGAAGGGAAAACAGATTTTACTTTCAGGTGACCAAAAAAATGTAGTTTAAATTTAATCTGAATGTGGACAATGGGTTATGGTGATATTGTGCTTTTTGTTCATTTATCTCGTGCCAAGTAAGCCAGTCTGTTATTCCAGTTGTAAAGAAGTTATAGAAAGTGTTCATGGAGGGTGAAAGTGTAAGAGGGTGCTTGAAATCAGCTATCAAATGGAATTCTCACAAGCATCTAACATAAGAATTTGTCTGGCAGATAACATGACCAAGGCTCTGTAAGGAACTGAAATTAAATGTTAGGTATGAAGTGCAGGCCAGATTCAGATTGGCTGATGGCAGGTGCAAGTCCACTTAAGTCAATGGAGAGGTACTCACTTATACCATGTTTGATGCTATTTTCAGGTACGCTGCCTTGTATTCTATGGTCCGTAGTGTAGAGAAGAGAATGCAATTTACCCAATGTGGAAATGAAAGTAAAACTTGTAACAAATGCAACTCAAACAGCACAAGACAGGTTAGATCCTGAAAGCCACATACTGACCCCCCCGTCACTGGGTGTAACTCCATATGATGCCAGTGGGAATTCTGCCGTGGGTTGAAGGTGTTGCTTGGCCCTATGCATAATTTATAAGAAAGCATCTATAGAGTATGTCTACACAGGGATAAAAAACCTCAACTGACCTAGGTCAGCTGACTTACGGTCCCATGGCTTGGGGCTAAAAAATTGCTGTTTGGGCCCAAACTTCCACATAGTGATTTTTAACCCTGCAGCCCAACCCCCACGAGCCAGAGTAAGCTGATACGTTGCTTCATCTGTGTAGACATACCCATAGTCCTCTCTATTGGTGACCTCAAACCCACAGTTCAATGTGATATATCCTTAAAAGAAACTCGCATTCTGTAAAAATAAAGAAATACAAGCAGGAAGCAATTCAATACAAACTGGAAATGCAATATGGGGGGATGGGGGGAGGAAGCAAACATCAGATTGTCAGAACTCCTTCTGAATAAAACTCACTGACACAAATAAGACCTTGATCCAGCAGAGCATTTAGTCATGGGAGTAGTCCCCATGAAGTCAGCAGAGTACTCTCATGTTTCTGAATATTGTGCTACTGCTGTCTTATCAAACGCTAAGAATAAGTTTCTTAATCAGTGAAATTTGAATGAGCTTCAAGTGGGGCTCAAGTGGAGTGCATGCCTTGCACTGGCCTTCTTTATGCTGATGAATTTAGACTTCATCATGCCCATCTGTAAAATGGGCATGCCACTTGCATAAGAGAGTTTCAAGATCCTCTGGTGAAAGTAACTACCTAGATATCTGAAAGAGTCAGTGTTTTTTGTTATCCCTATGGATGATTGGCGATGAGAGCAGTGTGTTTTATGCAGACCATTTGGTTTGGGCAATTGTTAAATAGTGAAGTACTTCTTCTGGAAAACATGTGCAGTTGGCGTGCAAAGCAATAGCGCCCTGGGGCTGCAATGACAAACAGAAACGAAATCTTCTCCTGGGAAACATTTTCATGTTTTATGATTATTTGATTTTTCCAAGCTACAAATTTTAATCTACTATTTCCTTTTAATCTCTTCTTTCCTTCTCTGCATTTACAAAGCACCTCACCATAGTGAGGTCACAAGTATGTTACCTATTGTCACATAACGGGTGTTGTACTCAGAAAGCAGAGGATAATCTGGGAAAGGAGTAAGTGCATTGAATTCCCAAGAGGTAGGGAGGAAAGCATTTTATCTTGGGGAATGTAAACATTTCTTACCTGCAGCTATTCCATAACAAAAATCCCATTGTCCATGGGAATTTCAGGAAAGATACACCGATTTAGACCTACAGAATGGGCATCTACAGCTGGTTGGGAGAAGAAACCAGAGCTAAATGAACTTGTCATCACCTCAGGAGAATCACTAGCCACCTGTTCTTTTTTTCCTTACTTACAATTCCTGCCCTACTTTCTTTTACCTGTTCTCCTTGGTAGAAATTTTAAAGTTTCCCATTCCACCTCCCAACTTTACTAAGGAAGGGGAGAACACAATGCCATGGCTCTTCCACCTCTCAGTCATACTAAAGATTTTCTGAAACACCCATGTCGCTATCTTGGGTCCTCGAGCCTCAGTTTCTCTTTTTTCTAACTGGTAATAATGTTCCATTGATGCCATCTAACACAGCAGGAAGGTTAATTGAAAACTTCCCTCTAACCAAACATTCCCTTAGCTCTGGAGTTCTTCTAAAACTAGACAGCAATATACCCTGTAATTAAGAAATAATGGGCTTTCTGAAGTGATTTATTTCCATAGATTTAGTGTCAGGTCTGAAAAGCTACAGTTTAAACTGTTGCAGACCTCCAGTGTAAAACCTTGATCAATCACCACAAAGACTTATTTAAAGTCTCTGTGTTCCACAAAAGGCTGAATGGAGACATCCTTCCACTAGATCTCTTTGAAATGAGGAGAATGTACACACACACACACACACACACACACACACACACACACACACACACACAGCTGTGTTACGATTTGGAATATTTAGAAAAATAATTTACACTGGGTGATGTTAATCTTAACACAGCAGTTTAACTCATTGCTTCTACATTTTTCTACCCAGCGGTTCTGCCTATGACACTTTTTGCACTAGATCTGACAGACCTATTCACCGCACTTCATTTCACAAACTGAGTTCCTTTTGAGACCAGATCACTGCCCTGCCTCACAGGCTTGGTGTGTCATAGTGTAAAATAATAATAATGATTCATGGCAGGCAAGACTGTTGTCTTAATTGTTTATAGAGTGCCATGCACATTTATGGAGCTATGTAAATAAGAAGGATTTATAACGGTAAGTTAGTAGCGTAATTTACTGAGCTTTCATGAATTATTAGGCCTGATTCTGATCTCACAATGATTATATGAATATAAATCCATAGTCTGCAATGGAGTTACCCCTGCTTTACACCAGTGTAAGTAAGATCAGAATTAGACTCACTATCATTAGACACCTTTTTATTAGAGGAATTGTAAACTCTTATTTGTTAAGTATATAAAATATTGTCAGTCACGACCATGTCTAATAATACTTGGTGGAAGCATTTCATTTTAGTTTTCTGTTAGTCAGGGCCATCCCTGGCAGGGGGGAGGCAATGGGGCGATTGCCCCGGGCCCCTCGGGTACGTGGGCCCCACGCTGTCCTGCTCCCAGTGGGGCAGTGCAGGGCCCACGCGCATGCCGCAGCCCCTCCTCCCATGATCACCCCGCTGACTTTGGCTCCCAGCTGAAGGCAGCGGGGCGAGGCGGGGCAGGGCAGGAGGGCTATGCCCGACCCCTGGGCTGGCTCTCCCCGCCCCCAGGGCGGAGCAGGCAGGCCCAAGGACAGAGCACGTGGGGCCCGGTCTCTGGGCTGGCCTGCCCCACATGGCCGGCTCCCTCCCCCACAGCCAGCTCCGGCTCCACCCCCCCACACAGGCTGCCCCGGCCAGAGCCGGTTTCCGCAGCCAGGGCAGGCTCTGACTCCCCTCCCCCCTCGCAGGCGGCACCCCGCTTTGGCCACTTGGCCCCGGACCCCGCTCCCCCCACAGGACAGCGCTGCTGTTAGTATCTATACAAGCTATAGCCATGTGTATATATGGTGGATCCCAGGTCATTCTAAAAATATCATCCCTGACTCTCTGTATTTTGTTCAATATCTCCAATCTTTCTGCCAATCCTAAATTTGCAAGAGGCAAAAAAGGAAGGGAGGAAGTTATATTGCCAAAGTCTAGCAGTGCTTCTAAAACAGCTTACCAATATTACAATTTTTTGTCTGTATCCAACAGGGATTATATTTCTTTTTCATGTAGAGTTCTTATTAATGGCAAGGCTGTTGCTATGACAAATGAATTATTTAAGGCCTGCTAGGAAGATGGGAGATTTAGATCAGCAAGTCTCTGAATTCGGTCTTTACTCAGATCAAGAAACTACACTGATTTTAAAAAAGGAAATGCTTTATTTCAGAAAACTTAAATGAGGTCTTGAACACACGGTACAGCAGCTATAGGCATAAGGCTTTGGAGACATGTGACCATGCACACGCCAAGAAATGAGCACTCAGTCCTGTAAGATACTGGGCACCTCACAAGAGATGGTAAGCACCACTCCTAAAGAAGTTATTGGTTAAGGATATTCAATAGGATGTGGCCCAAAGAAAGAATTTTTAAAATAAAGTTCCTACGGGTGAAAAAAAAGACTTCTCGTCAAAGGGTTTTGCATGATCTTAATCAGAACAAAGAAAAAGTTCTGTGCCCCTTCCTACCAGAGAAAAATGTAATTATGTCTCTTGTTGGGAGCTGAAAAAGCAGTAAAATGCTACGCCACATTTTTCAAATGTATAATGGCAAAAAGTACACAAGAGGAGTAGCTGCTTCTCTCACTTGTAGCGCCTGTTGCCATTGAAATTTGACCAAGTGGAAGTGAAACAAAAACAGTATTTTACATGAATGAAACAGATCAATTGTTAGGCTTAAATGTAGTTCAGTTTCCAAAGGGTTACTTCCCCCATCTGGATGGTAGAGGAAAATTCTGCAAAATTCTCAATAAGGATTATTGAATTATCATGAAATTAGGGTAGGCATTTTATTTATTTTAACTTTGCGTGTGCACATTTGGCCTTTGGCCATGAGACCTATTGATCCTTGGATGTATAACTAGGGGGCATTTCAAGCTGAGCGATTATTTTATCTCTGCATTTGGCATTGGTGCACATTGGCACTAGTGTGACCAATGCTGGCATATTGTATCCACCATTCATTTACAAGTGTAGATGGACCCCTAGAGAGGTACTTTCTGCAAATCCCACTTGACACCTATGTAGCTGTCTACCATCTGTAGGTAGTTGCCTAATATACCTTTAAAAATCTGCCTACAGGAGAGCTAGAGGTGGAGGGTTGTAAAGGTCTCCATTTCCAGCAGAAATGTGGTTCTACCAGCCTTCCCCAAAGACAAGCTGGTGGAGACCATCCACTGGGCACTCCTTGCACATAGGAGGAGACACAAACTTCCAAACGTATGAAATCTGCAAAATTGTTCTGGACAGCAAGAGCAGGAGACTGAAGTTCCAGTCATTTCTTAGCGGGATGGTTCCGCATAAGGCATTAAAAATGATAAGGCTGAATGCCTTGTAGTATTATCACAAGATAATGAAGCTTGATGTTATGTTTGGGTTCACCAAACCTTTGGTTGGCAATCAATTTCAATCCCTCTTTTTGTCAGGTTTCCCCCTTATTGAGGAATTGCTCTTCACTCTGGATGGAGATGAGTTTTATAACAAAACCCAGGTAGGAGGAAGAAGATAAAGGAAAATAGTTGGTGAGAGAGTCAAGCTCTTGCTGTCCAGAACAATTTTGGGCCATACTAAGTCGACTTAGAGCCCTGCGCTCCCTCCTAGCCGGGACCGAGCAGGGAGCCAGGAGAGCCGCCCGCCCCTCCTCGGACCAGCCGCCTGCCTCCCCGGCTCCCCTGGCAAGCTTAAGTCGACTTACTTTACAAGTGTAGACATACCCTGTGTTGGTGGTTGAAAGTAAACTTGTGTTTCTTACTCAGAATTCAAAGGGGTTTCTTTAATTAAAAGTTGAACGCAAAGCATAAATTAGGTACTTTTTTGCTTAAAAGAATGAGGCTACTTTCAAATTGCTGGTGTATGTTAAATTATATGGAAGTTCAACTTTGGAAAGCTTAGAACAATACAAAAACAGTTGCCAGTATGAGAGAATCTTTTATTTGTAGTTTACAACAGACTTACACGACTAAGCAAGTTATTGCTCCCAATTCTTTATGATGAGTGTGTTGTGCAATCTGTCTCGACACTTGACCAGCCAAAAGCTCCATTAACAGGTGCTGCATTATTTATATTTAATTGATTTAAGATTAAACTAATTATACATGCTTAGCCAAAAACTATCACAGCATTCCATAAACTCTGATTATACATATTCTCCTTGCAGTTGGTCATTCTCTGAAGAGTGGATATCACGTAAACATCAGATATATGCTAGCTATCCTAGTTATATAGCTTGGGTGGTTATAACTTCAGCAAAATAGCTTCAGATATGTAGGTATGCGATATCAGTGCAGTAGAGATATGTAAATATGCCCACCATCATCAGACAACCTTCTGCTCCTTAATTCTCAACTTTAATCTAGAATATATAAATGTCTCTTTATATTTAAACATCTGTATGCCTATATTAGTGGAAGAGCGGTGACTGCTGGACTGGAAGTTTCAAAACAGCTTACATCATAAAGCCCCATTTTTAAAATGCTTACTATCTGCCCCAAAATGATTTCTTTTCATTCTAACAGTCAAACCACTTTCGAGATTGTAAACAAACCCTATTTTTCCTATCTTTACTATTTTAGAAGCATTTTTGCCACTTTTCTTCCCTTCTAGCCCAGTAGTATTATACTTGATGTGGCTGAAGTTTGAGCTGTGCTCTTTTGACATGGCAATAGTCCTTAGTCATCCTCAAACATTACAAACCACTCTATTTATGTTTCAGGAGGTCCTGCTCTGGAATAAGAGATCCTTTATTCCTTCCCAAGTGGACAGATTCCAGTGGCTATGAATCAAAAGAGCATGGTGTTTTGATGGCCCCACAGAAGAATGGCAATATTTCCATAATGTCTGTTGAAATATTTCCAGATAACAGAACCTGAATAATCGAGTCCCAGGCTGCAGTTTGGGCTGCCTGAGGATGAGACTGGCCCCCAGCAAAACCTTCAGCGGTTTAAAACTATTTTAAGAGTAAGTCCCGCAACAATAGGCCACCACCACTGAGAATTGTCTGAGTACAGTAGTGCTTCTACCATTGTTCAGTCCTTTTCCCATCCATGCCCCTGAAATACCATGACACCCGCATAGCTTACATTGCTTACCCTATATTGAGCAAATACCCAGGAACTTAGCTTAACTTACAGCCTGTTTATGCAAAAGGACCATATTCAAATTGCAACTCAGAAAACTCCAAGTGTCTCTCATTCTTTTATGCATACATTAATTCCAGTGTTGTCTTGGCCCAGGATAGCTTCAATAAAGAGAACTTACACTATTGAAAATTCTAACTCTAATTCCACAGCTCCTCTCATAGTATTGCCCTTGACATCACTGGACCTGCTCATCCAGAATGGCTGCAACCTCAGGAAATGGACAACTAAGCTTTTACATGCACTATAAAATATGGAAGAGTCATTTCACCAGGGAGGTAGCACTGGTGTGGAACATAACAGCTCCTTACCACCCCACAGCTACACCACACAACAGTTTGAGACTGAAGTGAAAAACACTGTTTGTGGATGAAAGCAATCTGAGTAGGCAAAAAAGTGACATGCTAGAGGGCTCATGATGCCAATACTAAAGCATCCTTGGACTTTCTAAATATTATAGATAACATAGTTGCATCCAACATGGGAAATTCTATATAGGTCTTACTTTGACAGATAAAGAGCAATTGATCAAAGAGCTAAAAGTTAGTGGTAACTTAGATAGAAAAGATAATGACTTGATCACATTTGTTACACACAAAGTTCAGAGTAGTATTATATATATATTTTGTTCTTTAAAAGGGCCAGTCTCACAAAGCTGAAAATGATTATGAGGCAAATCATCTGGGAAATAAAAAAACATGAATGATAATTGGGAATGGTTTAAGAATACTTCACTTGATACTACAAAAAGCACAATTAAGAAAGAAAAGCCACACTGACTAAAAACCAAAACAAGCTTAAAAGGGAAGGGAAAGGAATGGACAATCAATAATAAAAATTAAAAGGAAAACAAAAAGGAAATTGAAGAAAGAAATAAATATAAATAAGAAGTTTGGACTTGTAGAAAATTTATAAAGGGAACAAAAGGACACAAGACTAGATCTATGGGCAACACCAATAAGGAGGAGCTTTTTAGAAGCTTATTAGGAACAAAATATAAATTTAAGAATGGAATTGGTGCATTACTAGGTGGAAGTAGAAGCATTGTCAATAATAATACAGAAAAGGCAGAAGTGTTCAAGTATTTGTTCTGTAGCTGTCCAAAAATATACTAAAGTAAGAGAGAATGTAGTCATATCAAATGATGATGAAACACTTTCCATTCCAACAGCAACTCAAGGGGACAGTAAACAGCTGCTACTAAAGTCAAATATTTTAGAGCCAGCAAGTCCAGATAAGCACCATCCTAACATTTTAAAATAGCTGGCTGAGCAGCTTGCTGGACCATTAATGTTTATTTTCAGTTATTCTTGGAACACTGGAGAGATTCCAGGAGAAAGCTAATATTGTGCCAATATTTTAAAAAGGGTAAGTGGGACAATCAGGATAATTATTGATATGTCAGTCTGAGATTGATCCTAAGAAAGATAATGGAACAGCTGATATGTAACTCAATAAAGAATTAAAGGAGGATAATACAATTAATACCAATCCATATTGATTGGTAGAGAACAGAATCTGTCAAAATAATTATTTCTTTTTGATGAGATTAAAAGTTTGGTTGATAAAGGTAAGAGGTACATCATAGGAATTGTAGTCTAACTAGGGAGTCCAGCCTATGCAGGAAAATGAACGCTTGAGGCACTCAACCTATAGCACCCATGAGGCATCATTGTAGCATTTTCAAATTAAAATATTTCATATTTGATTTGCCACCTTAAAATGAAAGTTTTCTGCAGAAAACTACCACACTTCTCAATCAGCTCTAATCTGTACAGCTGGACTTCAGTTTGGATAGATTATTACCACAGGTTTAGGTATCTGAAATACATTCATTTTTTCAGTTATATCAAACTGGACCCAAACTGCTCCCATTAAAGTGAGCAGACTTCAGTGCTACTGGATTGTTACTGGATATGGCTAGTCACCAAACTGGAAGGCTCATGTAGGATCAGAGTTTTAAAGTTACTTCCTCTCAGTCCCCCATGATCACAAAGGTAATAAAAACATCAATGGAACTACTCTCTGTTACAAGATATAAATAACTTCCAGTAATGAAATATTGTGCTGTCTTTACATAGTATGCTACCATGCATAAGATTTTTCAGATGGGAAGAGGGGTACTTTTTAGGGTGGTGGAAGAGCATTTGCATTACCTGGTATTTCATCCATTCACATAAGTACAGTTTATCTTCCTGCAGTTAGGATCCATATATTATATAATCCATTAAGTCCCTTCATAATTTTTTATGGTTGCAACAGCAGATTTCACAAGTGTTCCATCCCATAGATCATTAATCAAGAACTTCAATTTCAGCAGGCACTCTCATAAAATAAATGGACAGATAAATTCTTTACATCAACTGGAAGTGATTCATAATCATTTTTTTGTTTGTACCTACAGATATGGAAGATAAAATTCAGCTTTCGTCAGGACTTATTTTAAATGCTGTGAGGCAAAAGTATTGACAAATACCTTCCACATGAGAAGTGCAAACACAAAATAACTTTAGAAGTCCAGTTGCAAAAGTTCTATAGGAAATTTAACTCAAAGAAACACTATGGAGTTACAAAATTATATGACAAGCCATTACCCACCATAGAATTTGCCCAAGATTAATTTAAAAAAACAAACAAACAAAAAACACCTTGAGAACAATGGTTAGGGCAGTGGAAGTCAGGAGATACGAGTTCTATTCATAACTCTGCCACAGACTCCTGTGTAACCTAGGGCAGTCACTTAATCTCTCTTAGACAACGGAGAGGATTGTTTATGCAGTTATAAATTCTTCAGGGTGGGGAATGTTTGTACAGCACCAAAAACAATTAGATCTTGATCTCAGTTGGGACCTCTGAGTATTAATTAACATAAATAAGTTTATTTCTTATTATAAAGAATTCTACTGTCCTGCTGAGGGACAAATGCTCCTTACATTGGTCAAGTGAAAGTAGTGCCATTTACTGCAACAGCCCCCATTCCAGTAGCACCCCAAGTTTCTTTGGGATCCAGCACAAGCTCATTTCCACCATGACAACAAGATAAAAACTCTCTAGGCGGTACATTTCTTGCATGGCTAACCATCACGGGGCCGTATAGCATCATCTAAATATATACACTAATGCACCAAATGCCGCTGTCTATTACATCTTACTGGTTAGTTACACAGTTGCTTTAAAACGTTTTATTACGAACTCTAAAGTATTTCTATTACCCTCTAATGTTGAAACAATCACACACATCAAAATGAGTTACCAAATTAATTCTTCACAAGCATTTGCTTACATCTTAAGTTAGCAAACATTATATCAAAGTAACTGAGTAATTAGAAATACATTTGCCTTCTTTAAGTAATTTGTTTACTCACAATCAGCACAAAGTTGAGGTTGTTTTAGACTGTTTTGAATGTGAAACAGAGGGGAGATTACCTAACAGGAGATTAAGTGCAGCAGTATAATGAGGCCAGGAGAGGTTTTTGGATGTGGGGGGGGGGGGGGGAGAGGCATTGTCTGTGATTTAAAAAAAAATTGAATTATTTTAGTGCTCAGAGAAAGATGATTGAATAATTGTGGTTTACCCTATAATTGGTATGTGTCAGTCACCTCTTGGCCAGCACATTGGGGACTGACCAGCGGCAACTCCCTAGTTAAAAACAGGATCTGCTACAGCTTGGGCTAAAGAGCCAATGATCTGTAATTGGGGGCTGTGATAACCTATATTTTCCATGGATCAGCACAGAAGGGGACTTGTAATCCACTGTGCATTATAAATGCAAACCGTGATTCACAGCCCTTTCTCATTCAGCTTTCTCATCCACAATACCCCTACTAATTTAATTCACACATCTCTGTGGAGGCTAGGCTCTGATTTGGCACGTAGAAATAAGTGGAACTTTTATTGTATTCCCACTGAAATCAGTTGTCAGAGTCTTAAAGGATGACTGCAAGAGGCAAAGACCTTTGTTAACTCCTCAGCTTCATAAAGAACAATGAAGTGATCCCACTTTGCCACAGTGGCTGGCAGTAGCTTAAATTAAGGTTCTGAGACTCTGTGGTGAGCTATTTATTGATCATGAACAACTCAGATCAAACAGCACACAAACTGACTAATTAGATTTTGTCCATACATGCAGTGGTTTTAGCTTAAAATCCAGGAAGGAGTTTTTGATGCCCAGTGTCCTCTTTAGTTCAGAAATCTGGAGGGAATAGCCTGATTAGTTATTGGTGTGTAGAATCTGCAACATAAAATATCTTGGAGTTTGCAAAGGTTAAAATTGCACCGCTAACTGCTGGTGAATGTAACCATTCCAAAGCTGTGTCATCTTTATTGTGGGCTCTCTATTCCCTTTTAGCAGGGCCGGCCTTAGCCGTAGGCAAGCTAGGCAGCCACCTAGGGCCGCCGATTTTAGGGGATGCCTAATTTTGAAAAAAATATTAAAATGTCCACAGCTGGGGTGAGGAGGTCCCCGCTGGGGCGGGACAGTGAGTAACAGCTGGGGCAGGCTGCCGGGGGCGCGGGTAGCCTGGATAGCTCAGGGGGCGGGATTCAAACCGGGGTTAAAAGGGACCAGCAAAGCGGCAGACTCGGGTGGAACACTTGTTTAGCCCTGTCCTGCTGCAGCCAGGCTGGGGAGTTTCAAATCTCCCACCCTGAGCATGCTCAGGACGGGAGCAGCCGGCTGGCTCAGGAGTGGCTCCGAGTCTGGCCACCCCTGCAGCTCCGGGCCTCCGGCCAGAGGATCAGAGGGAAGGGGCTGGGAGGGGCAGGATCGGGGAAGGGGCTGGGGGGGGCGGGGAGCTGCCGACTGGGTGGGGCTGGGGCCGGGAGGGGGCAGAGGCCCCAGCCGGGCGGGCCCGGAGCCGGGACGGGGGTGAAAGTAGACGCCAACTCTTTGAAAGCGGGGGAGGCCACCAAGAATAAATTTGCCTAGGGCCGCCAAGTGTCTAAGGCCAGCCCTGCCTTTTAGACAGGAAGGACTAGAGAGCATTAGAGATCTAGAGTACAAGGTAATGCTGCCAGTTTGGCAGAGATGTGAACTGCAGTTAGGCACCCAAACACCCCGACTTTCAATGGGAGTTTGTTGCTTAACTATCCATGCCTTGGAAAAATCTCTCACCTTGTCTTAGTGGCCATTTCAGCCCATTGTTACACTATCTATTCTGAAGGTGCCCTGAGATGTATGTGTAGCTCTAGGACCCACAACATTCCAGTCTCTTCCATGCTCATTGAGACTCTTATTCTACCATTACCACAGCCCGTGAAACAACTCAGGTTGACTTTAAAGTGAACCATGATGACCAGAAAAGAAAAATTACTCAAATATTCCCTCTTATGCAGCTAATTAGGAATTTCTTAAAACTCAGTAGCAACTAGCAAACCGTTAAAAGACACTTTGAATTTGCTTCAGAAGTGTCTTTTCTCTCATATTTCTTCTGCCTTATGATGCTCCAGCTCTCCAAAACTCTCCCTAGCCCATGAATAATCAAAGCCAAAATATTCTTAGTGCTCTATCCGTCTAGTAGAAGCAGTTCCCATAAAACTAGGATCTTAAGTGAATGCTCTCTGAATAAACCCACAAGGGATCGGTTCAATAAAAAGTCAGGTCACTGAGTGGCCATAGCTCACAGTGTCTGTACTACATATCTCCCTGGAGTAGTTTGATAGAAGTGTAAAACTGGGTGTTTTGACAGTTTAAGAAGAGGAAGGGGTGTGTGAGAAAGATGGAGGTATAATTTCAGTAAATAAAAACATACTAATGTTACTCCTACAATGACCCTTTCATCAGAGGATGAAAGCGCCCAGCAAACATGAATTAACAACAGCCCCATAATATAGAAAAGCATTAAGATGGGTAAAGAGAAGTACAGAGAAAATGACTTACCAGAAGTGAAGTGGGTGAGGTGGGATTGTATGAACTTACCCCATCCTGAGCCATCCCAGGCACCCACCCTCTTTCAGTCAGACTAGAGAGAGAGGGGAAAAAATCATTCTAAAAGAAAGAAGTGGGTCTGCAAAATAAGCAACATATGCATTTCACTTGTGTGGATTCAGTCTAATTAAGCTTTAAGGTGTGTTAACTACATAGGCTGACAACATCCTTGGCTCCTATTACTGGTGTATTTGTGGTCCTCTATTAGCCCTTAAAAGGGTTGACATTATTTTACCAATCCTTCCCCTTAGTCTTGGTGACAAGTGAACAATATGAATGCCCAATAGCTCTAGGCTGTATATCCTTCCCTTACTGATTGGGTTTGATGATTTAGTACTAACAAATATATCTGTGGAAAGAAAATAGATGTGCTAATCTACAAAGATTTAGAGAGAGGAAGGGGCCATCAATCTGTCACAGCCTACCAGTCTCTTCTCCTTCCTGCTTTGCTACAGAGATTTTCTTTTTACACCATCTGCACATCACACATGGGGATTCTATACCTTGCGTCAGTGGTGGACTGGGTTCCTTCATGACAAAGGGATGCTGTATACCTGGAATTGTGGATTTCCCTATGATTTAAGCCAACTCAATTTTCTAGAACTTTTTTCAAACTCTGAAAGCCTCTGCTGTGTATTAGGAAGAAAAACCAACCAACCAACCAACCAACAAAAAGCTGCACAATTCTACTTCCTCCACCATCCCCTGTGGCAGGAAGAGGAGAGAAGTTGGCTCCTCTAAAGGTGCTTTTGAGAGAGAGCAAGTGAGAGAGAGAAATGTTTGTATTACCCAGATATTTTTATTCTCTATTTGTGTCCTTTTTCCTCATGGGGCTTCTCATTTACCAGCATTTCAGAGGCAGAATGGAGCAGTCCAAGACCAGAGATGGACAAACTACCAACTAGTGTGACCCTCTGACCTGCCTGCGGGGCCAGCTGCTGCAGCCACTCCCCATTTCTGACAGGGTGGCCCTGTCCCTCTCCCACCACTTGGGCCCAGCAATGCCTCGGCCAGAGCATGGCAGCCACACTCCCCTTCTTCCCAGCTCCACCACTTCCTCTGGCAGGGCCAGTGGTACCCTGCCTGGAGCATGATAGCCATTCCGCCAAGGGCCTAGCAACATCCTGGTTGGAGCACAGTGGCTACTCCCCCCATGGGCCAGGGCCCAGTGCTGTCTAGCTCCCCCCTCCAGGCTTCACCTCTTCCTGCTGTGGTACCAAAAAAAGTGCAAACAAAACCAAAAAAAAAAGAAGCAAAAAGTGCAAAAATAACTGCAAAGAAGAGGGGACAGTGCAAAAAAAGTGGGAAATGCAAAAAAAAAAAAAAGAACAGTGGAAAAACTGCAGAAGAGTGGACAGTGTAAAAAAAGAAAAGTGGACAGTGCGAAAAAGGGCAGTGCAAAATAACTGCAAAGAAAAGTGGTCAGTGCAAAAGAAAAGTGAACAGATGTTATGTTTATCTATATTTATGTTTATCTATTTATGAGTACATTAGCTGTAATACAATGTGCCACCTGTCTCAGCCCCACCCCCCTCCCCATGTGGGTGGAGCAGAGGTTGCTCCGCCTCAAAGCCCCACCCCTTTCCCCACTGTGTGTGGCCCTCCATAGAGCAAATGTGGCCCGCAGGCCAAAAAGTTTGCCCACCTCTGCTCAAGTCCAAATTATTTTGCTGCTCATGGCCACTAGGGTGTTTTCTTGTAGCACCCATCATCCTCCACATAACCCCTTTATGCTGAAGATTTAGAGGTGGAATGGGAAAAGAATCACTGTAGTGGGGCCTGTACCACTTGAGAATTTCCCTGCATAGGATGAAATTCACCACAGGCCAGGTGACTGTGGGTAGGTCTATACTTCAATAAAACACCCAGGGCTGATGGGGTTCCTGAGCCCAGACATCTACATTGCAATTGTACAGCTCAGAAGCCCAAGTCAGCTGACATAGGCCAGCTGGGGCTGCTTTATTGCAATGTACACATACCTGGGAAGAGCAGCCCAAAACAGTCCCAATACATCTGAGAATACCACCCTATGTGCCTCTTTTCCATCTCCACTACTTTCAGGTTTGATCCAAACTTGCCAACCCATGACATTCAGTTGAGTTCAAAACCAGGCAAAACTGGTTTGGCCCTTCCCAGATTGCCAACCTCATCCGTGGCAACGCTGGCTGTTTCAGCATGCTGCAGGGTTCCAAAGCACTCTACAAACTAGATAAACCCAGGAGTTATTTCAACTTCCCATGGAATGCAGCACAGTAGCAATTTGACAGCACACAACAATGCTGCATCACTACCCAAGGGAAGAAATGAAGAAGAATGTCTGATCCAGCTGAAACTGCAGAGGAAGTTTATGGAAGTGGAATAAAATTACCCAACTGGAATTTGGCCAGGTTGCTGGCCTCTAACTACTTCCAAAGGAGCACTGAAAAATAAAAACATTTTTTATTAAGGCTTTGCTATTAAACAAACTTGCTGTTCTAATCTGAAAAGTGTCTGTTTAAAAATGACCTCTTCTTGCTGAGCAGGCCTGTCTTAAGTGTGTAGACAGAGTGTCACCGGCTACTTTTTGACTAAAATAAGTTTCACTCTTTTTAATGCAAGTAGCCCTGAATACAGATCTGAAAAACAAGCTGGATTCTAATATGCATTATCCATCGTCAATAGAATTCTTAACCAAGCTTCAATTGCAGAATATTGTTGTTTTGGGTTTTTCGGCACTTGTGATTAATTTATTGATTCTTAGGATGAAACAAATTATTGAAAAATTGAAAAAGGGCATGACTTACAGCTTTCCTGTGTTTCCAAATCCTGCATGGCATAACAGGATCTCCAATAGAACAATGCCATTTTACAGCTCAAAGTTGCAAAACCAAACAATACTTTGTACACATGGGATATTAGAGTGGGGATTTCAGTAATAAAATAGGGAAAGACATGCATAAACTGGGAAAGGGAGTAAGGAGGCCTCACAATGCCCTGTTCAAAAGACTCCAACTTCATTTGTGATTCCAGGTTGCGTTTTCAAGGCTGGTAGTCGGGAGGCAAGGGGAACTGGTGGGAAGATTTCCTAAAAATCTGTGAGATAATAAATAGGAAGCCCAGAATACCAATTTACAAATCACTCAGGGCCCAATGCAAAATCCATGGCTTTGGATTGGGCCTTTAGAAGTAAACCTTAAATTCCTTCTCTACATCTCCTTTTCCTTCAAGCTCATTTTTCTGACTGTGTGTGTTAATTAGAAGTGAGGCACCACCTTTCACACAAGTACCTCACATCTGAGTCCACCAGAGACCACACAGTTCATCAACATGGAATCATAAGCAATGAACTATAAAGTCACTGAGGGAATATCTACACAACTATGTGAAGTTGACATAATGCAGCTTACCTTGACCTAACTGTTTAAGCATACACAATACAGTGTACCTCTCATTTCTGTAACTTGTGCACTATGTCAGCCTAATAAAACCACTTCAACAAGATGCAAGAGACTTGGGTCTACATTGTTGGGGTGATGCAGTGTCTGCAAAGATATTGCGTGAGTGAAAAATGCAGAAGTCAAGAACTCTTGTTACCTAGTATTGGAATATTTAGTAATAACGCAGAAAATGTACATTACAAATACAGTAAAATATTACATTTTGTAAAGTAGGCTGGAAGGAAGGAGTGGTTTGAAAAGATTTATTTGACAAAATAAAAATGTTTTTTCATTGTGCAGTTTGGTACAATGAAGAGTTATACGGATAATTATACACTTAAATAACTATGCAAAATTCTCCTCACTCAGAGTTTGTGACATTATTTGATGGGCAAGTAAAATGTTTCTTCCAATATCAGCCTCATTGAAGTAATGAACAGAGTTTTTGCTGGTGCTAGTAAATTCTCATGAGACTTTTACAAGTCTGTATTAAAAATACATTACCTCTTTCCATATGAAAAAAAATTATTTTTACTGCAAAGTCACTGAAAACTGCCTATGTCCTAATCAAATTTGTGTTTCTTCAAATTAACAGCAAATAAATACAACACAGCATTTTTTCATTGGAATGGGGTTCTTTCTGTTTTAAAGCTGGCTTATCCTTGACTTGTTTAAGCAATTGATAATTCTCATAATGCGTTATTTAATGAACTAGAAAGTTAGCACCGGCAGCATTTATATTCCAAACAACAAATGAGTTCTTTGCTGAGTGGCTGAATTATAATAGTGCAGCAAATGCAGCATACAGTCCAACTAGAGTCAATAGGATTACTCACATGAGTAATTACATATCAAGGTGAGAAAAAGGGTTACATTCTGATGCCAACTAACATGCTATTTCCTGTGTGGCTAAAGATCCACAAATGCTTAAAAATTACTGCTAGAGTCCCAAAGTCAGCTCCGCACATGTGTTCTTCACATTAACACAAGAAGATTTTTTATTCAAGGAATAAATTAGTTCTATCTTAGCAGGAAGCACTCTCTTCAGCCCAGCATCCTCTGAGTCTGGTAGTGCATTCCAGTGTGATGGTCATCCCTTAAAATAGGAGCTCTTCCACACACCTATACTGATGCAGAGTAACACAAAGTCAAATGCTCACATGGACATAGGGATCCACCTACATGGAGCTTACTGCAGAGATTGGGGTCATAAGCTGTTGTGGCAGCTGTATGAGTAATGTATCTTACCTATGCACAAAGTTAACCAGAGCAATTAATAAGTTGCATGGCAACACCATCAGTTAGATGCCTAACTGGCCACTGGTTTATACAAATATCTGATACATGTAGGCACATATATCAAAACGAATGAATTAGGCATACGTCAATGTATGCATGCCACCACTGCATATATGTAGTTGGACCTGTCTGCAGAAATATTTCACTCAGGGCAGGTCAATGCTAGAAGCGCTACATTAGTGTAGCTGCCCTGATGTTCGACTGCTGTAGCATGGCTGGTGAAGATGCTCTCTGCCAATGGGAGAGTTCTTTCCTCTTGGCATAATTATTCCACCATGAGAGATGGAAGCTATGTCAGTGGGAAAGCATCTCCCACTGACCTAGTGCCAGCATGACCAGCACTTAGGTTGCTGTAACTTACGTCATTTGTGAGGGGGGTTGGGGGCTGGTTCTTTTTCATAATGTAAGTTAGATCGACTTAAGTAGTAGTGTAGACCGCCCCTCGCTCCTTCTATGGAATGCTGCAGCTGTACATAGAAAAACTTGACAATGGGTTAGGATAGGAAGTGAAGATAAATATTATTCCCTGGGGAATTTTAAGATGACAAAATTAATTTAACAAATTGGATTTTGACCAGGACATGCAGGCTAACCTCTGAGGAAAAATGTCATGAACTTTCAATTTTAACTTTCCTCTGACAGATGGCAGAGCACATCTGCAACATCACAGTAAACATAACACCATGTCAGGGTATTTGTGTGTATTGACTCATCTTCAATCATCAACAATTTCTCTCAGCACCATGAATTTCCTATGAAGGTGTCTCATCCAAGTACTGGCCAGGTTCCGATGAGCTTAGCTTGCAAGATCTAACAAAATCCAAGATTGAATTGGAATAACTCCAGGCACCAAAAAGTACAAAAATGTATACACAGCGATTCAGAGAATATACATTCTACCAAAATCAAATAAAATTAATACCCGCCATGGAACTAACAATGTTTTTTGCTGGAAAGTTATCTTACCTTGTTGTGTGTATTACCTCTTCTCCCACCATGTGTCTGTCTTGTCTATTTAGATTGGTAGCTCTTTGTGGCAGGACTGTCTACTACTCCGTGTTTCTAAAGTGCCTGTGCCTAAGTATGGGGCCCCATACTTAGCTGGCCCTTAGACACTTTGGAAAACATGATTAAATGAATAAAAATAAAAAATAATAATACTAAAAATGGAAAAATAAGAAAACGAACACATTCTCGTCCTCACAGCTATGCTAATACAGCACTGCAAGATGATATGTCCAGTGCTTTTTTTCTGCCGGAACGCACCGGAACGGCGTTCCGGCACCTTTTTTTCCCCGCCGGTGCTCCCTCCCAGCTGTGCAGGCTGGGCCGGGCTGGGGAGATATAAATCTCCCGTCCTGAGCATGCGCAGTTACAGCGTGCTCAGGGCGGGAGCGGACTGGCCGGCAAGCAGCTCTGCCGGCCGGCCCTGTGGTTCCCAGCCTCCGGCCAGGTAAGGGGGCTGGAGGGAGGCCTGGAGAGGGGTGGGGAGACAAGGAGATGGCCCGGGTTAGAGGGGTGGGGACAAGGAGAC
>ML685833.1:2492864-2651429 GCA_007922175.1 Pelusios castaneus
CCTCTTCCCTGCCTTCCTTTCTCTTCTTTCTTCCTTTCCTTTTTTTTTCTTTGTCTCCTCCTTCCTTCTCTTTTTTCTTTCTCTCCCTTCTTTTTTAAGACTTTTTAAAAATTAATTTTAAATAAAAACCTTTCTTAAAATTAGATTTCAATTCCAAATTCATTCCAATTAAATTAATTAAACACAATTAATTAATTAATTCTATTTACAGTCACTTTATCTTCAATAAATGCCTATAATTTCTGTCTTGTGAGTTTTCCCCAAAAATTTATTCTGAAAAAGTTTTTCACACGGCTTGAAAATTTTGCACATAAGCCACCAAACCTAGAGGGAACATTGGCTACTAGTTGCGTACACAACAGCAGGCCAGCAGGCTAACATTGGTCAGTCCCACACTCTGGGCCTGGCCGGAGCCCACAGCACCAACAAAAAGTGTGTGGATGCATTACTGCCTGCCACCCAGTACCCAGAAACACAGGCCAGCAGCAGACGTGATAGCTACACATTCACGTTTTTTTCTAATTATAATACGGCCCCCCAACAGTCTGAGGGACCGTGAACTGGCCCCCTATTTAAAAAGTGTGAGGACCCCTGCTGTAAGACCTCACAGGTTGTCTTTCAGTATATTAGCGGCCTGCATAGTTAATAAAACTTAACAGTTTTTACCTTGTATTTTTATTTCTTTGATATATTCAAAAATTTACTGTTTACTGCACTATTTTCAGTGTTATTTCTTTATGACACGACGGACATCAATAGGAGTTCCGGTACCTTTTTTTTTAGAAAAAAAGCACTGGATATGTCTATGTCAGAAGTTGCTTGGGCTAATTTATGGGATATAGGGGAGACACTCTCCACCTTCATGAGTAAGGGCAGATTTATTTAATATTACCGTACTGCTTGTTACATTAGTATAGGCCCACCCACCACACAAGGAGATGTGCACCCAACGCTCGTAGCCAACCCAAAGCTCTGTAAAGTTGGGATTCTATGAAGAGCTTGTGGAGACTTCGTCGAGAGTGGGACTCGATACAGCAAAGATACTCTAAGACATTCAGGTCATGTAGTGATGATTTATATTTAGAACACTAAAGCGGTTTAAAAAAAAAAAGTGGATTCACATGTTGCTGAATAAGTTCCTGAATGCTTCCAAATTAGCCAGCCTGCTCCCGCTTAGCCAGGTCTTGCCTGTTCCTCTTGCTTGGATGCTAATAAAGGCATCCTATATATTTGTGCCCATAAAGGAACAAATCCATACACTTGTCTCTCTTTTCTAAATAGAGATCATTTCATCTTGGGAACTGAGCCTAATGCAACTTCTTCCAATAAATTCTCTCTAAGTCCCTCGGTAGAAGCATCTTGAGTTAAAAATAGGAGTGGGAAAGAAACTCTTGGAGTCTGGTGCAGAAAAAAGTGGATTTTTTTAAAGCATTGCAAAGGTTCTGTGATCCAGCTATGAAACTAATGAGTGAATAGAGAAATGTTAAACCTCTGCGGCTCACCTGAACCAGCCTTCAGGCAAAGCTAATTGCAGCTCTATTACTCATGGACCAAAATTTGTAGCAGCTGTATTGTTCATTAACAAATCACGCTAAACTACATTTCTAGAGGACAAAAGGCATTGTCACACTAGTCATTCAATAAAGGTCTGGAAGTCTCCTCCCTATTTCAGGCTTTGGCAATCTTTTGTAACAGTCACCTTTTAAAAAAAACAATTTGAAAAGTAGAGGTGCTAAAAGTGATCCTAACTAACCTTTCATTTGGTTTTCAGGCTTGTAAGGATCTATATGGTAAGTAACATCTATAGTTTTCCTACAGTCTTTACAGGAATGCTTAACATACACTTTGTGCTTGTCATTAAATAAACAAAATAACTAGACGTATTGCATACATATATTTCTAAGGCACTTGTCTGAGTGTCTCTGAGAGGCATGTAGCATTGATTCTGTTTTCTGAGCACTGCACCATTAAATGGAGTTTTGCCATTGATTTCAATGAGGTTGAATTTTGAATAAGCAGCTCAAGGTGGAACCTCTCTCAATAAAACATACACTCCACTCTGGAGATTTTGTATTTCTTTCTTTCCTTTCCATTTTCTTAATTGTAAAATAAAAAGCCACTTAGACTTAAAGAGCATGTGTTCCTAAATATGGAAGACATAATAGTATTTTATTTATTCATCATATTACAGTAGCACCTAGGAACCCCACTTACAGACTAGCACACCATCATGCTACATGGTGTGCAAACATTGAACAGAAAGATGATCCCTGCCCTAAAGAGCTTACAATCTAAGGACAAATCAAGAGAAAATAGTTGGCTATAATGACATGGGGAAACTCAAGGAACCAATGAGATAATATTGGTTAGCCTGATGGGCAGTGGTATCTAACCTTAGACTATAAATCAGCAGTATAATAATGTTGGACCTGTGATACTGTTGTTTACAGCTAGATTTCTGAAGCTGTTACTCCCAAAATTAATCCACCAATAATCCAGTTACTCATGTGAATAATTAGTCACCAGTGAGCATAAATGATCAACAGTTGAGCTCCAAGTAAGTCTATTCTTGAAGGGCACAGAAATCCCAGCCAGGATTAGATCCTCATTCTAGAAACATACAAGAAGATGCAGTCTGTGGCCTGAAGAACCTCCATGCTAAGCTATGTCTGTTTGTAGAAAATGGTACGCCGTGGGGAAGCCATGGTGGTTGCATTATATTAGAGACAAGGTGGATGAGGTAATATCTTTTATTGGACCAACTCTTGTTAGTAAGAGAGACAAGCTTGGTGATTCGCAAAAGCTTGTTTCTCTCACCAACAGAAGGGGTCCAATAAAAGATATTACCTCACCCACCTTGTCTTTGTAGAAAATTGCATCTCTGTATTTTTACTCAGCAATATTGACATTGGTAAAACATCATTTAACAGCTATTTTGGAGGAGCTCAATTTATGTATGGGTTTCTAAAGCCATTTCATAATAAAACTGAACTCATGACAAGGCAGCTAACCTATTTAATAGATTCCCTTAGCTCTGAAGGCTTTCAAATGTAAATAATGTTTCATTTAGTCCTTTCCCCCTCATTTACCAAAAATCCCTTTCAACTTTAAGGAATTTAATAACAAGGAGTGAACAAATCTTCACAAATTTGAGACTCCATTTTACAAAATAGAGAGCAAATTAGATGTCTCAGTTTCTCCTGCAGTTCTCAGTCTTTGGAGCACTAGCACTAAAATAGACTAATAAAATAGCTCTCTTGTTGAAGATGATCCCTATTGGTGTTAGGGCATGATTCAGAGACAGAGAGAAGTTCTAACCTCGGGGGTGCTGTCAGGATGAGAAATTGAAAGTAGTTAGTGCACAGAGCTAAGGAAAAGATATTATACCAACCTAGTCAATGGTGTCACTATCACAGGAAGAAGAGCAGATGTAGAAAAGATTGTAAATGTGGAAAGTCAGTTTCCTGTATTGTAAATGATTCATTTCCATGCTTAGGGAAATCTAAAATATACTAGGTCTCATTCCAATGGGTCTTGATTGTCCATAACTTAAACATGAAGTAGTTGTTCACTCTAATTGCTAAAAAAAAATCACACATTTCAAGTCCTAAATACTACCTCTATCACACCTGCCTGCCAATACGCTAAAACACAGAGGAAATGGTATAGCGCTACTACACAAAAGGGCAGAAACACAGAAAGCCAGCATGAATTTGTGGTGAGAAATATGTGCTTATTTCCCTTGTAGAAGAGCCAAGCCGCCCATACCCTCCAATCTTCTGTGGGTGATAGTCAGCCATAGCCAGCACAACAGGGAGCAACACAGTCCATTCCCTGGTGTTAATGCAACCTGCTGAAACTCCGAACCCCAGAGAACTTTTTCAGGTAGGAACCACATATGGAAAAGTTCAGTTCAAAGGAAAACATTTGGGCAGGTTTTAGCACGTGAAAGCTGGAGCACCATAGAAATATCTATATTATATATCGAAAAATACCTTTTATTGGACCAACTTTTGTTGATGAAAGAGAAATTCTCAAGTTTCTACAGAGCTCTTCTTCAGGAGCTCACTGTAAGCTCAAAAGCTGGTCTCTTTCACCAGCTTGGTCAAAGCTAAAGTTGGTCAAATTTTTTAAAAAAAGAGATAACCTCATCCATTTTACCTCTCTAATATCCTGAGACCAACCCAACTACAACAACACTGCAAACATATATATTATTGTACACTTATAAATAGTTCCTTTCAGCCTTAAAGTGCTTTACAAGCCTTACCATGTCCCTGGGAGGTATTGGATAATAGATCCAATTTACAGGTGAACAAGCTAAGGTAAAGTGCTAACTGACTTGTTCAAATCAATCAGCTGATATGAAACCGCTTGCAGTGAAATGCCAGAGCGAGCAACATCAATGTGCTTTAAAACCCATTATCTCTTGAATTGGCAGGCAACTGGACTCTATCTGCCAGTGGATCTATTTATTCTCTCGGTGAAGATGAGTTGTTCCTGTTTACATCAACAGGGACTTTGCCTTGTCTGATCTTCGGTTTCCACCCCACCTTAAGAGGCTTTTTATTTTTTTCATAGAGCTTTTGACTCCTGAGCCGTGCCCCACTTCAGATGAGGAGAACCTTGCTGGAGACCTGGCGTTAGTACGTAAAGCAATTCTAACTTTTTGTCAGAAGGGGGCTTCTTGTTCGTTATTGCAGCACATGTGTTTGAAGTATGCCACAGCCCTCTCATCAATGCCATTTTCATCACTTCCAAGTCAATTTAATAAACTCGGTTCATCAGCCCTGTCCCTTTGAATACTTCCTTTCCTGAAGGGAAGTATAATACAGTTTAACATTTCAGATATTTAAAAGGTTCTTTCATGCACAGCCTCGGTTCATCATTAATAAAATACATTTTATTCTGCTGTTTTGTTCACTCTGTGCACATGCAGCACTAGATTTAAGATACAGCAGCTCATCAAATTTTCGATCAGGAAACAGTCAATTCCAGAGCTCATTAAAATTTCCTAGTCTTCTTTCTGCTTTGCCTCAGATGCCACTAAAGCAAAATTCTAATGAGAACCAAATAGCAAATGCAGGCAGGGAAGGCTATTGAAAAATCCTGCTTTGTGTCTGATTATTCTCGTTTTGGAAGGGGTGTGTCAGCTTTTCAACTCTCTCCACAAGAGTAGCTTTAACCTCTATTTAACTGCAATCCAGCCCCCTCCATTCTCTAAGGGCAGCTGCTGAGTAGTTCAAGATCTTTGAGCTAAAGTCTGCTCTCTGTTACGGTGCTGTAAATAAAAGGTGACTTCATTGGATTTACACCAACATAACTGAGAGCAGAATTTCACCTCTCAGCTTTGGCTCAAATCTAACAGTAAGTTTCCATTGTTGTCTCACTCAGTAGGTACAATCAAAAAATCCCTCTCTCTCTCTCTCTCAAAAAAAAAAAAAAAAAAAAAAAAAAATCACCAGCAACTTCCTAAAGCCTCAATCTCACAATAGTTGCTACTCAGAAGAAAGATAAATGCTTAGTACGATAGCTGGGGCTTTTCTTTTTTAACCCACAAACAACTTTAAGACTAGAATCTTGGTGCTCAAACATGGTCTCAGATTATCCTGTTTTTAAGCAAAAGTAGTGTTTCTGAAAAATGTCAAGACTGCCAGGTTTGGAGGCTAAAGGTACGTCTACACAGCAAAAATACCTATGGCACGCCCAGGTCAGCTGACTCAGACCGGCAGGGCTGTAAAATTGCTGTGTAGCTGTTCAGGCTGTGGCTGGAGCCCAGCTCCAAGCCCTCCTGTCACGGGGTCCCAGAGCCTTGTCCTGAATGTCTACACAGCAATTTTGCAGCCTTGCAGACCAAGCCCAAGCAAGTGTTTAACTGCTGTGTAGGCATACACTAAAGGGTCTCACATTACCCCTAGAACAGATACAGTGCAGGAGGAAACAACACAAGACTTCCACTATCATTTGGCCAAAGGACTCCAATATTTCTCTTTCTCTCTCTCTCTCTGGTGAAGGGGCCAAGGGGCACAAAGCAGCTATTTCAGAGGGCAGATTATGGAACAATCTGTCTTCATTGTCCAGGAGGGTCAACCTATAAGGGTGAAAGGATAGCTCACACTCTAGAGCTCATTCAATCTTTGTCGTCAACCTCAGCACACACAGTTACCAAAGCGGCAAATTATGACAGGCTAATTTTGGTTGTTGTTTTTTTAAGTGCATTGAGAACAACTTTTCTCTCAGAACTGAACTGAAATCCTCCCCTCTTATTCAGACAGGCCCTCAGACAGTGACAATTTTCTCTTTCTACCAACTTTCACCACTTTCAAAAGTAACAGTGAGTGATTTGTAAATGCCACGGATTTCCCGGTAACATACATTGACATATTCCTGAAGAACATAGCTATGATGCTCTAAGGGATAGTTAGATCTGGAAGAGGCTTCCAAGGGAGGTTGTAAAATTCCCATCATTGGAAGTTAAGAACAGGGATGATCTAGGGTTACTTGGTCCTGCTTCAGTGCAGGGGGCTGAATTTGATGTCTTCTCAAGTTCCCTTCCAGCTCTACATTTCCATGATACCAACCTCAGTCCTATTGTCTTTGGAGGGAGAGGCCAGTCAAACTGCTGTCTCCACTGGACTGGATTTCTCCAACCTGCAGCCTAACTACCCCCTGCTGCTGGTTCTACTTTCTTCCACTGGGCCTGCTGATCTGAGAACTCAACACTGTAAAAGCAACCTGAGGCTTTGGCATAACCTCCACCCTATAAATCAGCCTGGGGCAGGATAATCATAAAGGTTCTGAGACCCTACTTCCTTCAATCTCTTCCACATGCAGTTAGGAATTATCATGGGAGGGGAAAAGGAGTTCTCATATCCTTCTTGTATTTATTAGCCCAGGTGAAATCCAAAGCCATTAAATCAGGATTCATATGTAAGTGTCATTGCTGAGTCCTTGCTGCATGATAGCTGGGAAAGGATCAGGCAATCTTTGGGATGACTGGCTGGATTATGGAAAAGCTAGCCATTTCTCCAGGCCATCACCTAAAGGCAATCAACCACTGGTTAGTGGAGCAGCTGCTTGAAAACAAGGGGTCCGAAGGGAGAATGCCAAATGTCTACCCCAAAAGAAATGATTCAACAGAATAAATAAGGGAGGGGCACATCCCAATGCTATTTGATGGTGGAAGAATTAGTTGGTGGAAGACAACTTACAAACAGATGGTGCTAACAAAAGGTTTTAGGAAGCACTGGATAAGCTTTTGCCAAGCACCCAAACTTTGGGGTCTTCTTTCCAGATGAACGGATCCTCATTCATCACCTTTTGAGATTCACTGATCACTAAAAAGAGATATTTTCCAAAGCCTTAATCTGCACATTTCTTTCCAATACAAAGTTCAAGATAACCTTTGCAATGAAAATAACTAGCAACCTACCCATGATTTATGTTGCATCACCTTTTCCACAAAAATAAATTCAAAACAAGAAAATTTAACCACATTGTACAATAAAATAAAGTGACATTGCATCTATAGAACTCTGTGCACTCTGCTGCCTGTGCTTCTTGTGATTTTACCAACAGAACAGACAGATTAAGACTCTGATCTATTTAGATTTGTAGATAAAATCAGTCATTATATGGCTTTGGCCATGTTTGCAAAAGACATACTAATTTCTTTATGCTGTGGTCACTTGAAGGGAATGTGGCAAGTCTGAATCCAAGTTGGGGTTTCAAACAGTCGCAAAATAATTCAGCAGCACTGAAAATAGTAAATCAAATCAAACCAGATCTGAATCTGTGAAAAAAGCACTTTGGCTAAGTAATGCTCTTCCCCTCCTACCAGGCACCATTGTCTTGCTGACATTCATAAAAGAGTACAGGGTGCTTCTCAAAAAGTCAGGCAATGCATATTAAACCAATTGCCATTTTACCAACCTAAGTACGAAAACATGCATGAGTTTTACTGTTGCAATTAGAGTGCCACTGAGTTATTGACTTTGGCCATTACAACTGTTAGCTTCCTACATATATACCGTACACTATATTCTGGGAGGAGTTGTTCTGGAGGGAGAAGTAGGCTGTTACTGACACAACTGCATCTCTCTTTGCCTTTGACCCAAAGTTCTACACTATGGTTAATGGAGTTGCATTTTTGTTTTGCTTTGTTAATCTTTAACCACAGGGGGGGAAAAATCCCTTTAAAAAAAAAAAAAAAAAAAAAAAACGAAAAGAGGGTTTTAATTTTTTAATGGAAAAAATTAACAAAGACATCTTCCTACAGCCCTGTCCTTTCCTTTGCTGTACAATATCCATCTCTTCCTTTAAGTGGAAAGTTCTTTGGGTAGAGACTTGTTTTCTATAGCTGTGCACATAGCAAAGCACTGTGTAAATGTTTGAGGATATAAACAACATTGAGGGGATGTAGCACACAGCCTTAGGTAGGACGCTAACATTTACAAAGAGGACTGGTTCAGTACATGAACTCAAGTGATTCTAGTTAAAGCTTCATTAACAGCATGTAGCTTGTTCTAATCTGTCCTATTCCTACAAGACTCTGCTAACTCAGTGACCCTCTGCTGAGGCACCTGGCCTCAGGAAATCAAAAAAGGTTGTGTTGATAGTTAATAACTTACAGTAAATTGATCTCGTTCAGTAACTGACAGGATTTTGTAGTTTCAGGTTCATAGACATGAGTTATACAAAACTATGACATTTTATAAGCTTTTCTTTGTAAGCATCTACAAATTATTTTAACCTCTGCAGATTTCTATCAGGTAAAGAAATGTACTTGATGTTTACTTGCCCTGCCATTAACAGGTCAGACCTTTTTTATTATTAAGAAACTAGAGCTATTTATAAAATGAATGGATCAGTTGGACATCAGCGTCCATTTCTTCTGGTAATGACAGGACCCTGTGAGGCAAGGTCAATCTTTGCATAAAAATATTTTGTCATCACAGCAGTCTTTTATGGCCCTGATAGACAGTGAATCTGAAGCAATTTATCTGGCTCTTGAAAAATAATTCCTTTTTACTAGACGTGACCTTGTCAAAAGGGCTTGTAGGTTGACTTTCTTGTTTCATCTGCTGTTCTGCGTTTTGTTTAGCAAGACACAAAATTAGCTTTGGGTTGTTTTGTTTTGCTTTTTCTCTCAGCATGAAAAATTCATGAAGGTAAAGGAGATCCTCCAAAGAAAGGTACGGTCTCACATTCTAAACACCAGCCTGAAATCTCAAAACATCATGGCCTAGACTGCCCTCTGGAAGCAGATGGTGACTCAGAGAATGGAGTTTTGCCCCAGTAATGGGATGCAAGAGTAAAATGATGTACGTTGCTCCAGTTCTATCTGTGGTGCATCCTAGATCCCCTGGATCACTGCTAGCGGATATAGAGCCTGTCTGCCAAGACCTGCATACTCCTGTAGGAGGAAGAGTATCAGCTCTGGGTCAGCTGCTTCCCATCGATGCTTCCTGTGGTATACGGTAGATAGCAGGCAAGGGAATTAAGCCCTTGTAGGCATGCAAGATGGGCCAAAATCTAGTTCTATATGTTTGTTTCTCCATTTGTAAAATGGGAATAAGCCGATTTCCTTACTTCACAATATGGTTGGAAGTTAGTATTTTGTGAAATGCTTTAAAAGTGAAATCTGTGATAAGTCTTAAGTAGCACTATAATCATGCAAATAGCCTTTGAGGACTCATTTCTGTCCTATCTAACGTTAGATAGTGACTTTTCCATATGAAACTATGGACCAGTTTCACACTGCACAAACTTCTCTCTGTATTCTGTAGATTAAAGATAGCAAATAATGTAATCAGTGAATTGAGCCTCCTTTCCTGTTAAAAAATTGTGAGCCATTTAGAGTTCTCTTAAATATATTCATTATTCAAAATTATTTGCAAATAATTCATAGTCTATACGTCACCCTACGTCAATTAATTGGGAGTATTTCAGAAACTTTGCTGGTTAATTATGACTGAACACACAGGCTATATGGAGTCTTTACTTTTGATACAATACTAAGAACATGAACAAGTCAAACAGATAACTGGGCTCCAGATAGTTATATTTTCTAGCTATATATAAGTATGCAAGGTCTAGATATACGAATAAACTGTTACTCTGTAGGGATATGATGGTTTCTGCAAGACGACACAGCCTAATGGACAGCTTCCATACTGTTTAAAGGAATACTACCCTATTCCAATACCTGACAATATTGCTTTTGTTCCTTGATTAGATTAATTAGGCTCTCAGAATCATGGTTCCAGTGAAAACGCTCACGTTTAGTTCAAGACTTTCTTTGTGAGAATATTGACTAATATTTGTTTAAAAGGTAGTGTTTCCACAAACAGCTCCATCAGGGAATTCAGTCCTAGAACACTGACAGAAAGCTGACAAACAAGAGGCTTTCATAGAGGCCAGCTTAATTTTTTTTTTTTTTTTTAAAAGGCAAGGGCACATTCACAGAAAATGTTAAATTAATTCAAACTGTAATCTCACAGATTCTTACTTTTCAGATCAGTAAATACATAATCAAGGAGGAAATGTATTTTAATATGAAATGTGTATGGGGTTTGGTAGGGCGTGGGGGAAAGAGCATCAAGCTCCATGGTAAGTTACTGTGTTCCAAATGGCTTCATATTGGTTCATGGAAATGTCATTTTAGTGCACTAATGGTTTTAGCAAATAAATTACCAAGAGCAAAAAGTGCTTTTGGAAAATACATTAAGGCAATTTGCAAATAATTGCTGTATGCAGGGCTATTATGACTTTGACTTCTGAAATGTTATCTCAGGGAGATTTTATGACAGTAATCATTCTGAACGTAGATGCCATCCTTTAATCTCCTAAGACAAAACAGAAATCTTTGGGGGCTTGGGACCCTATCACTGCAGTTGAACATCCGACAGGAAACTAATTGGAGTGGAAAGCAGAAAGGTCTCCTGTTTGCCCATGCAAAATTCATCAGTTTCCAATTGCCATCACATGGGGCAACTAGTTCACCCCTTTCATAAGGTGATCATTTCAATAGCCTCTTTGCCAATAAAGAAGCTGTCGATATATCATTTCTAGAAAGACTTTGAATCTCAGTAACACATTCTGGTTGTGTAGGAATTCATTGTTTCTGTCCAGCATTGCTTATAGAGAGAGTTTAGGAAAATATAAGCATCAAAATATAAGAGCAAACAGTTAGCTGCTGACAAATCTATGTACGTGAAAAACAAAACAAAGGTTTCATTCTTTAAAGAAAAAAAGGAAAAATTGCCATTGTGAGGAAAGCACCATTTTAAATGATATTCTTCCCCCCCCCCCATTTTTTTTCAAATGGGGCTTAGTTTATTAAAGAGTTGGCTTAGCTTCCCTGGTGACTAGTTCATCTATTTATCCTTAAAATGAATACAATACAAAAGACATTAGTGCCTGCTTCCCCATAGTGCCCTGCCAACATGCCTTGAGTCCATCTGAATTAACAACCTCTATGTGTAAGAGGGTTGTTCCTACTTGGCTTGAACAGGGAAGACTTCCATTGAGTTCAGTGGACATTAGATCAAAGTCATTGTTTCCATTCAATCCATTCCTTGGGCTCTGATGATACTGCCAGCAAGGAAGCTTATTAATATAAATAGTGAGGTGGACAGCTGCTCACTTAGAAATGAAGAGAGGCCACGGGTTATGAGAGAACTAACCGGGTAGATCAATCAGCTGCCAGTCACAAAAAAATCCACTGGATTCTAACTAGCAGCATGGACCCAAATTAATTCGTAGGGTAATTAAAATACATGTCCACCAGAGGTACGCTAAGAATTAATTTGGCCCTTTTAGTTAAAAAGATTCTATATCCCATTATCAGTCCTGTGAGCCAAACAGTCCCTGAAGCTAGCTATGCTTTAATCTAGTAATTTACTAGATAACCTTACTTTTTATAAAATCTTGCATGGTCCTTAAGGATACTCTTGTGAATATCTTAAGGGTTATGTTATATTTCATTATCTAACTGTGTGGACCTACTTTCCACTTATACACACTTAATTTGAAGATCAAAGTTGCATAGTTTTTAAACGTCGACATCATCTCAGCTTAGATTGCAAAAGGGAGGCAAAATGTTCCTAGTTCTCTTTTACTTTTCAGTTTGTACAAAGCTTTATGCCTCTGCAACATAGGTACAAAATGCTACTACTGGTGCAAAACAGGTGAAGAATACTGATTGTGAAACATTTTGCACAGGTGTAAATTATATTAGGTGCAACGCAATGGAGTATGAGACTCAATGGCTATGCCTACACTTACTAAAGTTAGTTCAAATTAGTTAATTCAAACTAATTTTCATTAGTTCCAATTAACTTAATTTGAACTAGCAAAATTTAGTTCGAACTAAGCAAGTGCCATGCATTAGTGAATTGCATTGAGTTCAATGGGCCGGTTAGTTCGAATTAAGCAATTAGTTCGAACTAACATAGCCACATTGGTTAATTTGAACTAACTAGTTTAAATTAACTGTTAGTTTGAATAGCATATTCGAATTTATTAGTTCGAATTAAGGAAGCCCTTAATTCGAACTAATGAAAGCCTAGTGTAGCCATGGCTTAAGTTAGTTCAAATTAAGCTTCCTTAATTCGAACTAATTTGCCAGTGTAGACAAAGCCAATGAGATTAACTGATTAGCCCAAGAACACAGCAAGTATCAGAGAGCAAGGGATGGATCTCAGGTTTCATCATTTCCATTCCTGTGCTCCAATCACTAGAAAATGCTACAGTCCCCCCCTTCCCAGTCACTTAAATTTTGTATTAAAGCATAATTCAGAAATGACTCAGATTCAATCCATTTTTTTGACTTGAAAGACCTGTTAAATGATGTGGCTAATCTCAGAGTCATCGCTCAGGGCTAGCAACAAACAGAATTTTCTTATACTTTCAGTGCTCTGACTGAGGTCCATAAACAAATCAAACAGAAAACCATTCTTTATGAAAGTGGATCAAGGTAATTTGCTGGGATGATACTGTAAGGGAACTGCAGAACTCAGATATTAGAGTGAAGATATTTGGAACAGAAAGAACAAAAGATGATTTCATCAAATCATCACCAGTCACTGGCAAGTAAAATGGTAATAGCAAAAAAACCAAAAACCCACAAACAAACCAAACAACAACTGACAAACAAATAGTACTGAACTGTGAAGGAAAACCATCCATCTTGAACCACCACAAAAACAACCTATTAGCAATGGCAATAAGCTGTTCAAAGTGCTACCAAAAACAGAACCCAGAAGAGAGAGCTTGGACCGGACTTTTCAGATGGGAGAACGAGAATTTAGACCCCATGTTCCCATGGCAATGTCACAGGGATCACTCACCACTAGGGTGCCTCTTCATGGCTGTGACTGGGGAATCAGCTCTCAACTATCTGGTACCCCCTTCTGTTGTTCACTCACCCCATGGCCACTCTTTCTCTCTCTATGAGCCAGCCTGCTCTCTCTTCATGACTCAGCAGGCCACGAGTCTACACTGAAATAATATACTCAGCAGGTCATTATGGTTCTACACTGGAATAAAAGACTCATGGCACCATCATGGCTAACCCGGGTCAGCTAACTTGGGCTCACAGGGTTTGGGCTGCAGGGTTAAAAACTGCTGTGTGGACATTTGGTTTGGAGCTGGAGTCTGGGTCCTGGGACCTTCCCTGGCAAAGTCACAGAGCTCAGGTTCCAGCCTGAGCCCTAATGTCTACACAGCAAATTTCTAAAGACCGCAAATCTCTGTCTCATAGCTTCACTGTTCTTTCACTGGGCTGCTTCCTACTCCACCTCCCACAGACTTTCTTCTCTACCCTTCTGGGTAAAGCATAACCTCAGGGCCAATATCCCAGGATTTTTTGGTGCATGTGTGCTCACAATTTCTGGGTTTCATCTTTTCCCTCTCTAAACTCAGAAAGTACCTGCTAGTTTCTCCACTGCATCTCCTTCCTGCTGCAAACTTTTCTGGATTTATTCCTCAACCAGCTTCTTCCCCAGCTGGGCTTCATCAGCCATTAGCAATATTCCATCAAGCCAGACTTTCTCCCACGCATATATAAAGTCAATTGGCCCCATCTGTGCCACCTTAACTCCTTCAAGGCTGGTGTGGCATGAACGTCAATGAAGGCAGAACAACGAAGTTAATGGGAACTTCAAAATTAACCCTCCTTACAAATTCATTGGTTACATTTTCAATTCATAAAACTATAAAGTGCTTGTATCACAGAGCTGTGAACTTGTAAATAAATTGATGCAGTTACATCAAAACTTACCTGCATTTGCTAGAATTCTATTGCTATTAGATAGCATATTAGCCATCACTTCCTAGTCTGAATTCTTGTGGAATGTTGCTATGTGCTGTTAAATATTCACTGTGTTCCACTCTAGAGCGGCCAGCCTTGCCACAAAAGTGAAGCTATGCCTTAGTGTATATAAAAAGTTTCTGGGATCCTTGAAAATGAAAAGCACTATATTAACCAAGATGTTCCTCTCATCTTTAAGCAGTTAAATTTCATTTTCCAATTCATATAATCAGAGAGCTTCATGATTCCATGAAAGATTATTTTTTCTTAATTTCACCCCATTACCCTTAGTTATACTTTTTATATCTGTGAAATAACTCTTTCCAGCCATAATATTTCCAACCTTCATTTAACCAAGCCAAACATATTTTATCCTTTTAGACTTTCCTCATAAATCCCACCAGGCCGTCAATCCTTTTTTGTTGCTCTTTGAATTATCTCCATCTTTCTTGGAATGAGGTCTGAAAGAGTACCTCTTCCAGATGTGGAGTCACAAGGCCCACAGAGTGAGGGACTACTATGTCCCTGCTCCATGACATTATACTGCCCATAGACATATTGTTCTATTATGCTACCACATTACACTAAAAGCTAGAACATAATTTTCTCTTCTCCACCTAACCAAAATGTCTTTTGGGATTTCTGTTTTCTACATTTCTCTTTTCTATGTATTTAAGTTCTTTATGACTCATCACTATTCTAATACCTCCCTATAATGGAGAAGTAGCAACAACAATTTCTCTCTTTTGTCCCAGCCTACAAGAGCCAAGTAAAATAGAGGAGTTTTGTTCATTTCCATTTAATATCTTCAGGACCTCCTTCCATGAAAGAGGCTGACAAGCCTCCTCTGATTCAGTAATATGGTGGCATAGTCTTTGGCAAGACAGGCTAGTTTATTCTGCCCTTCCAAACCCTTTTAGGCCAACAATGGTAAGAAAACAGCCAAACCTTTAAAAAAAAAAAAAAGGTGGCACTACAAATGCTGACAAGCTGTTGATGGAGGGAGGGAAAGACTGTAGGTTTGGACAGATAACTAGATAGCTGAGGCGTGCCTAAAAATGTTGATTATCTGGTGTATCATTCCTGGGCTTTTCATTCTGTCCTCTTCCTTTTTTGGATTGGCAAAGACAAACTCATATACTCCAATTAGATTACAATACAGCGCCTATTCTATTCATTGAAACTGATGAAATGATTGACTTATTCTTTAGTTTAGGTGGTTTCAGCTATGGGGCACTGTTCAACTGATGCTATTAAGATCCCAGACAAAACTGATGGTTTGTTGAAAATTAGTCACTAGCTGCCTAGGAAGGAGCCTTTTTATTTAAGTTAGTATTTAATCCACATGATTGATATAGTGCAGATATTTATGATCAGACATGCTGCCTAATACAAGTCCTGGACTGTGAGATTTTGTCTTTAAAACAAACCAGAACTTTGTGCTGCATAAACAGGGAAATGTTTAAATGAATGCATAAGAAACTATAGAAAATTGGGAGGTGGAGTTTGAGATGAACACTGATCTATTTCCAGAGGGGTAGTCGTGTTAGTCTGTGTACAGGAAAAAAACGATGAGAGTCCTGTGGCACCTTATAGACTAACAGATTTTCTTCAGCATAAGCTTTCGTGGGCTATAACCCACATCGTCAGATGCATGAGATCTATTTGTGTCCTTAGGCCAAAAAAGCATGTAAAAGAAAAAGTTTATAGGTAGCAAGAAAAGCTAAGTAGAGAAGTAATGCTGAGATATTTTCTATCTCCAAAAACATGACCAGGAGATGCAGGCTTTGTTCATTTACTACGTCTCCATTCTTTTTAACAGCAGGAAGTTAGGCGGGTTAGGACTGGAATTCTTCTGACATGATTTCACACTAGACTAATTCCACTGACACAGCGGAGTTACATTTGGTTTCACTGTCAGTAAAAGCTGAGACATTGATAAGATTGTCAATAAAGGCACTGAGCAGAATTATGATGGTGGTTTATCATCTAGATACCTGTCTATTAGGAACTGCATTTAGGCCACAAACTCATTTCTCAAAGGCTGTGGAACATCTGTCAGATTGTAATGATTTTGGTCAGTACTGATCCATACCAGATTCTCTGGTGGCCAAAAGATAAACGAATCTGTAACCCATCATTAACCCTCTGAACCATTCATTCCCCCAAATAATGGCAGGTTAACGTTCATTAAGATGTACTTCTTCAATCTGTGCTTCCAAATAAGGCTTAGCTGCAGCGATAAACTCACAGCAAGAGGATGGTGCTCTGGGACCAGTGTATCAGAATAAGCTATTTCTAAAGAGCTGGTGCAATAGTAGAAGAGTTCTGCTAGAAATGTACAGCAACTGTTTCATTAATCTCACTTGCATTAAAGTTGCCTTAATGGGCACAATACATAACCCTCAAATAGATAGATCTAAACTGCCACAGTTTGCAGGTTATATAGATTTAATGTAGAATAAGAGCAGGTAGTTGGTGATAATACTGAAGCAGTTTAGAATTAGCCATTTACCATATAGATGGACATAACTCCCTTAGTTGTCCTTCTTAAAGTATTTGACCACTATTGACTTTGATGATGATAGCTGATAGATGCTTTGAGTCTATAGCAGTTCCAGAGCAGAGGCGGCTTTTGGGGTAGGCGAAGCAGGCGCCCGCCTAGTGCCCCGAGAAACAAGGAGCCCCTTCACCTCTCCAAAAGCCGTGTCTGCTTCTCAGCCGGCAGGATATGTGGCAGGCAGCTGGGGCTGGGACTGGTGGTGGGGCAGTCTGGGGCCCCGGCAGGTGCCAGGACCTCAGGGGGCTGGCCATGAGAAGCTGGGGGTTCAGGGCCCCAGGCCTGGTGCTGGGGCTGCAGGGGGGTGGCCAAGAGGAGCTGGCGCCCCCACTGGAGAGCCTTTAGGGGCTGCACAATGGGTCTTTGCCTAGGGCCCCAGATAGCCTAAGGCCACCTCTGTTCCAGAGTATCTTATATAGCGGTTCCCAAGCTTTTTGGCTTGAGGGCCATGAGTATAATTTTTCAGCCCTGCCTCCACCAGGCAGGACTCCCCCATCCACGAAAAGCAGTTTGCTTCCTTGCTCATGGATCTTCTATCTCCCTGGCTCCAGCAAGGAAACTGCACACATCCTGCAGCTCTGCACACTATCGCTGTCCTAAAGCAGGAGCTCCCATCTGCAGCCAGGAGGACAGAAGATCAGTGTTCCTCTCCCTCTGACTCTAGCAAGGACCCTAGCACCTATGGACCTAGGCAGAGTACTTTGCCATGCCCCCTGCTACAGACAGGGGGATAGGAGCACTAATCTCTTATCCCTTTGGCTGCAGCAAGAAACCTGCATCGGTCTTTTAACCCAGTGGAAATGCGCGCCACCTGGATCTTTAGGCAATGACTCCACGCTGCAGCCAGCAGGAGGGAAGCAGAGGGCCACTTTGAAAGCCCACAAACACAGGTTGGGAACCACTGATCTAATAGCTACCAATGCCTGCAAGGAGAATGCAAATGAAAACAATCTAGATTTGGATCTGAAAAGTTACTTGTACCGTGCTCTCCTTTGAATGCTGATGGCCAGTATAAAATTAAGCTGGAGAACTGCAGAGTTTATCTAAGGAGGGGAATTATAGCCCTGTGGACAGGAAGATCAATGTGCTCAGGACAATACATATAGGCAGAAGGGGACAACAGAACAAATATCAGGAGAGTCCTACGGACAAAGAATTAATGTCATCAAGAGTCTGAACACTCAGCAATATACAAGTGTTAGTCAGGAAGAATCAAGCTCTAGCAAGAACCTTAGCTGACAGAGCAGAACTGAATGAGAAATTAGTTTGTTTGGGACTATGATGGATAAGAGTTGTGACACCTGTCCAAAGTTCAGTCCTAGCAATATTTCAGTCAACTGACAAACCAAGGGAAATGCAGCCTGCATGATTCCCTATGCATAAATTTTCAGCAAATGTGCTGAACCCCCAAATTACAATACTATATTTCTAAGGTATATTCTGTATATGATTTCCCACTAAGACATGGTTTACTGGTCACTTCTTGACATATATGTAGGGTATATTGGTCTTTCAGTTGACTTCTCTGGAGTGAATTATATGTCAGTCTCAAAAGAAAAAAGAACACCATAAGGTAAGATAGACAATGTCTCACATTCTTCCATGGTTTACAGATTCTGAAAATAAATGAAGCCTATTTAAGTTGCATGAGAAGCAAGTCAGGAGAAGCTGGACCTTTAAATACAACTCCCCCAATGTTTTTATAACCATAATCACTAACACTTGAGCTAATGCCTTGTGACAACATTTTGAGACAACATTCTATAATGATTTTGACATTTTCAGACTCACCACTAATCTGAGAAACATAACAAAAATAACAGAGTTGGTTACTTGTATGAAGTAGACTGGAGCCATGCTGTAGCAAAAAGGCAACATATCCTAATGCTGAAAATTTCTAATTGACAAACTTACACATCAAGTGCAACTCCTCCTGTTTCAGTAAAAGAGGTGTTCCCCTGTGTGTCAGCGGGCATGCATTCAGCATATGGACCACAGAGTTGTCGGTTGCAGTGTTGGCTGATTTACTGTACAAAACTCAACTCATCGTGCCTGGTTTTGTCCCCATTTTCCAAATAAAAGACTACATTAGTTAGTGAAGTTTTCTTTAATTCTTAGCTATTAGTCATCACCAGACACCGAGTCAACTACTGAGGAGGAACTTCTGATTATTTCTTCTAAAGCCTTGTGGAAAATCAGCTTGATTCATTGAGCTAGATAGTCACTAAGAATATCACTAAGCCTCAGTGGTCCATCCATCTCCTATATTTTGGATGGTGGCCTATACCAGGTGGTTTAGAAGAAAGCAATGAAAAAAAAATCTCATAATTTATTTGGCCAATTATGCACAGGTATACCAAGAGGAGGAAATATTCCCTTATTCGAGCTGCTGCTAAGTTCAAGCCTGAAGCATGATGATTGATAGCAATTTTAATTTTTATCCCAGTTAGTGACAACCGACAATGCTATTATAAGATCATAGGAATTATCATAATAGAAAAAGAATAGTTCAGTGTCCATTAATCACACTGGATTCTTAATGTGACAGGCAGATGGAGAAGCAGCAGTGTGCTGTGTATACAACCACACAAATCTTCATATCTATATGAATTTTTATACATGCATATGTATGGCTTCATGTTACATGGGTATTTACATATATACTCACACACAAGCATACAAAAATATTAACAGAGAATGAAAGTAGCTATCAAAATTACTGATAAAGGCAATCATTAACAATTTCGCAATAGGTACTTTCTATGCTTGGGAACTATGATTGGGGTTCCACTGCTACAATTGGGCAAAATTTTTCAGCCAAAATATTTTTTCAGGAAAATGAGCAGATTAAATTACACTGAAACATTTAGCAAATTCATCTCAATTTCATCAAAGGGTTTCAGTTGGGGGGAAAAAAACCCCACAAAGTCAACCTAGAGCATCCAGTGTGGATGCTCTAGGTCGACTTTGTAAGTTCCCCTTTAAGTCGACTTTAATTTTAAGTGTAGATGCACTAAGTCAACTTAGTTAAAGTCGACTTAAAAGTGCAAGTGTAGACATAGCCAATGTTAGGGCCTGTTTAGCCTTTACACATCATCTAATGTTATCATCAGTATGATGGTGAATAACTCTATAGCATGAGTTGCTCTAAAAAGCGGAGTATTATCCATCATCGCCATTTCAAAAGTCATGTAGAAACCCAAGCAACATACACTGGAAATATTTAATCTTTAAAATAGAACATTATCTGTAGAAAAACATTCTTGTTTGGCAGATTATATAGCATGCCGTCTATATATTTACAAAGAAATTATGCCAGGCTACATAAAACTTCGCAATACATATTCTGCTTAAAAGATGAAATGACTTTGAAATAGATACTCAATAAAAGGAAAGTTACTGTTGCTTCACAGTAAATACTTTTAAATGAATGGCTTATCAGTGGAAAAATCAGAGCTGAAACAAATCTGAAATGTGAACAAAAACTTCAACCATTTGTCCTGAAATATGCATATAAAGACACTGCTATCTTGATAATGTAATAAAGAATGTTCCTTACTGCAAAGATTCTATGATTTTACTCTATGTTTGCGATGCAAAGGACTACAAGGCTCCATCAAAATCTTTCATAGCAGTCAAAAATCATCATGTTATTAAAGGCACTATAAAAGTCACTGGCTCAAGTGCATTTGGGAGGTTAAGGGCTCAAAGGCAACACTTCTGTCTCTCTAATTCTTTCTAAGATTAATTAGTACATGCTGCTGAACTCCTAACCCTGTCTCTCTTCTATTAGTCCAATTGATTGCAACATTATACAACTACATATTTTCTTCTGGCAACCTAGGTTCAAGTCTTGCCTTAGGTGCCAACGAGCAATGAGTTTTATGGAATCATCTCAGTCACTAGTGAATATTTATTTGCCTCAAACTAATGACACAATTTTGTACAACTGATTGGCTCTCACCTCAACAGAAGACAAAGAAATAACTAACAGGGAATAATGCAGGTTCAGATTGAAGCACACTGGTAGAGTTTTACAATGGAAACAGGACTGGAAGAATCAGAGTATGTTCTGGATTGTGTGACTGGGAGTCAGCTGGACGTGGAAGCTTGTACAACCTTCATCTGTGTTGGCCTTGTCTCAGAATCCTGGTTCTTGTTCTGCTCTCACACTTCTGTAAATCAGGAGTGATCATTTCCATTAACATTAGCAAACTTATACTAATGTTAAACTGGTATGAAAGAATCAAATCGGGTGCCTTCACTTTGTCTAGCACTTCATTTTCCTTTCTCCTACCATTTAAGAAGCTAGCTACTTGAACTTACAGCTTATGTCACTTCAAGCAACACATCGATATCTTTTGTAGAAACATTAAGTATGCTGAAAAATAAAGGTTTTTAATAAGACAGTGCTATGATGTGAAGTGATAGGTTATATGAATTATTATTGTTTCTAGAGCACAACTTTGACACTCACAAAGAAGTAGAAAAACACATCATCAAGACTATTGGTTTTAAAAACATGCAATTTATCAAATTGCACAAATCAGCTAAATGACATGAAAATATATCTACAGACTTCATAATGTCACCATACACTCCTCATAGTATTTGACAGATATTGGGTGAAGAGAACTGCTTTAAGCAAGGCAGGGTTCTATTATGGGAGAAGAGATTATTCCATCACTTTAATATCAGCTATTTTCTCATCTCTTCTGGGTTTTTTTTCTTCACAGCTGTTAAACTGTTGGCACACACTGTTCTATTCCAGTTAAAATTGTCTCCCTTCTGGAATCAATGCATATCTCTGTTTTCTGCAGTAGGAGGACATAGAGAGTGCGTCTACACTTGTAAATTAAGTCGACTTAAGCTTGCTTAAGTCGACTTAATTTACTCTGCGTTTACACTACACTTTCCTTAAGTCGACTTAAGCAAGCTGCTTAAGTCGATTTAAGGAAAATAAAGTCAACTTAATGAAAATTAAGTCGACTTTAGGCTTAAGTCAACTTTCTAAAGTCAGCTTAAGCCAGTTTAGACGCAGATTAGCCCTAAGTCGACTCTAAGTCGACTTAGGGCTCTTCAGGACTGCCCCACTGCTCTCCCTGACAGGGGGGTGGCACAGGGAGTGCCCCCCCAAAGGGCAGGGCTCACCCTGCCCCTATGCCCTGCCAGGGTCCCTGTCCCCCTTTGCCTCATTGTACCCAGGTACAATGGGGTGAAGGCAGAGCCCCCTGGCACGTGGCAAGGGGTGCCCCCCCTGACACCGTGGACCTGCCCCAAGTCCACCTAGCCCCTAGAAGTTGACCTAGGCATCCAGTGTGGACGCTCTAGGTCGACTTTATAAGTTCCCCACAAAGTCAACTTAGCATGTCTAAACCTAAATTTTAAGTCGACTTAACTAAGTCGACTTAAAGTCAACTTAGTTAAGTCAACTTAGCTAAAGTCGACCTAAATTTACAAGTGTAGACATAGCCAGAGAAATTTCCATTTGAGTGTCTCATGCAAAGGGTGATATATGGAACACCTTATAAACAGAAGGAATTCACATGCCTTAAAAAATATTAAGTAGTGTGATCTGACACTATTTGGCTGTCTGTGATAGGAGATATTGCTTTAACCTCATTTGCAGGACTTGGAAAGTTTCATCTCCTCTCTTGTCTCTAGTGTGCAATATCATTCTGGAAGGTCAAGCTAAACAGGTATGAGCTAGGACTTTATTAGGGACCATATCCTGAGAGGGGCATAGCTACTTCTGAACATGTGCAAAGCCCACTGACATTACTGGAAATTGAAAGTTTTCAGCAGCTACTCAACATCTCCCAGAATCAAAGGCATTGCATGCGCTTTACAGATTTTGCTCTCAGTTACACTTGTGTAAATCTGATAGAGCATCCCTGACTTGTAGCCTTTGACTTTACCTATGCTTTGCTTGTATGCATATATCCAGTAGATATATCATCTATCTATGTATATGTATCATCTATGTATTCTTCTTTATAGGTTTAAGGAATCCTGCTATTAGAGATATAGAGACTTTTATACTTAGCATAAGTTTATAAATTAGCATAATTTTTTTATGGATTGCTAGAAATGCAATGTACCTTACTGAACTAGACTAACACGGCTACCCCTTTGGAACTTGTCAAATCTACATGTTTTCTTTTTGCTTATCAAAATTTTGCCCAAAAATTCATAGACTTTTTTTTTTAAAAATTGTATCGGACCTTTTTTATTCATTCCTATCCAATTAACAACAAACACAAAGCAATTAAAATTCATTAAAATACCCCCCCAAGTAGATTTTCAAAGGTATAAATAGGAGTTAGAAGCTCAATTCTCATTGATTTTCAAAGGCAGTTGAGCACCTAACAGAAGTTGATCCACTAAAAGATATTACCTTGCCCACCTTCTCTGCCAAGTAATAAATAAGTTACTTAGTATGATTAAATATAATCTAATACCAGATATGGTAACACACACATCTCACCGTGATGACCATCTCCCATTTCTTGGGGCTAGGCATCACTGTTGGGTACACTTGCACAGCCCCACACTCAAAACCGCTTCTCTAACCCACCTTTCTAGCCACAGCATCCACAGACTGACACAGGATATAAGTGGATGGATCACATTCTCTTCTGTCAAATCAGTGCAGTTGTTTTGAAGCCAATGAGTTTGTCCCAGTATAATGGGGACCTATGATCTATGTGTCTGCAAAGCTCTCAGTGTGTAGATACTTAGCATGCATGGCCATAAGGGGAGTGATGTTTATTTGTAGAGATAAGTCTTGCAATTGACCATTGAGACTAATGCTCTTTTTTGCCAGTGGAGTATTTCCTTGAAAAGTTAGAAAGGTGAGTTTTATTTTCCTCCTTTCCCAGTATAGCTGCAGGAAACTATAGTGCACCTTTATGAAAAGGAACAAAAGCAAAATGTTCATTCCTACAGCAACAGAACATCATTTACATTTCAAAACAATAGGAGAAAAAAGGTCAGGGTGGATGAGAGATACTAATAAAATGGGAAACATTTCTCCTCAGCAGGCAACAGTGTATGAACCAGTCAAGTGTTGATAGGAAAATTCCTTTTAATTTAGTATTTGTTTCTCTCTCCTCCATAATGATGAGTGTGCATAGATACACACACACCTATGCATGACTAGATCCTGGACCAGAACACACACTAGAATACCCAGGAGTACAAAGAGGCCATATACCTGGTCTAAATAAGCAGAGGAGTATTATAGACTCGGACAAGGGAAAACTGGGTGGAAGTCTATTGTCTCTGTTATGCAGTTATTAATGGTCCCGTCTGGCTTTAAATTCTGTGCATAAAATAACATTAATTCTGCCAGCTACTGGTGTTAAATAAAACTAGATAAACTCAGCTACTCAGAAAGGCAAGACAACAACAAAGCCTGGTTCATGGGACAGCCCCTGGAAACATGCTCTCAACTTGGCCCTAATATGCCTTGAGATAAATGACTTTTGCGGAATGCTTGGTAGACCAACAAGTTCAAGCTAATTAGGACCTATGCATTGTCTGAAAATGGTTTACTTTGATTATTCATTGTTCATGGCAAGTGATTGGTCATGTCAGGGATGAGGGTTTGTCTCTTCTCCCTGTGTGAGGTGACAAACTTTTAAAACAGATCCTAGTGAATAGCTAATAGCCCACTCGTGTCTGCTGAGAGCACAACAGGCTAGAAATTCAGCTTCGACAAACATTTTCATAAATGCCATAGGGCTGCCTGGATACCTGTGAACCTCTGACAATAGGATTCCACGATGAAGAGCAAACTAAATTTACCAGTTTCAGTTGAGGAATGTATTCGCTCATGTCATTCTGTGCCAATTCCTTCCTTCATGCACTTGTGACCCTTCTGCCATGCTAGCTATTTGTTTTGAGCCATCCCCTTTAATTAATGGTTCCACTCCAGTTAACTAACATGCCACGTGATAAGTGGTACTTGAAAAATGACAAATAACTTGCCTTTCAGCAACTGATTTATCCCACCTACTAGGCCAAGAAGGTGAGATGTTTCTGGCATGTTTTGAAGCAAATGAATAACCAGCATGAATCCTATTTGTATCTTCTAATTTCAATATAACGATGTAAGACTGAATTAGGGTAATGTAAAACTAAAAATAACGGCTCCTCTTATCAGAATCATGCACTGATTTTGACATAAGCCAACATTTGCTTTTATTAGGAACCCACAGGAGCAATTTATCTAAATTATCTTGGAACACAAAATTAGCTATTGTACAACTGGGTCTCTAGCTTTCTCTTGTTTTGAATCTTCTTGACAGAATTTTCAAAACCAGATTAAGAGATCTTAAATGTATTATGAACCTGCCTGCTGCCAGTTAGCTAATAAGGGTCAGGAATTCTCAAATGAATCCCACCGTCCTAGTTTTCTCAAGGGATATAAGTAAAAGCAGGTGGGTGCATGACTATTTTTAAATGTTTGTATTTTCATGTCAGAGTAGTATGAATACTTTTTACTGTTGAAATAAACCAAAGTGAACTGGGGCAGTTACCCCAAAGCTAGAACAAATGGCAGCATTTTGAGCTGTGGTCCAAACAGATAAGTTGCCTGAGAAGCAGAATGAAGCACAAAGGCATGAGAGAGAACGCTTGAAATGAAGGTATGTTTTTCCTCTGGATCTGTTAGGTCCGGGACAATAAGGGGCTTTTAAAACAAAATTATGTCTCTCTCCTGCTCTCAGAAGAGTACATTCACATCTTGAGAGCAGATCATGAGCGTCTTTGTGCATGTCAATCTGCATGCGTGTGTCATTTAGCCACACCAGGAAATACACCATTTGATTTTTTTTCTTGTTTTTATTTTCTAAAGCCAGTTTTCCAGATGGGTTGACTGAGGCATAGGGAAGTCATATAACTGGCTGAATGTCTATTCACATATCACCGTAGCATAACTCCACATCCAGCTGTATTGCTGGTATCAGCAGTATTATACCAGGAATGAATTTCACCCTCTCTTTTAAAATAGAGATTTTTTCCATCCTACCATTCCTTCCAGGTGATCCCACAGAAGTCACACTGTGGAATTTTTTGCGTCATGGTCAAGTGAATGCAGTATTAAAAAACAAAAGGCATAACTGCAGGATAGAACAGGAGTAAAATACAGGATGCAAGGCAAAGAACATTAATTCAGTTGCATCTCCAGTGTTACTGCAACAGGATATAAGGGCAATCAAATATTTTACTTTTCTTGGGAACATGGGAAAACTGCAGTGGGTAACTAACAAAGTGCAATGGGTATGTATGTGCCTATGCGCATGCACGTTCACATGTGTATGTACATATGTACAGGTTCTCCTTTTCAAACTGTATCATGTCTGTCATTGTAATTTTCTGTCATCTCAGGCATGAACCGCACTCTGTCTTTTTATAACAACAATTTGGCAAGCAGGCTGCCACTGAATCCATCTTCTGAGCAGCACAGGGAAGCAGAAATATTGCATCTTTCTCTCCGGAGAAATAAGGTGAACAAATTATTCGTGCTTCTATTGCTTTGCAGCCTGCTTTCCTGCAACTCTCCTTTGCAAGGTGTAGCAGTAAAACCCACAGATCAGTTTGAATGAGATCTGAATACAAACTTAAAATGTTTCACCTATGCATATTTGTACCTGTGCATGACAGGAATAGATTCACTCGGAGTTAAAATGATCAGATGGTATTTATATTGCTCCTGTTACAACATAGCTACACCTAAGGGAGCTGCTGAGCTATAATGTTATGAGGGACTGTATTAACATAACCCTATAATAGTGTTAAACATAATCAACTAAATGGAAATATCAAAATCAAGTTCTATCTGAAGTAACACAGTGTTAGAATAATCATCAAGATTCTCGTCCCAACAAGTGGGAGAGGTGTATGCGCCTGTACTTGGTAAATATTTGTTTTGAATTTTGTCCTTATAGATTTTGTGTCTTTCTGGTATTTTGTTTGGGGGAAGTGAAAGGAATTACATTACCAAATTAAAAGCTGGTAGGTGCCCATAACATCAAGTCCCACAATGTTGTACCAGGAAAGGGTCCCATCATTACAGGTACTTAGCAACAATACAAAATCCGCAGAGGAGACCCAAGCCAAAACCGGCTCACAGCATTGCATAGCAGTAACTGACAACATTGTGGCTGCTGTGCAGAGCCTTGATGTACTGATAGTTGTTTCAGAGAGGCATCTGACCAATTAAATGCAGATTCACATATGAAGGAAGCTAAAAAAACACCGGATCTCTGACACTGCAACCTAATTAAGACTCTTAACTAAGATAACATCATGGCAAAACCTTATGTGATCCATCCACTGCCTCTTTGCCTGTATTCAATCAATGTGAAGATGTGTTCAGTCAGCTGGTAGCTATCTACTCAGTGGATCACCTTGAAGACAACGTCTACAATGAAAGCCTCAATGCACCTCCACTAGTCGTATATCACCGAACATGAAAAATTTCACCTATCATCTGTTGCTCTAAAATGGGGTATCAGTATATTGACAGACATGAGATGTTTGAGGTGAACACACAACTATGTGGCCAGAAGGAAGGCATTGACAGAATCAGTCATTGTCATTGCTGGTAGCCGGCCAGGCGAACCAAGTGAGAGACTACTATGAGAAGGATGATGTATCATGGAAATGGCCAATATTCAAAGAACCAAATATCAAAGATATTTTTATGGTGAATTGGAGTACAGGGTCACTGGATCAAGATTTTTGTTCCATCATAAAGGAACTTATACATATATAGTAATTGGGCAGGTGGCATATCTCCCTTATCTCTGTGTTATGAAAATCCTGGGCTTAAGCAAAGGGGTAAGGCCCTAAATTTTTACAACAGATTTCATTAATAATCACTCTATCAAGGTGGGTGGGGTTTGTAGCCCATAGTCCCAGCTTGTGTTTATTATACAACAGTAATGCAAGGAATTGATTAGGCCTGTACTCTGTTAGGCTATGTCTACACTGGCAAGTTAGTTCGAATTACGGAAGCTTAATTCAAACTAACTAAAGCCATGGCTTTCATTAGTTTGAATTAAGGGCTTCCTTAATTCAAACTAATAACTTCAAATAGGGTATTAGAAGTAAGGGTTAATTCGAACTAGTTAGTTTCTTAGTTCGAACTAACCAGCCCATTGAAATCAATGGAGATTGCTAATTCGAACTAAGCAAGTGCCATTTTTCTAGTTCGAATTAAGTTAATTCGAACCAACTAAAATTAGTTCGAATTAGTTAGTTCGAACTAACTAATTTGAACTAATTTTAGTAAGTGTAGGCATGGCCTTAAAAATTAGCATCAGCACTTAGGAGAGTTAGTATGCTATGAACTTGGGCACAGATAAACGGCCCAGCAGGAAACCCCAAGTACTGGGAATTGAAATAGTTTAAGGGGAATTTCTGACCACAGGAACATGAGTCCAGCTACAAGAAAGTCATGGAGATGACCTGGATAAAAAGTTGAGATCAGTGTTATACTACCCTAAATGAGAAGGACAATCTACAATTAGTAAGGTGAGGATCTGATATCTTAGTTCAGGACTCTCCTTAGTAATCATTCTGAAGTAAATGCCTATTGTATGTGAGCAAATGGGAAATATGAATTAGATAAGTTCTGCTGTTCACATTTTACAATAGCAGCCCAAATACTACAATGAGTAATAGTGTTACTACAGTGTTTAAGTGTAATAGCTTTTATAAGCAATATTAGCCAGACGTCCACCCAACATATAACGCCAAATTTTCTAAACAAATCATTATTTTCTTTTCTTAGATAATGAACATTATATGATGCACCCATCGATCTGTATCCACTCCTTCAACCTCACGCAGTGTATATTGCAAGTCTCATATCAAACTGACCTATACAAAGAAGTCTCAGAAAATAAGATCTGAGCAAGATGAGCTAAATATGTAGGGTAACTTCACTGACCTAGATGGTTGGACTGTTCTGTTCATGTTCTTACAGAATCATTCCCATGCAGTCTTCACTTTCCACAGCTGGGGGAGACTGAATTCCTCTGAGCGAGAATACACATTACCCCTTTAGAGTGCACCAACATGAAGATGTTAATTATAAAAGAAGAAGCTGCCAGGATTATTAGAGATGTGTCAGGCAAATTAGGCTCTGTTATACAAATGGTGAACAGTTTAACAGATGCTTGGGATTTTTTTCTCACCTACTCATCCGTAAGCCTGTGTAATATGTTGGATTGCTTCTTGTTCCCATGCCATCCACCTGTGGTAGGGATAGCTCCATGAATCCCCAGACTTCCAATTTCTTTCTTTACTCTAAAGACACCTTTTTGGCACAGCAATGCATTGAAACACTGCCCAAAACTCCCTCCAGTGTACAGTGTCAATTGGGCTGTGGTGCTGAAAAAGAAAGTCATACAGATGGATCCTTCATATCATGTTAGCATCTTCCCATTGCTCTTCTATTATACCATATTGTAACTTAATTAATAGCATTCTCCATAATGTGTTCATTAAAATAATAGCAAATTCTGATTGAATAATTTACTGTGGCACATTCTCTTCACTTTACCTTTGCACAGCAGTAGCCCGGTCATGTTCTCAATAATGCAATGGAAAATTTACATTCTATGAGATAACTCATTTGTTAGTGTAAGAGTTGAAAGAGCTACCAAGGGTAAAACACATGCTACTTGTCCTAGATCTGAATAGGTGGTCAATATGTTTGTTTGCATAGGTGTGCTTTGTCATCATACTTCCATTCCTATTTGAATCTTGCCTTAAATGACAGGTGAACATGATTTTCTTAGAAAGGCAAGAGATAATGTGTGTATAAAACTCCAAGCTGGACTGTGTGGCTATGTCTACACTTGTTAAAATTAGTTCAAAATTAGTTAGTTCGAACTAATTTTAGTTAGTTCAAATTAGCTTAATTCGAAGTAGCATGGCCACACTGGAATGTTAGTTCGAACTAAGCAAGCACTTGCTTAGTTCGAATAAGCGATCCCCATTCATTTCAATGGCTGGTTAATTCAAACTAAGAAATTAGTTCAAATTAACATGGCCACATTGGTTAATTCGAACTAGTTAGTTTGAATTAACCCCTTAGTTCGAATACCCTATTCAAACTTATTAGTTCGAATTAAGGAAACCCTTAATTCGAACTAACTAAAGCCTAGTGTAGCCATGGCTTTAGTTAGTTCGAATTAAGCCTCCTTAATTTGAGCTAATTTGCCAGTGTAGACATAGCCTAAAATGTAGGAAATTTCACTCAATATTTGAAGTGCACAATTTTTTAACTTTTGCTTTATGGCATTTGACATTTCTGGCTCAAAAAACATGTAAAATAAATTCAAATCTTCAATGGTGAACATTATCTGTCTAATTTTCTTTTAGTTTTGCCAACCTAAGATGGTATTATCATAGGTAACTCAGTTTGTCTGTAAAATATATATAATCTTTAACCAGATAGGTTCACTCTAAATTGTAGCTTGTATATTTCCTCAGCTGGATTCTCACTCTTCCCATTTCCCTGTTACTGAGACACTAATATCTCAACTTTCATCAGTCTGCACATGGGCATAACCATGCAGAATCATTGGTGCCCAAAAATAGCCAGTTGGATGCCTACGTGGTCATCTATATGAATGACTGCATGCACAATCTCTGCATATGAGTGTTCAAATTAGGTGTGTAAATCGATGCACATAAAATATTCTAAATAACCTGGCCTTTACTGTAAGTGAAGTGCAGTTGTGGATGGATGTGATTTCATTTAGATGTTTCCTCTTACAGAAACCAAAAGGTGTTAAACATCTTCCTATTCAGACATAGTAAATATTGACTAGAGAGAGACTTCAGTGTATTGAGGGCACTCAGCACTCTAGATGAATGCTCAGAGCTTTGCAGGATAGAGAAAGACACAATGAGAGGGTGAAATAGAGACACACAGGACAAGGGAAATAAACAGATAGCTCAGGGAACCACTTGACTTCTGCTGCCCCCTGAATTCAAGGACCTTCATAGTACACCTGCCAGTTAAGATACAAATAAATATCTCGGATCCCAAGACAGAGTTTTCCTGAAATGAAGCTTTTAAAGATGAGGGATGTACACTGAAGAAAAAACTGCCCACCAGGCTGGCATTGTCCCAAGCAGCCCCATTATAATATTACCTTTACTCTATAGTTATAATTCAGTGCATGTATAGTGAATACTAATATGGTGCAAGTATTATATACAGACACAAAAGATTTGCTTCCTCAAAGACCAACTGAAGCTTGAAGCACATCAACCAGAAATGTCAAAGCCATGAATAATATGAAAGGTGCGGGGGGGGGAGAAGAAGGTTCTCTTGAAGAAATTGTCGGTTTTAATAAAAGGAGTCATACTTGACTCAAAGCTACGTCACATCATATAGAAACGTAAATAATACTGACAGATTAACACTGCCTCTCCAAAAGACATCAGTTTCATTCATTCAGAAGCTTTCAGTATGCAGATGGAGATAAACGGTTTATATAGCCTGCCAGTATTAAGCTAAAATATGCATTCATTCTTCTGATTTGTAGGGCTTGACCTCACTTGACTTCTTGGACCAGAGTAACGTCATCCTCAGTCTGTAGTAAACAAGTCATTGGCAGTGTTCTCAAAGGGCCTGATCATGTGTCACTGAAATCAGTGAGCACTTTGCCATTAACTTCACATGAGAGCAGATTAGCCCAGTAAGCAAGACTCAGACCAGGTCTACACTGGCGGTAAAATTCCGTGACAGTCAACAGGAGTTATGCAAGCTATGGAGAATAGCTTGCCTAACTCTCATTGACTTCCTAACTCCCCTTCGGTGTGGTGTCTTCACTGCACTGTGCCGACGGGAAATGCGTTCCAATCAACACAGCATTATGCCACTTGAGGGGGTGATTTTATTAAGTTGATTTCTGGATCAGCTTAGTGGGTCTTAACTGACCGCTAAGTTGATCCGGAAAGATCGATCTGACAGCAGCGAATTTGTTGCCATCAGTGGAGACGTGGCCTCAGTCAGTAGCAGGGCATGCTACTTCACTAATCTTTGTGCAGTGCCTCACGGGAACCTAAGTCCATAACTAAGGTTAATCTGTGCTGTCCTACCACGAACAAATAGTTATTAGTGCACTGCCATTTATGATACCATAGTCTCTCAATTTAAATAAAGCCATAAGTTTTGTTCTTGCATGTGTGTCACAAGTTGATATGAAGTGTCAAAAGTTGATATCACTGCACTTGCAGCATGATTTGACATGACTGATTTTGCAACATCCTTTTGTGGCAGCTATTCATGAATTCATATCCAGTGCTCCAGTCCACTGCCAACAGCATCTGAAAAAGGGCATATCAGGGCCGACAGCTATGTCTTCTCCAAGTGGAAGCCACTCTGGGATAGAGAGAGGCTTGCTGACAAATTTCAGAGGCCCTAATTTATGCCTGTTGGCAACCACTGGATCCTGGATTAGAGGCTGCTGACTGAGCAGCCAGAGTCTCTGATACAATGCAAACAAATAAGGAGTCCTGTGGCACTTTGAAAGACTAACACATTTATTTATCACCTGAGCTTTCGTTAGAGAAAATCCCACTTCATCAGATGCTTTGAGCAAAGTGTCTTCAAAGTGTCTTTGTCAGTGTCTGACAAAGTGGGATTTTCTCTCATGAAAGCTCATGCGATAAATAAATGTGTTAGTCTTTCAAAGTGCCACAGGACTCCTTATTTGTTTGGCTGACCTAGACTAACACGGCTCCCCCTTTGGAACTGACACAGTGCAGAAATTTGTTTTAGCCCAATCTGCAGGGCTGTGGTGTAAATGGTCAAATGTGGTGGCGGAAAGCACAGTTAGAAGATTGGAGGATGGACTGAAACACCTTACTACCCTCGACGTTTAGCTCTTTAACTGATGCCTCAATCTAGCTATATGGAGGGCACAGATAATAATGAATCTGATGGTTTACAAAATTTTGCTATTGCAAAGTGTACTCAGAACAAAAAACAAACGTTCAAATCTGGCAAGAGTGTAAATCTCAGATAACTAGACAGACAGAGTGATGATTGGCAATTCAAAGGAGCTGTCAGAGCCTCCTTCAGAAAATCATGCTATTGAGAAATGAACATTTTAACTTAGGCTTTTAAAATATATTGTTTTATGTTCAGCTAAACATTGCTTTGTTTTGCTCCCTTTCTTCTCATCCCGCTCTCCCCCAAACTTCATTTTCATACATGATTTAAATCCATCTGACCAAGTTTGATTTTCAAATGAAAAACACACAACTTCTAGGATGAACCCAAATCAGAACTGTGTAACATGCTGCCTTTACTAGTTGACAGCCTAACTATAAAAAATAAACATTTCCATTATCTTTTCAATCTTAACTGCATATATTTGCTGATGACTAATTATTTCCCTGCCTTAATTTAGCACCAAGTTTCTTCAAGAACTCAGCTCTCCCACTACAGTGCTGCTTGTCCCTGTATTCTAACACAATGGCCAAAACTTTAGAAAAGCCATAAAATAGGCTCTCTCGGGCTCCAGCTTCATATTTCTCTTTTGTCTTCTAAATGCACAGATAACCTGACTCCCAATGTTAATTAAAGAAGATCAGTAGTAATAGACAAGAACAGGACAGTTTATTGACTAGGACTTGCAACCAGAGAAAGAATGATGTGATTTGCATATTTAAAACACTTCCCACAACCATGGTGGTTGCTTGAGGGGCTTCATCTTTCTCTTCAAGTTTTTCACAATCACACATACCTCTAATCTTTCCCCTTCCTAATAAAAAAGCCACCACTCAGAACAAAGACTTCTGTTTTCTACTACATCATCATTTCATTTTCAGCCTCCTTCCTCTTAGTCTTGGAGTTCTCATCCTTTTCGTTGCTCAGTAAGTGGCCTCCACTCTTTCTTTCAAATTCTTTTAAAAACATGTTTCTTCCTCAAGAGCTTTCAGTAATAATCCACCATGTGCAGAACATTATATATAATAAACTGCACTGCTGGAAGTTTGGACTTTGAGTGGAATTCTGACACATCAACTGCTCTGTCTCAAATCAGTGGGACTACCTGGTGAAATAAGTTGCTCATGTGAATAACTTAGTATTTGCAGGATGGAATATCTGAACAGGTGCCTTTCCCAATACGCATGACAAGTCCAAACTCTCTCCTTGCTGGGGGACTTGGCTTTATTAATAAAGAAAACAGTAAGGTAATAAAGATTAGCTCAAACTTTCTTCCAAGGTTCCTCCCTCTAGATTGCTCAGCCCATACCATAGATCTTCCTTTCTTTCATATCCAAGCAGGGTAATGAATAAGTCATGAAAACCATTCAGTTCTTTCCCTGCTGACACAAAAGCTACAGACAAGGTTGGGTGTTTCAGGCAAACACTAAGACTATGTCTACACTGGCAATTTAGGTCGACTTAAGGAGGCTTAAGTCAACTTAAATTAAGCCGTGTCCACACACCAGGCTTTCATTAAGTCGACTTAAGAAATTCCTTAAGTCGACTTAATGAACGCTTAAGTCAACTTAATAAAAACTGCCTATTAGGTCGACCTAAGCCTTCTTTAGGTCAACTTAAGCCCAGTGTGGATGTTTAAGTCCACTTTGTTAAGTTGACTTAAGGGTGGTTAGGTCGACTTAACAAAGTGGACTAAGTTGACTTAGTTCACTTTGTTAAGTTTACTTAATAAGGTCAATTTTAAGTCGGCTTAAAGTCGACCTTAAGTCGATTTAACAAAGTTGACCTAACTTTTCCTAGTGTAGACATAGCCTAAGAGCTTATTACATGATCATAAATTCCTTGGGTCAAAGACCACATACTCCTGTTTGGATAGTACTGATGCCGCACAAACATAAAAACACTTCCCTAATGAATGGCACTGCAACCTGCCCTTGCCAGGCATTACTGGAAAGTTTTCAATGCAAAAAGATAAGCCTCTGTTCATCAGGTCTCCACTCATACACCTGCAAAATCGCACAAGCACCTGTTGGCATGAGCGAAGTCCTACATATTTCATGTTTAACTGGTAACTGGTGCCCAAAAGCCATTTGCACAGGCAAGTCTAACATTGTTTGTAGAAAGGATACACATGCAAAACTAAAGAGCTCTTCACTGAGCTCATGGACTTTTAATGCCTCATAAGCCCTGATCCTGCAACGGGCAGCATGTCTGCAGTCTGCCCACCGATTACAAGTTACAGAACAAAGCTCTCAGTCTATGGATTGAAAAGGTATTTGAAAGTTAATTATTTTTTGTATTCTGTTGTCTTCTCTGAGACTGAGTCAAGGCAAGCAGGAGGAAATGGACCGAGCCGGGCTAAGAGGCCAGAATAAGAATAGGAGATCTGAGTGCTCACTGGGTTTTATTTCTTAGAATTACTTCCACTGATTTTAATTAAGCTCTCCCCAGACTCACAAGCTTAGAGAGATTAAAGTAAAAGAAGGCAAGCCAAAGAACTTGCTTGCAATGCAGCTTTCCCTACAAGCTTTCTTAGTTCTGTAATTGAATTCACATACATACGCATCATAATTGTGACATGTGGAAAGCTGCACTGACCTACTTTCTGTGTGCCCCACAGATAGTTCCAAACCATTTTATAAACACATTTCTTTCTGCATGTGTGTTAAATAAAATTAATTGTTATTGGCATGATCAGACGTCCCTTGTGTCCTGGACAAAAGCCACTTTTGATTGTGAAGTTGTACAGGATTTCCTTACACGAAATTTCTATCCTAATTATTTGCTATTGCTACGTACATAGGATCTGGTTTGTTTTTATTTCAGTAGCAATAGCAAAGGCCTGCCCACAGAGATTTGCTTGATGCTCCAGGAGTACAGAGCAAGCCTCAGTGTTTACTTTTTTTTTTTTTGCTGGCATCATCAGCTCCTTACTGTGAGTGTGATAAAGGGCTAGGGCCACTGCTACACAGTGCAAAGGGAATTAGCTCAAGTCCTGTGTGAAAAGAGAGGTTGAACATAAAGAGGAAAAGGTCTGTTCCAGGACACGTTCCTCCTACCCTGTGTGGCTGTCTGCAGCATGGCCAATTCTTAGAATTTTAGTTCAAGTGTTGTGATATTTGGGTTTATTAATGCCTCAGTCACTGGAATCAAGGGACTGGGTGACTGTCTCAGCTTTAATTTAAACAAAAATAAGTTTCTAGCCTTCACAGTTGTGAAGGAAAGCTTGGAAAGGTGAAATAAGCACAGCCTAGAAACTCAGAAACTTGATAAGAAATACAAAGAATCCTCAAATATATCGTTTGGTTTTTTTAAACATTTCCTGATCTTTAAGATTGACTTGTGAAATTTGAATGCTTTCAGTTGGCCATACTGAGTTTGCTGCAGTTGGAAATGTCAGGCTTCAGTGGAGAAAGAGAATCATTTCATATGGATTGAGAACTCTGTAACTAAGGGACTCAGGAATAACGAGTCCTGTGGCACTTTTAAAGACTAACGCATTTATTTAATTTATTAATTTGTTAGTCTTTAAAAGTGCCACAGGACTCCTAGGTCAGCAAAACAAACAAGACTAACACAGCTACCTCTTTGGGACTCGGGAATGTTTCCCAGAGGAGAATTAACCATACTTGCATAGGGAACATCTGCATTAGAGTCTTAGGTGGACTTAAGGACGGTTAAGTCGACCTACAGACTGCTGCATCCACACTGGGCACTTATTAGGTCGACTTAAGCACTTCCTTAAGTCAACTTAATAACATCACCTCTTAAGGTCAACCTAAGGCTTAAGTTGACCTTATTAGGTTGACTTAAGCCAGTGTAGGTGGGGGATAGCCCTTAAGTCGACCTAATTGGCCTCCAGGCCCCCTCACAGAGTTCCTGGCAGCTCCTCCGTCGACCTAGCATCTGCCAGTGTGGATGCAGGGCTGTGGACTCCCTAAGTCGACTTAACAAGGTCTACTTTAAGTGGACTTAAGGTCAACCTTGGTTAAGTTAATTTAACAGAGCCTCCAGTGTAGATGTACCCATAGTTAGTAGGGAGGGCCAGTGGTAGCCTGGCCAGTGAGTTGTGCAGGATACTCTGTGCCTCAGAGAAAGGACACAAACGTTTATTAGAAATTAAGTATTCTAGGTTTAATTACAGTTACAAACAGAGACATAATTGGGGCCAACAGAGCTGAAGGGGAGCTTTTCATCCAAGATGCACTATCTGGAATTAAATGCAATATGACTGTTCATGAAAGCTACTGCAGGACAGTGCAGATAACTGGTTCATCTCTCTCTATCTTATCATAATCCATAGTCTCTCTATATCATTCCCAGTAAGTGCTCCTCAGCCTGCAGCGCCAGGTTGGTGTACCTTGGACTTGACAGAATATCCAGCTAAAGAAGTTTCAGCAAATCTTGCCATTCTTTAAAGCTATTTTCAAGCAGCCAGTTTTAACAACTCTCCATTTCTCCTCTTGGTTAGAGCCTCCATGTTGCTCCAGGGGAGATTACTTTCCAGTGTCAACCTCCTTTTTACCACCTCATTCTCAGTCAAGGGAAATGTCTTGAGAGAGATGAGAAGTTTGCCTTTCACATTCAATTTCAAGGTCAGGGCACACTATCAATGAAACTCCATCTAAATGCTGTAAATTTACTTCTTCGATGCCTCATGCTGTCTGAAGAGAAAGTCCAACTGGAGTGAGAGAAAAGTAGCTATAGAGGAAGTAGACATTCTACAGCAAGCACATACCTAAGCTCAAATTCATTTTAGCTGCTCCATGCATTAGATTTAATCTGTGGAACCAGGAGCTTTCCCTTTTGATGATGATGATGATTTATGCATTTCCTTGTTACAATTAAACTTACTTTAATAAATGTTTAATATTTACACTTCCCTCCCTCCGCCCCATCTCCAACACAGCCGTAGATAATGTTACAATTTGCCAAATAGCTAATGGTCCAGTTATACTCATCTTAATTTGAAATATTTGTTTGCCTTCCCTGCTGGGATCAGAACCATGCTCAGAACAAACTTTTTTTTTTCTTAACACAATGATTACAAGCAGGATTCCAGCATAATTTGACTGATCCATGTGAGTAGGGATTTGATTTGTCACTTAATAAGGATCATGCTGTATACCACACAATTGGGTGATCCACAGCATAGTGTTATACCATTCTAATGCAGTTCTTACAATAAAAATCTTTTCAGTAGAGAGCCCTGCTAGCCATAACTTTGATCAAATAGATGATGGCAGAACTCTGAACCCAGAGGTGCTTTTGGTTTCCTGGATAATTCAATAGCCACATTTTCAGTTAAATCCTAGGCCAAAATTTTCAAACACAGGCCTTAAGTCCATATTCAAGCATCTACTTTTCTTTTTTTTTTTTAATATGCTAGGCATCTGCAACTCCCATTAACTTCAGTGAGGGTTGTGAGTGCTCAGCATCTCTGAAATTGACAGTGCTTTTATTTAGATGCCTAAACATGGATTAAAGGACTTAACTCTGAGTTTAAAATTGAAAAATTTGGCCTTTGGCAACTGGCAGCCTACAAAAACCATTAGATGGGGTACATTCAATTAATTCATTTAACTACCCTATTTTTCCTGTTTTAGCGTCAATGGTTTGATCTTTGTGACAATGTAAAATGTTGAAGACTGCTCTTTCTCAATGTATTTTGGCTAAAATAGAGTAAGTTAAAGCACAACAATTATTCTAAAAGTTAAATAAAAATAAGCATGAAATAAATTCAGGGGAATCCAAACAATAATAGTTGCTTACAGATACACATCTGAGAAGAAATTCAATGTATTTAATTCCTAGAAATCCACAATCACATCATACTTAGTTGTGCATTTTTAATGCTTTCCATTACATTTGCATTTGTCCTTCCAGAGGAGCAGAATGGCTAAGCAAACAGTGAAGAGAAGTCCAAAGGGGTAGCTGTGTTAGTCTATTGTAGAAAAACAACAGAGTCCTGTGGCACTTTTAAAGACTAACAGATTTATTTATCGCATGAGCTTTCGTGGGAGAAAATAAGTCCTCAATGGGTTTTATTTTTTGCTCCACTTCACAATCAATAACTGTAATATAAGGATTTGCAAAACAAATGAAAAGCTGCACAGTGCGTATGTTTTGAAGATCTAAGCATGAAAATTCATTAGAAGCCTGTCTTCCAACTCACTACAATAAACACAGTCTAAGTGTGGTGCATAAGTCTGACAATAGAAATGTAAGCAACCCCAAAACTTGTTATTTATCTAGTAACAATTAAAGTTCAAATATGGGATGTGTAAAGCCCACGCACATATTCCATTTGCTTGGACACAAATTCTTGTCTGCACTGTTGTAAAAAAGACAAGGCGGCTCAATTTCTTAACTTTCTGGGGGTGAAAAATAAAAAGCCATATTCTATCTACACTTACAAACACAGGAACTGCCAGAATGGATCAGACCCTGTTCTGATAGTGGCTAGAACAGAAGCTTCAAAGGAGGGTGCAAGGACCCTGAAGTAGTAGATGTGGGATAATCTGCCACCCGTATTAGGTCTCCTTAGGACCTGGAACATGGAAATTAATATTAATAACCCTTCAAAAATTATACCTGTGGATATTTTTGAATTTTGTTCAATTTCTTTGTCTCAAGAACTACCACTGTTAAAATGCATGTTGTGTGGAAAAAGAAAGTATTTCTTTTTACTGGTTTTCCATTTCCTTCCTTTTAATTTTATTGACTATCCTCTTGTTCACGTGTTACATAGGGAGAACAGATTCCTGACTTACCTTCTCTGGACCATTCATTATTTTATAGACTCATCATGTCTCCCCTTATTGTCTTCACTCCAAGGTAAACTATCCCAATCCCTCTTCATGGGAGAGCTCTCTGTAGGGCCTTTCTCATTATCCCTCTCTGAACCACCTCTAGTTATGCAATATTTGGTTTTGAGAGGGCATTACCAGCGCTGCATACAATATTCTAGATGAGGCCACCAACTGATGAACATAAAAGTGACTGAATATTTACATTATTCACCATCCCATACCTTACACATCCTAAACACCATTTACTATTTTTTTTTTTTAAACAGCTGCACATTGGGCGAGAATTTTCACTGTCTACGATGGCACCCAGGCAATTGTATCAAGGTCCATTAGGTGCAATATTTTAATAGATATATCAGGCAAAATTCGACCCTTATTAATACAAATGCAACACTGACTGCATTGAGACTATCTAGGGATAAGTGACTGAGGAAAATAAAACTTGGTCCATTCATTTAAACTTAAAGAGAAAAAGACCCACAGGATTTCCCTGAAATTAGATCAACTGCCTCTACCAATCTTTAGTTCATCAAGATATTCAGACTCCAGTAGCCATTAACACTTGGTACTATGGATGACAGTTTATTTATTTATTTTGAAATAATGAACCAAGTTTAGTAGCTTGATCCTTTGAGATGCTAATTGCCTCCAGGAAAGTCTTCAGCACCATCACCTGCCAGCACTTCTCACCTCACAGGATGAGGCCCTGGCTGAGGATTGTTCCCTGATACATTTGGTGAGTAACCAACTTACCTCCAAAAGCAAGAGATGCCATCATCCCACTTAATATGCAATACACATGAAAAATAGGCATAAAAATTAATCAGCCCCTGTAAAAAATCTACCTGTTGAGTTTGACTCAACCAGTGATCTGCATGGGTTGCATACAGAAGCATTTTCTTTTTATCATCTTGTATCCTAAGCATCATTAATTTTATCAAGTTACCCTTATGAACCTCATCTATTAACTACCATACTTTTTTGACATATGGGCTGCCCACAGTCATTAAACACTGAAATGCTGGCCTGTGTGCATCCCCAACTCCCATCCACTCTTTCTTATGTATCTGGTGGCCCCAGACACTTGATTTGTTGCCTTTGTTGTCCTTATTGTACATTCCCTTTTAATGCAAAAAGGCTCTCTTATTTTCTGTTTGAGCTGCAGCCTTTACATTCCTGTATTAACCTGTGTCAACAGCAAGAGGAACAGAAACAGAGTCAGAATGACGGCACATCTGGTAAGGATATTTTTTAAAGTATGTATTTTTTTTGTATGCCCTTGTACATATATGTACTTTTCTTCAATGGACTGAAGAACTTCAAGAAGTCTCATGAACTGAGCTGGTTGAATCTCTTTTAAAATAACTGATATGATAAATTTCATAGTACAGCTGGTCAAAAAAATAGATACGCTCCAGACTACTTTGATTTTTCAATAGAATTTTTTTTTAAAAAATCCAGCTACAACTACAGATATTTTGCATCTGGGGCATTCATTTTTATCCTATGGAAAAAGTTAATTTTTTCCATAGAAAGTAGACAATCCTTCTGAAAATTTAGTTCGAAACCTAATTGTCAATCAAAAAGTTGATAGAAAATTTTCAACCAGTCATATTTCACAATAATTATTTTTTAATAATTTGATGGATATACCTTGATTGTTCACTGATTTAATTCATAGACAAATGATAGACAAATAATTCTGATACATGAAAAGTTTGTGATTTTTTTTTAAATCACAAATATTACTTATTTGCCCAGCATGGATAAGTAGAGCATATATTTTGTTTGGTGAAACATCCTTTCCATGACCTGAAAGCACACGTTCACTATTTATTACTGTGTTTGGAAGCTATCCTGAGTTTGTGATAAATTGGGATGCTAATGATCTCTGAGATGAACTGCCTTTTTTCAGGATTTACTGGGAGTTAAGATGAATGCTTGCCTTTCCAAATGTATGAAAACGAAGGGAGAGCATTTTATTTTCATAGTACACAGTCATACTTTTATATCAGAATATTTGATGCTCTACAAGATTAAAAACTTCTCCTTTTCCCAGTTGTCTGGGGTTGGGTCACCAGATCAGTCTTTCCCAGGCTTACCAGTCCAATGCTCAGTCCATATCCATTCCATTCTCCTGTACACAGTCCATTCACCATTTTCCTGAATATCCTTTTTTTCCTCCACCCTTGTCTCAGATGCCTCCTTAACAGAAATCCCTTCATCCATCCTTCGTAAATGCCCATACCATCTCAGTGTCCTCTCTTGCAGCTTCAATCTGATACTGCAGACCTTGCTTGGTCTCACTCTTGATGACATCATTCCACATTTGGTCCAGCAATGTCATCCCACACCTCATTTCAATAGCTTCACATGCTTCTCTTTGGGGTCTCATATCTCTGATCTCTATAGAAGCATGGATCTTACCATGGTTTTGTATACCTGTCCCTTAAGTAGCTGGGGCCGTGCATTTATCATAAATTATTTAACTTATCTCATGTTAGTCTTCTCCCATGTTCAATATCCTTGCACACAGTTCTCCATTTGCCGCTATCCAGCATCCAAGGTACTTAAATGCAAACACTTGGTTTAGGCACTGGCCTTCAATGTTGATATTCACTTGTCTTGATTCTACATGAGTTATCCATATGACTTCTGTATTTTCATTGCACATTTTAAGGACATATTTTGTTAGTTCCCTGTTCCAGTCATCAATCTCCTGGACTCAATACTCCTCATCATTGGCCATTTTATGCAATACCATCTACATAGATCAACTTCATATCACTTATTTTGGATTTGCTTACTCATGAAGGTCATCAGAGTTATGAATAATAAAGGACTAAGTGCTGATTCCTGGTGGAGCCTAACCTTCACCCTGAAACTCTCCACTGAACAAAATGGTGTCCGCACTTGGATTGGAAACACGTTATTAAAAAAAATCATGTTTTGAAGCAGATGCTAGTCACCCATCTCAATGTCAGTCTCAATAGCTGATCAGCACTCAGCTATCATGATGACGGGCACAGTATAAGGAGTAAAATAGAAGCTTGTCACTGGACTGAAGTCATGGATCAGTGGGTGCCAAATAAAAGTCATCTTGCAAAATACAGATGTGTGGTCATCCTGCTAAGACTGGATGTAGATGTTTTATAGACGAATTACATCTGTCTATCCTCAGCAATTTCCCTTCTTGGGCTGCAACTTTTCTTCTCTTATTGAATGTAAACAAACTTTGGTGCCATCTACTGCCAGTCCCCAATAAAAGAGTACAGTAAATTAGTACTTGACATAAGCCCAATGATATTGTCTTATTTTAAAATGGAATGATATTCACTTGCTGCTATTAAAATAAATTCAAACCAATTATTTAAAGATGAACTTGGGTCTTGGCAGGCAAATGTAGAAGAGAATGATTTCTAGTTTTATAGCTTTGCAATTCTTAAATCTGCATATACAATATACCTAGTAACTGAACTGAGACTCTCAACAGCTTATAACCTCTTTTGAGAAAGCTTTGCTGTCTCCAAGAGGTGCTGTTAAACAGGTGCAACATTACCACTTACAGGCAAAACAATATACAGGGAAGGAAGGGATTGCCTTCAGCACCTGAGTGCTGTCATGAGAAACATTATGGCTTTGCAAATATAACCTCTGGGAGAAACACCAAACAGAGGTGCTGCTTCCTATACCCATTCTGTGTTCTCCATGATGAAGGCAAGCTGTGCAATGTAGCACTGAAGTTGTGAGGGGTAAAAAGCCATTCCTGAACCTCCACATTCAGACATGCCCCTAAGTGTACTCCTCTCAGTGCATTCAGGGAGCAAAACCAGCAATGTGACTGCTTCCTTCATCTCTCCCTACCTTCCACACATGACACCTGCACAGAGCAGGCACAGCCCTGTGCTTATATAGTTCCAGATGAAAGGCTCTACAGATGTTACCTCTGAATCTGTATAGGCAACAGTAATACATCCAACTCTATCTAGAAAACAACTTGCTAATGTGTTAGATTAAAACAGGCTCTGTTCAGAGAATGAAATGGGAAAAAAAAACTTCACAGCTATTAATGATTTTCTCTCACAGCTTTAGAATGGATTATCTTCATGACTAGGCTTCATGACTAGGCTTTTCAAGCTTTTTGTTGGTTTCATTAATTACCTTAATGTACCACATATTCCTTTTTAAGCAGAGGCAAACAGGATTTTGTTATGACAGACGACCTGAGATTTGGAAACACACTTTTTGCAGGAGAGGGTCACATCAACTTTATGGGGAAAACACCTTCTTGAAAAGAGATCTGCAGCAGGTCATGTGAAGGCTCCATTAGTCAAGCCTAAACACTTGTAATACTGTAATTAACTCAGACCATCGTTAAGCATTTTTCCTTTCAAATGTGGAGTTGGTATTTTCTTTCTCATCCTCTTTATTTTAAGTGGCTATATGAATGTTGGACACACAAAAGTCACTGGCAGGAGAATTCTGGAGAACAAGGCTTTCATGCTAAATTAAGACAAAAAAGCTGAAATACTGAATTTTATGGGAAATTAAAACTTTTTTTTTTAAGTATTAGAAGTTGCATTTCTGCATTTTTATTAAAAAATGAAGCATTATGATATTCCCACATTGAAACTTGGTTGAAGTCAGTTCAACATTATACTGCATTTCCCTATGGTAATAAATTGACTCATGGAAATTGTAATACAGGTCAGTAAGGGCCCTATTCTCCTTTGTTGGCCAGACTGCATAAGGTTTCCCATGAAGCACCAGCAGCCACGTCACACCGCTTAGTCAGAAGGGAGACAGTGCTGCAACATGGGAGATACAGACACAAAGTTCCATAAGCCAGCTCTTGTTCTAATATGCCTGGCCACATCTACACTACGGAATTTTGAAAACACATCCATCCTTACTAATACGGTGTCAGCTCTGCCAACGTGACTTGCACTGACCCCTGATAAAGAAGAGTCAACGATGCCAAGAGTAAATGACCGTCCAAACTTGCAGATCACACACCCCATTTAAAATGTCAGGGGGCCTTTCTAAACTAGGCTATGAACAGTTCAGCTGAACCAATGTTAGCAAATTTTTGCAAAATCTCCCTCGTGTAAAGGCAGCTTATTAGATACTTACACCCTGAGAATACAATGTGGGGCTAGCAGCTTGTGAAAGCAAAAGTGTCCTACAAATTAACTCTGTCATCTACACCATATTAATTGTATAATTCTGGTTTGGCTATATAGAAATGTAATTACATTTCATTTTGAAAATGGATACAAAGGTATATTTAATTGACGTGTATATTCACCCAGTATCCAAAGATTATTCTCTCTGCTTTACAGACTAAATCTTCGATACTGCAGAAATGGAGACCATAAGAGTATTTGAACTCCTCATATTTAATTCATTTTTCCTCACAACACTCCTCTGAGGTAAGGAAGTATTCATCTTTTTAGAAGACTATCATGTTTAAAGATGGGGAAATCAAGATAAGTTAAATGATTCACATCACATCACACAGGAATCGGAGGCAGGGCAGGAACTTGAACTCACATCTCTCAAGTCCTAGGCTAATACACTAGTCCTTGGACCAACCTGTAATACCTAGTTAAAGCAGCAAGAATAAAAGATGCAGATAATGGCTGGCCCTAACCTGATGCAAAAAAAGGAGGGGAGTGTACAATAAGAAGCTTTCAACTCTCCAAATCTGTGCGCAGGTGCTTAAATTGCTATCTATATGGTAAAAACAAACCACATGTGTCCACAGATTAGTGAATCCTCCTTATCTGATATGTTTGCACACTAGCAATTAGTTTACATCATCACACTGGGAGATCATTTTCCGCTGATCACCCCCACAACTTACAATCTTTCTTGGAGTCATTTTCAGAGTACCTTACCATATAAATATAACCTGCATTCTTTGTTTCTAGATATACACATTTACCCATAATAAATTGCATGTTGTTTGCTTGTACACAGTTTACCAAGCAAACTAGATTGCTCTGAATCAGTGATCTGTTCTCCTTGTTATTTACCACTTCCCCAATATGAGAGTCATCTGCAAACTTTACTAGTGATGATTTAATGTTCTCTACCAAGTCACTGATAAAAATGTTAGATAGCATTGGGCCAAGAACTAATCCCTGCTGGACCCCACTGAAAACATACCCACTTGAGGACTATTCCTTATTTACAATTACATTTTGAAACCTATCAGTCAGCCAGATTTTAATCCATTTAATGTTTGCCATGTTAATTTTATATAATTATAGTTTTCTAATAAGAATATTGCATGGCACCAAGCCAAATGCCTTATAGAAGTCTAAGTACATTGTGGCAACACTATTACCTTTATCAACCAAACTTGTAAACTCATCCTAAATAGATTACGATAGATTTAGTTTGATAAAATCCATAAACCCGTTCTTGCTTGCATTACTTACATGATCCTCCTTTAGTTCACTATTAATCAAGTCCTGTATCAGATTCTCCATTATCTTGTCCAGGATCTAGGTCAGCTGAGAGGCCTTGAATTACCCAGTTCATCCCTTTTTGCCCTTTTTAAAAATTGGCACTACATTCTTGCCTTCTGGAACTTCCCAAGTGCACCAAGACTTACTGAAAACCAACATTCGCAGTCCAGCATTTGCCAAATGCAGACTGAGGCAATCTCTACACTCAAAATGCTGCATTGATCCTCACGGATCAACACAGCGGGATCGATTGAGCAGCCAGTATAGACCCACTCAATCAAGCCCAGAAGTAGTCTCACATCAGTGCAACAACTCCATCCTCCCAAGTGGAGTAAGGCTGCGTCAATGGGAGAACTTTGCCTGTTGATGCTGCAGAGGGAAGACAGTGAGATAAGTTGAGAGTAACTTAGTCAACGGGAGATACGCATTCTGCAGCATGCAGATTGCACATCTCCCGTCGACTTAGCCCTGCAGTGGAGACTATGCCTTAGTTCCAAAAAGCCTTTTTCCTTAAATGGGAGCAAGTAAAAATGAACAGATTTTCTAGCCCCTCACCTCTCCTTTCTCCAACCCACCATGTCCTCCTGGATAAACAGGGTTCTTGAGGAGTACAGAGGAAAGTCTGGGAAAGGACTTTGTGAAAATATTGCCTGCTTATCACAGTCCATCCTATGTTTGCCACTGTGGAAACTTAATGGTCTTATTCCTAGAGACCCTCATGGCTAATAATTTCTTTTCGTGCATTTAAAAATGTGACCCAGTTAGCTGGGTCAAAATGAGTCAGTTCCTGACACTACGCCACATGGCGCTCAATATAAAAACCTTTCTAGAACAGAGCAGAAAGTGATAATGGTGAATAACAGAAAAATCCACTTTCTACTTATGTTGAACAAGCAGCTTTATTACAATTATCTAAAGTATTATCATCACTAAAGCTATCATCTCTAAAGCTACTCCATTCCTCCCTCCCACTCAGTGCTTCACTTTAGTGCTCCTGTCCTTCCTTCCCAACTCTCTGCGGAAGATTTAAAGTATCTCTATGCACAGCCTCATAATCAGTTGTGGTTGTCTCACACTGGGTCTCTAAATATTAGATGCACTCTAACATGGGCCAAATCCTGTTCGTCTGACTGTCATGAATAATTCTATTTCCTTATCCTTCCTATCCTTCAAATAAAGTAAGTAGGATATGACTTGAACTTTACAGTGTGCACAGTTGAATGTGACAGAGCTATGATATTAACTATGTATTCTCCTCATCTCTAAAAAAGTGATCAAAGCCCTTTGCCTTGGAAAAAAAAAATCACAAGTTCCACACAGAATTTCACTTTTTCACAACTGCACAGCCCTGAAGAAAAATGCAATTTTGCTTATACAGTCCTTTCACTCTCAGTCTTTGCAGTCTCAAATACATTGTTCTGCCTCTGCTCTGCCATTTTTCAGCTCTCTTCGCTTTTAATAGGTCTAAACTAATTAAATTAATTTCCCAGAATAACAACCTCCCAAGGATATGCAGCAAGATAATCCTTAACTCTTTAAGAAGTTAGTTTCCTGTAGGGTAGGGAAGCAATTACAACTCATTAGTGATCTATCTTACAAAGAGATGGCCTTGTATTGATTGTCTCTTCTTTTATATACTGAAATTTTAAAAGGAGTGAAGTGCTACACATGGCTCATTAGGCTTAATTTGCAATGGGCAAAATCCTCTAGCCTGATTAAGGACCATGGAAGATCTTGAGCACTGTGGAATTGGTGTGACTTTGTTGTATGGAAGGGGTTGGTATGTGGAGACCCTACACAAGGGGCCGTCACCTGTATGTTATTTGTCCATAGCACTGTGAAGGAGCAGATATGTGGCAAATAGATCTAGGACAAGATCGATCCACAAGCCTAGATCTATTTGCCACATATCTGCCCCTACATATGGAGAAGTTCAGTGGCTGCTGAAGCCACAGAAGTCCCATGACCTGTACTAATGACCAGTGGGATCAGATTGGAAGAATTCTGGATGCATGATACCCATGGAGTATCCCTGTGGGAAACATTTACTCAAGGCTTGCCACAAGGGACAAGACTTTGATCCAGCACAGAAAACTGAAAGAAAGCATTGGTGGTGCTAACTAAAAAGCAATGGTTGCCCACCACTAGTGTCCATACCAGTCTTTACTTCAGGCTTCTATCATGGCTACTGTGGACTCCAACTTCCAACCTTAGTTCACATTGGACTGGAACATGTGGAACTGAAGAGAAAGTGGGATGAACAGGCTTGTACAGTCAAGGTCATCTGGTAAAGTAGGAAAGCTGACCAGCGTGGTTAAGGACCACTGGGCCGTGTGGGTGTGAGAGAGATTCTAATTGGAGGAAACTAAGATTAGGATCATAAAGTGAGACTTTTGTTTGTATTTCCTAACTTTAACTCTGAGCAGAAGTTCCAAAATATGAAAACAAATGCATGGAAAACCAAGAACCTCATGATTATCATACCACACAGTACTGAAACCTCTCAGCAACAGTGGGGACAGAAACCAGATGCTCTGGGTCCAAAAGAAAAGGCTCCTACTGCTTGTGCTAAAGGAGTCTCTTCTGTCAGCAATGTGGAGCCTATGACACGTTGAATAAATTGTTCTCTAAAGAATAAGAGCACACAGTCCAATTCGTTAAGAAGAAAATAATATCTTTTGTTATTTCTGGCCCAATTGGAAGGAAATAACAGAAATCTTGCAAGACAGCTGCATTTAGCTCATTGCAGAATGTGCTATGAACTATAGCACTTGCCTCTGGTAACACTGAGAATACATGTAATCTCATATGCATTTCATTTCTCATCTCCTTTTTCCAATTTCATGAACCCAGAGGTACCCATGATTCTACTTCACACCTTCCAGTCCATGACACACATTCATAGGTTTTGGCATTCCAATCCTTTTCTCTTCAAAGTTCTTGACAGAGGATTCCTATCATACCTTCAGTCTTCCACATCCACTTTGCTGTCCTCGTCCTCCTATGCTCTCTTTGCTAATTATCCTTCTCCAGTTCTTTATCACATGTCTACTCCACTTCAAATGTGCACTCTCTACCATATCACTGAGAGTTCTATTTTATCTTCCCTCTCATGTATTCTAGGTGTGTTCTGTACACTGTTTCCTTCTATCTATATCTTCTTTTATTCCATCTCCATAAAGACCCACAGTTTCCAAATCACAGAACAAGCAAGGACAAAAATGAATGAAAATGAATTCATATGCAGACTTCACACCATCAACTTAGGGTTAAATAGGGACTACGATTTCTTTTCTCATTACAACAAGTAATTTTGCTTTCCTTTTGCCCTCACCTTCCTCTAATATGCTATTCTCCACTGTTTGAATCTAAACAACTACATTGATTTGCTGTAACAGTCTGACCTGATTCTATGACTTACACTTCCCTGCATTCCCTTTGGAATTTGACTTCCCTGCATTCATTTTCCTCCCATTCATCTGTAGTTCTTCATCTTCAAGCACCTGATGAAGTGGGATTTTCTCCCATGAAAGCTCATGTGATAAACACATTTGTTAGTCTTTCAATGCCACTAGACTCGTTTGTTTTGCTGAACTAGACTGCCACGGTTATCCCTTTGTATTTTGAAGTATATGTAGCCTATATTAGTATGCCCTTAATGCAATAAATTTGACAATTCAGATGCCAAGAAATGGCTAGAAAATTGACCCCTTGAGTGTAATAGCCTAGCAACATTTACATGTAATTATTTTGCCTAGGAATTTAACTCATATACATAAAAAGTTATGCTGAATGGAAGAATGCTGGATAATGATATTTAAGTGAAGGAAACAGACAGATATTTCTATGAGTATTGAAATGCATGCCACTCTTTTCAATGCATAAAGCAAATTCCCCATGGCTAAGTATTTCTGCAACACATTTATATAATGCTTTACAATGAATGGCACTAATTACTCTGTAAATGCTACAAGTATGTAAATTAGTCATCACATTGTCATTTTCACTTAGTGACTTAGTGTTAACCAGGAATTACAGTTAACTGAATTATTGTGCATTAAAGCTTTCTTATGATCATGGTCAAAACTCTGTCCTCTTTCTGCCACTTTATTGCACAGTCCTGTACCCTGGAAGTAAAAGGAAGCAGTAAGGGATGAACAGGAAGGTAAAGCAGAGGAAACTAGCAACATGTTACTTCCTTGAGGAAACAAAGTGAAGATCATTATAACTGTTCAGTCATCAAATAACGAAAGGAGGGTTTCAATCCTTTAATGGTTTATATGAGACATAACATTAAACTATATTTATCCTCTGGCAATTTCTAGATTGCATTTTAGGAGCTTGCTTACTGTGCAGTCTTGGCTGCTTACAAAAACAAACAAACAACCTTTTCCCCGCTGTGACTTTTAACTCTATTGCTATATTATCTAGTGTTCCCCAATCAATAATCACCCCTCCAAAATAACATGATACACAAATACTGTACTGAGATTGATATGAGGGGTTTTTGCTGGGTTTTTTTTTTTGGGGGGGGGGCATTGGGGTTGTTTATTTGTCCATAGTTGTAGTGCCCACTGCAGGGACTCTCTCCAAGACATCCATGGAGGTTTTCTTGGCAGCTGTGCTTACATCCAAACATACAAAATACTATTTAAAAATAGGACAAGATACTCCTTATAACAACAACAAATTTGTAGCTCTCATGTAACGCTTTCCATCAGTAGATTTCAAAGTCTTTTACAAAGGACATCAGTATTATTATCCCTATTTTACTGATGGGAGAACTGAGGCACAGATGTGAAACAACTTGCTGAAGGTCATCCAGCAGGCTAGTAGCTGAGCCTGAAATGCAACTCTCATCTCTCAAGTCCAAGACCAGCACTCTATCCAGTAGGCAACAATGCTTTCAGTAAACTAGAAACAAACTACAGATCCAGTGCAAAAACTGATCAGGAAAATCTAATAATAGAATGATGTAAAGTATGGGGTTTCCATTTTGTAGAGGATTTTGAGATTTCAAAATAATTCCTAATCTGAACAAAACCCAGAATTTTTTAAGTTTTCTATGGGAGAAAATATATGTATGTTCCAGGTTGATAAAGACATTATTTCATCAAACTGAAGTGTTCAATTTTAATTCTAAGTTTTTAAAATATTGCATTATAGCCTTATATTATTGAATATGGTTGTCAAAATGTCGCTAAGCAGTTCTAATACCCTACTCCCTAAATCATCGCTCAATTCATCAAAAAAACATGCAAACCCACACTGCTCTGCCCACTTAAAGATACACATACCAATATGTAGAATACTATGTCATCTGAGTAAATTTCTGAATTAAAAGCCTTAAAACACTAATAGAATGATTCCTTAAATCATAGGAAGTCAGCCAAAGGAACTATGGATAACTCAAAACAAATGCCTGTTTTTGTCGGTAATCTGAAATGGATAACTTGTGAAGGAAAGAAAATATGGGATGTGAGTAACTGAAGTATAATGAAGTGCTATCCAAATCTGTTTTAATTTTTACTAGACATTTCCTACAAGAGATTAAATATATAGAGAAGATACAACTAAAAGAATTTAATTCATGTATACATGTACTAAAAACTGTGGTAAGACAGGCAGAAAAACCATTTAGGGTAGTATAGTTTAGTTAGGTGGTCAGCTTGAATGCAGTTTACCAACTGTTTACTTAATCACGTAGTGTTGGAAGAAACTCAGTGTTATAAGCATAACAGTTAAATTGCCAATTTAAAGGATATCATTCATGTTTAAACTGTGATCTGCATTATGTTTCTAGTTTTATTTATGTTGCACTGTTATTCTAACTGCATTGCGCACGTTATTGACAATTGACTGGAATGTGTCAACTATCAAATTCCAACCTATTTATTCCAGATTGACATATAGCTGTATTTAAATAACTGATCAGTGCATGCTTTTTTGAGTAACCCAACTATTTATTGCCTGGGATTGTTAGCTTTGTAGAATTCTATAGGTCAAAAAACATAAATGGGATTTGAAATAAGAGTTTGTGTTGGTCCTGTCCCTCACACCAAAAAAATGTGATATAATCTTTGACTAGATTTATACCAGATAAAATGTTCATACAACTGACATTGTAGGGAATAACCCAGATGGGAGTTTCCTGTTTTCTCTCTTCAGTCACATTAAAAAAAATAAAGCAAAATGTTGAACATGGTAATGCAGAAACAGACTGAGAAACTACTCTTAACAGGGGAAAATAATCAATGGAGCATAGTGGGAATTGTCACATAATCATATTTCAGTTCAGAATCTGTTCTGAAGTAAATACCTGCAAAAGCCTAGGGAATTGTGAATGCAGTGCTATACGCTGTTCTGGTTCAGTGCACATTCATCATTTGGAGTCAAGCAGAAGTCAGAAATGGTGGAGGACTAGTCTGAAAAAGCTGTTCAACCCAAGCAATATGAACCGACTAGGATGTCCATATCTGAAAGAGCCCTCGTCTTACAGGAAACCTGGAGTTTTCAGGGAAGTGTTACTTCTAATAGGTTTCTCTCAGGTTCTCCCACACCCCATTTTTAGAGGGCTGGAACTTTATTGGTTCAATGCTTCTTTAACTGTAGATGTTAAAGAGCTCAGCCATGACCCTCAAGCCTTGCCTAACAATGGAAATTATGACTAGCTAGAGAATGGCATATGGATCCCTAATGACAACACTTCACCTTTTACATGTTGGTTTCTGGGTATATATTGGCAGAAGCTGGAAAAGATGCTGTTAATGGATGGTATGCAGGTGAAATGAGATGAGCCTGAAGCAAACCCCAAGACTGGTATAACTCCAGTATCGGGTGTAGCAGACTGGATATGGATCTGAACTTGGCAGTCTGAGTTTTCCTTGTTTACAATATAGAGAGTTTAAACTGGAAAAAAAAATCATTAACACAAGAGAGCTACATTTAGAATGTTTCTTTTTGCAAAAAGGAAAACAAAAAATATATATCATTCCAGAATCTCATCTTCTGAAACTCTAGTCTTGGCATATCCAGGTCACTGAGCGATGTTTAATTTTTGGATCAGAATTTAGGGCGGGATTTCCCAAGTGATCTGACGTGACCTAACTCTTCTTCCACAATGAGAAAGATCATTCAGAGAAATGTCTCCTCGGATGCAAGTCCCATATTGCCATTGAGTTTAATGGTCCTATGCTAGTTTACACCAGCTGAACAGCTGGCCCATTGTTTAAAAATAAAATCACATTAGTCTATTAATTAAGGATATCTACTCTACTGCATCCTAAATTAATTAAGAGCACCACCATGACAGAGATATTATCTGCTTCATAAAGACAGGAATGATGAGAAATGGCATTGACATTACCTCACCTCCCCCTTGTCAGGGGAATTTCTCTCAGCTGCTCAAAACTATGAAAGCCTCTCAAAGATAACTGCCCATTAGCTGCTTATTCAGAACAATTTCAGAGAGCAATCCCTACAACATCAGCACTAATATCTTGCTGAAACCTCCCACACTCTGCAAGCTGTCTTTTTTTTTTTTAACCTAATGCATTAGACTCCTGGTGGTTCAGTGAACAAAACTTGCTCTTGTTATTTTAAATTCAACCAGATAAGGTGTTTGTTTGCAGAAAAGAAATCACTGCTTTTCTGGAAGTCCATTTTCTGGCTTGTCTAGAAGTCTAATGGCAAAAAAACCCCCACTTCCGGGGTTACAGATATACTAGAGATCTCTACAATTTTTAGAGATGATGATGAATCATGTTCAACAATAATGTGTGTGTTACTTAATGCAGTTGAAATCTATTTCATTCCATTTCTCTTTATTTAACAGAACCAAATTCCACCCTCAAATACATTTGTGCAGCTTCCATTGAAATCAATGGGAGATAAAAATCAAGCATTTAAAGGTGGAGGAAGCTTGGAATTTCTTCAGAGCCACCTATACAATAAACTCTCTGAAATTTGCATCCCAAGATGAGAAAGGGAAGGGACTTATGGGGAAAGGCTCCTCACCCAGGTGGATGAATCACCCCCTCAAAAAAAAAGGTTTTAGGCTCTCTCCTTACTCCTAAAAAGGAATGGGAAAGGGGAAATGATCAGCAAAGAAAGCTACATCCTAGAAGTTTAAAATAAAGTAAGAATTACTAGAAGTCAAGCTGATTAGTTCTTACCAAAGAAAGCAACAGTTTTTAGTTAGAAAATTAAGGGAATAAGGAAAGATGAGGTCGGGCCACCATGTGGTGTGGACGGGAAGGAGATTTAAGAACCTAGTTATGGCCCAAAATCTAAAATAAGTAGTAAATGTGTCAGTTATCAATAATCATGATATTATGGACCATGTGTATGAAGGCAATATAGCTAATGGAAATTGCCACATCTGAAATGGGAAAAAACTTAAAGATCTCAATGCAATCAACTCAAAGTGACCAGATAACTTCCATCCCAAGATTCTGGAAGAAATGGAATACCTGATTGCATCTTCAGTAGCAAGAATTTTAATAAGCCCATCTTTGTGGGGTAATACCATATGACTGGAGAACAGTTATCATCTTACTTACAAATAAGAAGAGGAGAAAAAATGATTAGGCAATTACAGACCTATTAGTCTGCCCTCATTTGCATGCAAAGTTTTAGAGCAAATTGTGAAGGAAAGAATAATTATAATTAATAGAATAGTATGGGAATGTAAAATGCCAGATGACTTTACCAAAAGTAGATCATGCTAGAGTAACCTGGTTTCCTTCTCTGAAAAAAGCTTATTTTTTCTAGATAAGAGAATTCCACTGTAGCTAGTATACTTGGATGTCAGCAGAGCATTTGACATGTTGCCACAAAGGAAATTATTAATTAAATTCAGGAAAAAGAGGTACCAGTACAAGCACAAAGGTGGATAAGACAATTGGTTGTGCTGAAAGGTGAATTATCAAACTGGCTGGAAGCTACTAGAGGAGTTCCTCAAGGATCAGTCTTTGGACCAATCTTATTCAATATTTTATTAATGACCTTGGCGCAAAAAGTAGGCATGCTAATGAAACTTGTTGAGGATATCAAGTTCGGAGACAATTGACAATACAGATGAAGATTAGACTGTTATACAGGAAAGTCATGTAATAAGAATTTCTGCTACTCTGGGGGCTCATCAGCTGAAAGCGACAGAGGACAAGAGAGACCTGGTGTGTGGAGCAATCACAAAATGACAACCACAAATGAGATATGTCTGTGAAAAAGGCAAATGTGATCCTAGGATGTATCAGATGAAGAGTTTCCAGTAGACATAGAAAAGCATTAATGTCATTGTACAAGGCACTTGTAAGAACTTATTTGGAATACTGTGTATAATTCTGATCACCCATGTTCAAGAAAGAATCGTTTAAACTGGACAGGTGCAGAGCTGGGCTACTAAGATGATCCAAGGAATGGAGGGCCCATCTTCGGAGAGGAAACTTAAAGAGCTTGGCTTCTTTAGTCCCTCAAAAAGATGATGGGAAGCATGGAGGACTGTTCTCTGCAACTACATTAGGGGGTAAATACAAGGGAGTGTGAAGAGCTATTTAAGATAAAGGACAATGTTGGCACAAAAGCACTACCAGTTTTATAGCCATTTGAACAAATTAAGCCATGAAATTAGAAGGTTTCTAACCATCATGAGGTGAGATTTTGGAACAGCTTTGTAATAGGAATTGTGTGGGATCAAACAACTTGGTTTGGGGGGACAGTAGGACAACTTATTGAGTGCAGTTTGTATGACAGAATTGCTCGTGATAGTGCGAGGTAAGACTCTACAGCCTCAGGATTCTCTTCTGGTTTATATCTTATGTTTCTCCTGTTTCAGGATTTCAGTTGGCCACCAGCAGAAATCAGGAAGGAATTCCCCCTCCCCCAGTGTACTGTGGAAGATTTCTATCTTCTTCCTCTGAAGTTTTTGAGGTGACCACAAGTGCAGATAGCACACTGGGTGGGGAGGGCTTGAACTCTGAGACTGCAACAAGCATTCTCTCTCTCTCTGATACTTGGCTCTTGATCACATGCTCAGAATCTGGTTGCCATATGGGTGGTCAAGAAGAAATTTTCCTTCAGGTTAGATAGGCAAAAATTTATCAGTTACTGCCAATCTCTGCAGGATGTTAGTGCAGGTTATTTTCTAGAAGTATCTAGGTATATCTCATTTAATAACTTCCCTGACATTGCACGTAATATGGTCTAGTCTTCTGTGGGTCTCTTATACCTGGGTCTTATTTCCATTGCTGGGGTCAGTGTGCCGGTGCTAGATGGCCTTGGTGGCCTGTGATATACAGGGAGATCAGAGTAAATCATCTTTGAGTGGTCCCCTCTGATCTTAAACTTTATACACACATACCTATAGCAGAACAGAATAGTAATGACTGTGCTTAAATATTTTGAGCAACAGCTTAAAGCACATAAAACAAGACTACAATTTCCAATCTAAATGGAAATATTAATTATTCAATGAAGAAATATACTAAATATTTTTCTAATTCTGCTTTGAACAGCAAGAACTATACAATCAGTGGAAAAAGTAATTTGTGAAGCTTTTAGCAACTTTGAAGTAAAATTTTAGCCAAGATCTCTATTTTGCCATTGATCCAAAAGATGAGATCTCTAGCAGACCAATGCTCTTAAACAATGTGTTAGATCATTGGCTCAATATAGACTCAGAAATAAGAGTGCACCTATGCATTCAGCAGGTCTGGTTCCTCATAATTTGTTATTTCTTCCAAGATCTCTCATAACATCTGCTAATCAAAAGTGTTTTTTATATTAAACATGTATGACAGACTGTATTCCATACTAAACAGTAAATCTCATGGCAGTAGTAACTGAGGCCTAGCCCACCATGAGTTTAATTGAGTTCTTGGGAAGCTGAATGGAAAGAAATCTCTCAGAGAATCCCAACAGCAGTCACAAAATACAATGGAAATAATTAACATACCTAGTTCTTATTACAACTTGGCTATCTATGATTCCTAATGTATTCTGCTAATATCTCTGTACAGTACATTGCCAAGGTTCATTGTGGCAATTAGAGATGAGAACTATTCACAGTTAACTATTTAGTCAATTAATCTAATTTCTTCTGTAAATTATCCATGAATAAATTTTAATATTTAAGAATGTGCACTTCCTTCTAGGTTTGTTTGTTTGTTTTCTGCAACAAACACTTTTTATGATTACTTTCTAGGTAGGGTGTTCCCGAGCTATTCACTAATTGAGATCGCTCATTTGAGTCACATAGTACTGTTTCTGCTCCTTGATTGGATGAATGAAACTTTTACAAATATAAAGGAGATTTAAAGAGTTTGCCTGAGTATTTGCAAAGCTTTAGCTTTCTGCAACAAAGACATGATTTGTACAGTAAGTGAATTAAGGGCACCACAAATAGCAAACTTTTTTGTTTTTTATTTGAACAAACCTCTGAGCATGTTTTTAAAGAGTACTCATCCAGCTTTTCTGCTAATCCTTTACCCATATTATATAAATGCACATGAGATCTCTGCAGACAGAGTTCTCCTAGAAAAACATCTCCTTCTGGATTGAAGTATCAATCTTGTGGACATACGGATAATTAGGGGAGGGTTTCTAGGCCTCCGTTAGCAAAGATGACAGCCAGCTGGCAATGTACAAACCTGATGAACAGTTATTTGTGAGTGATAGTTCACTCAGAAACCGAAGAGGAAAGGTTCATCCAAGCATTGTTTTCTTGGCTAATTATCTCATTTTGCAGTTTGAGATCTTTGTGCTATTCTGTCTTAATACAATCCTCACACACAAATTGAAAACTCTGAACACTGGACTGTTAAAACTGTTTTCGTAACCAAAGAGATTAGTATGTAACGTATGCAACATGGAGAAGCTTGCGAAGTAAAAGTATATGACTCAATAGCAAAGAGGCAATTATAACTTAAATTCTTCACTGCTTTCTGATGGTAGGGATAGCACTCCACAAGTTCATTAATTTTAAAATAACATGTTGATAAGGCACTTGTGCTTCCATCTGTGATATTTAAAGCTGCTAAAAATAGCTTTCTGATCAGATAAGAGATCCTGTAGTTCAAATCTAAACAGCAGATGCAGTTGTTTTTGTAGCCAGAACCATTCAGTCACTATGCCCTAGATTTTAACTAGTAAGAATCCAAGTGCAAATGTATTCATGAGGTTCTGTTATTCATGCCACATTTGTGAGGCCGGCACTATGCTGTTCTGAAAGTGTGCAGCTACTGTAAGTATTTTAGTAGCAGGTGAATGCTAACTAGGGGAGGAGAAAAACAGATTGATATTCAGAGAGCGAAAGGTTATCATTAACAAAAGAAAGAAAAGGGCCTGCTGTCTCCATTTTCTGAGGTGTCTTGGGGAAAATGGAAATCATGAGAGGCATGGGATATATGGTAGACACAGTGCAGTATATTGGTTCCAAATGATTACAAGGGGAAAATAAAAAACAATTTGCCTTTCTGAGCATAGACCTATGGAATAGAGAGGTAGCTTCGCACACTAATTGTTGGAACTGAGTTTGCTGTGTTGTAATACCTGTATCTTTCCAGTTTAGGACAACTTTGATATAGAGCCATTTGTGGGAAGAAAATTGTCTCTTGCTATACACAGCCAGTGTATGTTTTGTATGCCTGCACATGCACATGCACACACACATATACACTCTCTATAGGTGAAGTTGGTAGTGCCACCTATACTTAAGCTACCCAATACTTCATTATAAGATCCTGGGTTCAGCTGTTCATAATCATGCTTCCAACCCTGCGAAGGACCCACATGGATGTCAATGATCCCACATCCAGGAATTGTTGTTTAAAAAAAGGGCTAGGAAGTTATACACAGAAGACTATATTAAGGATATTAAGATTACAACATTAATCCCTTCAGACTTTACCTTGAGGGGAAGAAATTGTGGTGGAGAAGAAAACAGTTGGTGTCAACAGCCAAAGTTCAGTTAGAACTATAGAAAAGTCTCTGAAGGTCACTACTTCTGTCCCTAGCTGCAGAGAGAAGCCAGCTGGTTTTTCCCCCCAAGGCCACATGACAGGGAGGATGGGAGACACTACTTAGATCCCAGTAACCTTAAAGTGCCTACCCTGCCCAGTCATGGGTTATGGGAGTCCTGTAGGGTGGGATGGCCCAAAATGGACTTAATTTTATCTCTTCCCTCCAGTGCAGCAGTTCTGACTTTGGTTGCTTCTGCTTCTACCAGCTGGAGTCTTTTCACCTTAGTCTTTTTGGCTATGTCCACACTAGAAAAGTTAAGTCGACTTTGTTTAGTCGACTTTAATAAGGTTGACTTTAAGTCGACTTTAAGTCGACCTTATTAAAGTCGACTTAAAGTGGACTAAGTTTACTTAGCTTTAAGTCAACTTAGTCCACTTTGTTAAGTCAACTTAACCAGCCTTATGTCGACTTAATAAAGTCGACTTAAGGGTTATTCTATGTCCACACCATCCTTAAGTCGACTTAAGGAATCAACTAAAGGGTTAAGTCAACTTAATGAGTGGTAGTAACAAAGTTGATTTAAGCTTTCATTAAGTCAACTTAAGGAATTTCTTAAGTCGACTTAATGAAAGCCTAGCGTGGATGTGGCTTAATTTAAGTCGACTTAAATTGCCAGTGTAGACATAGCCTTTGTGACTCAGTTCCTTATCGGTAAAATGGGGAACATACTGCTCCCCTCACTTCCCAGGGGTGTTGTGAAGATAAATTAATGTTTGTAAATGTTGCCTCAGATAACCTGAATTCTGGTATTCCTAACTTTCGAGAGTTTGATTCATTTTAATGTTCATTTATTGCAGTTTTGTGTACACAAACATTTTATATAAATATGTAATATAATAGCTCCCATTGGTTGCCAGAGTTATACTGTTTGCCAGGTAAGATTTTTCCCCACATCCACGGGCTGTTCCCTACTGTGTGGGATAACCATTTTACAAGTGATGTACAGTCTTAGTCAAAGGTCTGATGCCATAGTCTACTCTGTTAAACAAGTCTAAATCTGGAGTAGTTCCTTCAGGGTCCCCAGTGTAAATAGAACTTGACAAAGTTAAGGATAATGAGGGTTCAACATCCTAGGAGCTCTTAGTTATGTTGCTAAATCACCTACTCCAGATTTATTAGTCTTACTCTGGAATTTGGACCTGTTTATATGGATGAAATAAACAGGGCAAAGTCATATCATTTCCTCCAGCTCTGATCCCCATATTTGTGTGTAAGAATGAAAAGTAGAAATGCCACAATAAATTTTATGTCTTCCAACTTCCTGATCTTAAACTACCCTGAAAATAACGTGGATTGGAAAGTGAGCTTCACTCTGATCATCAGCTCTGGTCATTCTGTCTCTAGTCAGATACTACTACTTCATGAAATGACTACCATCTGATTAATAGGGCCAGATAAATTTTCTAGGATGGTTATCTGTGTCTCCAATCTGTGCTCTATGGGTACCACTGTTTGCCACTGAAATTATTTATTGCTGCCTCATTCTGGCTCCTGGATAGGTAACTTGAAATAAAGCAAGAGCTCCTTGAAAATAATTAATATAATCTCAATCCAGCTAAACTTTCTGAAACAGAGAATGGAACAATAAAAGGCACATTCAGAAGCCATTGGTTATTCACAGGAAAGAAGGGCATCAGTTCTTTGCATCAAGATTAACGACTATTACAACATCTAAAAAGCCTGCTATATTTAGTCTCCAGGTTTTTAATTATAAAATCAATGAAATGTTAATGATTTCAAGCATTACTTTGGCTCCCTAGGAATTCCAAAAACAACGTTTTTTGTAAAGCATAAATTCATAAGTTGCTCAGTTTGGCCAATTTGTCAAGACAATCTCCATTAGTAAATATGAATATTTAATGAAAGGGAAAACTCACATGAGCAACTTCGTTTAAGCACCTAATGACTTCCTGGAAAACAGATACTAAGATATATTAGTAGATTGTTTGATTAACTATTTCTGTAGCATAACAATCCATCTGCAGTCTCAGTAAAATTCTCCTTTGCTAGCCTGCTTTTCTATCCATCTCTGTTTGTGTGTGCAAACAACATGCTCATCAGTATGATATATAGACATCGGATATTACACTTTCATGATCACCTGTGACAAAAATCAAATTTTTTTTTATTGATAGTGATTTTTGCCTTAATCTAATCAGTGGTTCTGACTCTCGGATGGGCTTTCATAAGACATTTCTAAAAGCACAGCCAGAATCTGTTTCATGGCTGTGGTCCACAGGCTAAACTTTCAAAGGAGTAGCCGTGTTAGTCTAGTTCAGCAAAACAAACAAGGAGTCCTGTGGCACTTTGCCACAGGACTCCTTGTTTATTAGACAAAGTTTAGCCTATCTGAAGATATTTTTATCTTCACCACTGCACACGTTCAAGATCTGCTGTTTACTGACAAATACAGGATAGGGAAAAGTACTATAAAGTATGGCACCTCTGTATCAAAAAATATGGAGAGTGTTATAAAGGATACACCAAGAGGGGTAGTATTAAGGTATTATAAATATAACTTGAACTGTAGCATTTCCTGATTGCTGTGGGCTTAGCCTTGTAACCTTAACTCTCTTATTTGCACAGAATTTCCCAAGGAAAAGATATCTCACGCGCCAGGATTTTGAGGGTGGGCAGAGGTGGGGTGCATTTTTCCTAGCCAATAGAAAGATTCAGATGTGGTTTGAGATCTTGGTAGTGATTCAGGATGGTTTGCAATTAACTTGCAATAAGTTAGATGACAATATCTAGTAAGTACTAAACTTTCAGTAGGGGCTGCATATCTAATTACCCTTTGTTGCCTTTGAAACCTCCCGCTAAGAAAACAAATTCATAGGTCTGCCTTGCTAAATACATTTCAGTCAATTCTAGAATGAGGCCCTAGCTGTGACTACAATGCAGACTCTGAACTTGAACTGATCTGATTCAGCTGTCTAGTGATAAAGGCCATTTATATGCTGCAAAAAATCATTCCATTATGATAGGACAATCACAGCAGAGTGAATTACACTTTCTGCAGGTGATGCCTTTCCTATCCACATTGAATTGTATCCATGGTAAAGTCATGCAGCTGGCAACTCTGTGGACTAATTGGCTGTCAGCCCTAAATTGAATGGAGGCCATACCAAGATGCTTTGGCTTTCTTATCCATTATTGCTCATGCTGTCAGATTCTTGGCTCTACCATGACACTGTGCATCAATTAAGACCTTTTATGTTACAATAAATCTATGTTTCCTGCAATCCAGGTAGAAGGCTTGGACACACAGTCTTCCACATGACACAATCGCTGCTTTCAATTAGTAATGAGAAATCAAAGCCTCACTCTCTGCATGATCTGGTAGCATTGTGGCTATTTTTTAAAATGCAATTTCCCCTCATTTTATCTATGGAATTACCTCACTGAGAGGATTAAAGGGCCAAGACAGAGACAGCCAGCTCCACCCACAGGCCTAACATTTATTACTTAGTGTGACTTTAAGTGATGCAGTTCTGTCAGTTCCTAAAAGGCGTTCTGGGTTCCTGCAGTGGAAATCTTCTTCCCATCCACCTTCCTTTTGCCATGAATCAACTTGGATATCCCCTCATAGTTACAAACAATGAGAATTTAGTTGGCTTAGTCATTAAGCCTGTTAACTATACTGACTCTTAATTATACCCTTAGGTTTCTTTTGAAGGCTCTATTCATGCATGTAGGCAATAATCCATATGCACATGCAACATACCATGTAATTGAACTAAAGAGGCACAGAGTTAAGTGGAAAACTGCCACAGAGAATAGCAATAGAGGTGCTTTCCAGGGAGAATTCAACAGAAATTCACTAGGGGATAACTGCACCCGTGCCCACCCATTTTCCAAAGGAGAATTCTTCACAGAGGAAAACGCCTCCCATTTTAGCTGGCAAGGAATAACAATCTTTTTAACTTTATATGGATGCCTCTGCCTAATGCAGTCTAGAACAGCTGTCTTCACACAGAGCTAGTAGAATACAGCAGAAGGACGAGAGCAGGGATCTAGGAGTCCAACTCTTGCACTTAATTGCCAGCTCTGCCTGTGACTTGATCTCTCAGTGCCTTGATTTCTCCCTCTGTAAAACGAAGATTGTTGGCAGACAAACACACTATGGAAATTTTATTACAATAGGGAGTAAGCAAAGGGATGGGTACACCTTTGATACGCACTGGCATAAGTCAATGCTAATTAAAGATACTTAAAAATATAAATGAAAACTAAATGTAGCAGATTTAATATATTTAACATGGGCATCTGAGCTCACAAAAGCAAGAGATATTACCTCATACAGTTCTTCACAGGTAGTCCCTGAGTGCTGTACTCTATGGACCAATTTCAGCCATCTCTGTGTTGGAGAATGGAGAAGATCCAGGGAGCACTTTCCTCCCCCAATGCACCAGCTTACTTGCAACTGCTGAGGACGAGGATTGGGATGGCTAGTGGGGCCACCAATAGTTATTGCCCCAGGCAGGGGACATTGGAATGAATGTGCCTTTGACTTTGTCTTTTCCTTGTGCACCAGAGAATATTGGCAGAGTTGTGTGTAAAGTGAATGCGGTACATTATATAATGCTCCTTTCTTCACCAGGCTAGTACGACAAGCATTTCTCTTTCTCTCTCCAAACCCTCAGTGGCTTCCAGTGACATCAGTTGATTAGCAATAACGTCACATCCTTGTCCTTCTACTGTCCTGTCTGCAGAATGAATCCTCTTCTCAAAGCTCCCTTTTTCTACATCATAAGGACATATGAAATCATCCCTATCTATTGTGTTATTGCCCCCGTAGTAGCACTGTATTACAGAAGACAGTAACAACCATTAAGCTTGCACAGCAATTTCCAGTTTAACCCAATTTTTACAATCTCATGACTTTTCAAAATCGTCATCACCAAGGCAGAAATCTTCCACGTTTGGTCTCTCCTCAAAGTCTGAACAAAATCCCACCAGTCAGTTTTGGACTCTGCAGGTTGAAATATATCTTTTCCTCTTGGGTGAATAAATAATTCAAACAAAATTTTCTCTAGAAGACTGTATCAAAAGCCACTGCAGCTGAAGATATGGAACTTAGCATGGACACGGTCCTCATTGAATGCTTTTGTTCAGTTTCAGTGAGGGATTGATCTCAACTTTTTCAAAAGGTTCCCAATCAGTTTATAGTTTAACAGAATTGAGAGCTAAAGGTTTTTCTGGTTTTGCCCTGGACTATTACCTGTTTTTGCCCAGGACCATTAGCACAGGTAACAAAGTGGGGAGAGTTCCAGAATCAGATTTCTCAGCCCCATCATTTCTTTCTTTCTAAATGCACAAGAAATGAAATAACTCTGATTGGTCGGTGCCAACAGAATGATAGATTCAACTGAATAAAGGAAAAAAGGCAGGCAAAATTTAAATACTTTTTTAAAAATGTCTTCACTTGGCTTGCATATGGAAAAAAAATACACCAGCAGCATCTTCAAGTTTGTCTGCTATAGGCTCAGAAATTAAATGACTGATTCCTATGCACATTATGCCGAATTAATAAGTCTTGGGTTCCAGAAGAGATTTTGAACCTGGTAAAAGCAAAGTAATGCCTACTTGCCTTATCGATATTTAAGGATAATATCTGACAATAACTGTGTTACAAGACAATTGAATGCCCCTGAAGGATACTAAGGGGGCAAAAGAAAGACAGCTAGGTGGGTAAATTGATCCATTTTACATCAGAAAATGTGCACTTTAGCCGTGCTTACAGCTATTCACTAGAGCTCACTAAAAATGAAGATTTTTTTGTTGTTTGTTTAAAAATTGCTTTGCTGAAATGAAAATCTTAATGAATAATCTCTCCACTGAGGAATTTTTGTGTCACTTCTGTGACATCAAAAGCTTGCTGGGCAAGCCAATTTTACGTGAATTTGATATGGATTTACTCACTGCAGGGTTTGTTTGAAGTCTGCAAAGAGACACCTTGGTGCTCTTTCACCCCAAAGCATCCCTGTTCTGTATTTCAAGGTAGATGAGAGTTTTTTAAAAAGCTCAAAATGCTATTAAAAAGATGATGCCTCTCCAAATCCCCAAGAAAAAGAAAACATAGCTTATTTTTCAAACACTGCAGGTGATCACCTAGGTTCATAAATGCCTGCTTTGCTCTTCAGACATTTGGCCTGATTCTACACCTACAAAAGTGTAAGTCAAGAATAATCTCTATGCAGTCCATAATGTGAAATCAGTTCTCAAAACTTCCTATCCCTTTATCCCATTTCACCTGTAAGTCTTTATTCTTCTCCTGTACCCCAATTTTTCTAATGTCAGGTCTGTTTCAATTTTGCCAGCTGGGTCCTTACCCAACTTTCCCCAAATCCAACTCAAAGTGTTCCTCCTGGAGCCTTAAAGATTCCCCCACGAACTTGACCCAAGCTCTCTTTTGAGTCTTAAATGTTAACTTTTCCTATCATTCAGATCACTCCCTACATCCTTCAACTACCAGAAATCTGTCCATTTTAGGGTGACCAAATGTCCCAATTTGATACTGGGATTGTCCAGTATTTGAGGCTTTTTGTTATATGGGTACCTATTGTCCCCACCCCGTCCTGATTTTTCACACTTGCTATCTGGTCACCATATTCTATTCCCTCATTTACCTCTTTGTCTCCCCTGATCCGAAACCTTCTGTTGTGCTACCTCCATCTACCTCTTTGAGGCTCTGTTCCTAACAATTCTCTAATTCTTTTGAAATGCCATCCCAGGGCCCCTCTCCTCTATCACTTCCTAGCACATTCTCATGTAAGTGTCATGAAGCAGCCATACCCTATGTTCTGAGGACTCTGGGTCCCAGTGCTTAACCATTCATCCTGAAATTTGGCCATTAGGCCCTGCCTTACATCTATAGATATTCTCCATCCTATACCCCCACTATGGTGTATGCTAATCCCAACAAATGGCTGATAAGCATTCTGCACATGGGCACACTATAACAAAGACATATTGTAACAACTCCAGTAAGACCATACATGATTGCTGAATCTTTATGTTGCCTGTTCTGTTTCAAATACTGCACTATTTTGAGCTGAAGGTAGGCAGACAACTGATTAACAGGCAGTATCCAGGCAGATCAACTCCGTAATACCCACTGACTCACTATTATTAAAGTCCAATTAGTAAACTCTCAATATGATCATCCAGGTAAGGGTGCCAGATGGTTGAAGTTGAGATATACTGATGAAGCATATTATGTACAAGCAGAGTATTAATAGTACAAAAAAAACTCCCATCAATGGAAAAGTCATTTACAAAAACAAAAAAAACCCCACACCACACATATACAAAACTACACTGCACCTTCCAGGCCATTTCAACATCAGCACAATACGGCACGACTTTGTTTGCAAGACTTTTAATACTAGGAACTCTAAGCGGAGTAGAGTAAGGGAGAGGCAGGCAGTCCCCTGGCCAGAAGTCAGTAACCACCATCCCAGAATCAATATGGTTGGTGATCCCACAGTCACCTCTTTGTTTTCAGTTGTTCCTTTTGCAATGATCTGTTTGGAAGTGGAATCTTCCATATGACAAATTTAAGGTGGGAGGGGACAGCATGCATAGACTATTTGCTCTTTGCTTCATTCTTCTGGTGTATGGCAAACCTCTTGTTAAGGAGGGCTTTGTTAGCTTGTTGATGGGAAAGGGAGAATTTAGGAAAGTACATTTTGCTTGTTCGAGCTTTGTGACGTGCTAAACTTAGGACTCACAAAATATTTCAGCCACGTGAGACACCAGTTTGTGGACAAAACAGCAGCCTTTCTGCCCTGCTTGTGTTGCGTTTATCTCATATTTAAAATTCTACTCATTTTAGGGTCTAAACTAGGCCAGATATTAATTTTCCAATTATTTGAGGGAGAGGGGTGTGAATAATAGTATTTTTTTCCAAGTTATTTTTAAGATCCACAGTTCTACTGCAGACCACTGCAGTGGGCTAACCAACTATTCTCTTCCATATCACAGAACACTCCATGTCTAAGGGATTTACATCTACATGCTTTAGATTAATTGGATAATCTTAAACCTTTCACCATTCAGAAGGCATAATTATTACTTGGTGAAGAGAGAAGAAAGCATGGGCAGAATCACATATTTAGAGAGAAAAAAAATCAGAGCATCTCCCCCACCTGCCACAGTAATCCAACAACCTAAATACTGTTACTGCTATTTGTGAAATAGTCAATGGAAAAGGCAATAAGAGCAGAGCTAAAGAATTTCAGCTTGAGTGGCATGCAGATACAGATCATTCAAAAAGGGCAAACTGGCCCTAAAGCGCAGCCATTGCTGTCATCCTTGGAGTTTATTCATTCTAAATGTGAACAAAATATTCTTTTTTATGTTGTTTTTGTGCACTCATGAGCAACTGGGAAAGTTTAACTTCCCGTGGAACTCACCAGTTAATGGTTCACAAGGCAAAGCCATCTTTTCTACTAGTACTTTAGCATGATGGCCATAGAAGTTCCCTCTTTGTAGGAAATAAATCATATGTTCCTAGGCAGAAAAAGGTCTAAGGACTTGGCACTGATCTTTTAGAAATGAAGGATCCCTGCTTGAATTTTGGATTCAGTTCCCAGAGACTCCAGCGTCGCATCCCAAGGCAGATTTTTGCCTGAAGATTCCTGAATATAGTTATCATAGACATGAAATCCAGATTTACTGACAAAGTCTTATCCTGTTATTCTTATCTTGACTCATAACACACATAACATTCAGTAAAGGAGGTCTCATCTTGGAGAATGCAAACTCCTAGGCTATGTCTACACAAGGAAAAGTTAGGTCGACTTTGTTAAGTCGACTGAATAAGGTCAACTTTAAGTTAACTTAAAGTCAACTTAAAGTGGTTTCCCTTAACTGTGACTTAGTAAGTCAACATAACTTCCCTTAGGTCAACCTAAGAAAGTGGACTTATGAGTCCACACTGGCCTTAGGTCGACCTAAGCAGGGTTAGTTCGAATACCCTGCAGTTCTTATTAAGTTGACCTAAGCGTTCATTAGGTCAACTTAAGGAACCTCCTTAAATCAACCTAATGAAAGCCTAGTGTGGACAAGGATTAAGTTAGGTCAACTTAAGCCTCCTTAAGTTGACCTAACTTGCCAGTGTAGACATAGCCCTAGACTCCTGCAAACTATCCACTCCATTCCCACTGAAGTAGATACATGACAAGATTTAATGACTGACTCCCTACCCCCCGCCCGCTTTGCTTTCTTATTACTATGTAGCTGTACGAAAAAACTTGAAACCACAGAAAACTCAGTCATTGCAACTCAAGTTAGACCAGGGTCTCCTAAAGATTCCTTGAGAATCAGGCTTTCAAGAGAGTCTGCAGTGATTTAGGGAGAATTCCAAATTTTTCCCAAGTGTCAAGTCGAAGTGTTGAGTTTATTTCAATCCAAACTCTGCTTGAAACTAGGGATGCAGTTGTGGGGCCAGGGGAGGGTATATGAAGACATTTAGACTGAAATTGAATACATTTGTCATATGGGATGAAATCCTGGCCTTCTTGAAGTCAATGGCTAAACTATTGACTTCAAGAAGGCCAGGATTTTACCAATGAAGTGAAACCTCGGTGTCACTTAACTCAAGTTTTTTTCCTCTGCTTCATGAGCCATACTTTCAAAAAATGTGTTAGTTATATCTGCTGGGCTAGCCACCAAAAAGTGAGAGTCACTCTAATGCTGCCTTCTAATGTTATTTGACAGCTGGAAGATGGGCTCCTATATGGAATGTCTTTTGCCTGCTGGCAGGAAAGGCTCTTGTCCTTGAAAATGGTTTTTATTTATTTATTTTAATGATTTATCGCTGCTGCCACTTACAGAGAGATGCCTGTTAGAGAGAGTGTGAAGAGCATGTGCCTGTTGTAGTTAGGTATCCATCTTGTGGTGATATTTAGAACTACAAGTTCTAACTGTCTAATACTTCTGATCATTTTCAGGTGACTTCACAAGAGCTGAAAGAGGATGTAGTTAAGAACATAGAAATAAATTAATGATTTACTGTACCATGCCAACATTGTTTTAAGGTTGATTTGTTTGTTTATTGATTTATTTAGCTTTTCTGTTTTAAGGAATAATTTTACATGGCAGAAATAAGCCCTAATATGTTATTTACTACCTGTATTATTGTAGCATCAAGCAACCTCAGTCGTGGACAAGGACTCCATTGTGTTAGATGTGTAAAGTATTGTGGAACAACATCCAAATCTTGAGAGCACTCTTAGATCCCATTTAATATGATAGGAATTTGGATTTTATCTTGCTTCACTCTGAGCCATTGTTACTTAACCTTGTAACACTTATATTTCCTATAATAATACAGCCTTGTATTTCTTTAGCACTGTAACTCTTCATATATCTAGTGAAATCAATTAGATGAGCTATAAGTAGTACCTATTCTTGAAGATATCAATAGGAGTTTCCCCATTTAATTCAACAGAAGCTGGTTAAGGCCTTTTGTGCACATTGGACAATAAGGAGGATTTAGTTGACTTGGCAGGAAACAGCTACGCCACATGCCAAGTAGAATTAACACACTTCTTGGGATCTTGTTTGTTTTCCCAGAAAGCTAGAAACTTGTAACATAGCAGCATCCTTTTCACAGGAATGTTGGGATTTTGACCTATCGCTCCAGGGACGTTTCCTCCATTCCATTTCAGTGTGTATCAGGGTTCTAAGGCTCCATTATGCCACGCTCATGGTACAGTGGTGTTTTGAATTGTTTATTCTACATTGTTAAGGTGGCGAAAAAAATTGAAAAGACAGTAGCAGAGTGGCACACATTACTCAGACCATACCTAGATCCTAAGCAATCAAAGCTAGGATCAATGCTAAATTAAGTTCTGCGGGAGTGTTTAAACAATGAGCCTTAAATGGTAAATCCCATTGTGCAGTAATTAATGCTATGTTAAAATTCTTTAGATCTAAAAGCAACCCTTTCTGGGGCACACCTAACTCATTACTTTTTAGCTTCTAATCACCAGAAGTTTAAATAATTACTTTGTGGATGTATTACTGAACTTCAAGTGAATTACAGCCTCCTCAGAAGCCCCATTTGTCAGTTATCAGATAGTCCCCATTTGTCAGTTAGCTAGATAGTGACCTGTTCTATCTTGAACCTAAAAGGAAATCAACTAATCAGATTCAAAAGGGAAGAGAGGTATAGAGAGGATAAAAATGTATTTTTTTACGTTGCTCTTGGCAGAAATGTCAGTGTGGTTTAAAAGAATAGTCAAGGGAGGTAAAACTATGAGTGAAAAGTTGGGGAGGACGGTGCCAGGAAAACTATACTGCCCCTGCTTCTTAGCAGATAAAGATGCAGAATTACAGAGATCACATGGTGTAAAGATGCTCTAAGGAGCCATGTCATGTTATAAATGAGAAGGTACATAGGAGGAACATAGAGATGTCTAGATTCCATGGTGATTAGTGCACTCCAAGTGCATAATTGAGCTAGATAATGATCTTTAGCTGAGTTGGGGGTAGAATAGTTAGTTATCTTGGTGTTTTTATAACATATGAATTATATATATCATGGGCAGTTTGGAAATTCAGTTCAAATCAGATAAGCTTCTTAACTTTTGGGAACTTATCCTGAACTCTATCTTGCATTCCTTGCATCTCACCAGGCTTTCTCCCCCAGACTCTTATACTATGAGCCTTTCATTCCAGAGACAATTGTCTCCAGCACAACAAAGTGTGCCATTCTTAGAGCTGCAGAATTTGAGCCTCATTCTCTAAATCTACCTACTCAGAATTGCAAGAGAATATGATTTGGAGCACAAACCTTGATGCCAAAACTTCTGCATGCTCTACTCACACCTACCAGCTAGAGAAACTTCTGATGGTTTCACCTACAAACTGTGAAATACCACTTGCTCATTCAATCATGGGGTATTTGGAGGAATAGATAGCTGAGCTCCCAAAAACTGCACAATGAAAAGCTAGGTTCACTCAGGCCTTGTCTACATGATCACCGTATTGCGCGTTAAAAATCATTACCGCGCATTAACTAGCTCATACAAACAGCGCCAGCGGTCTTTTAAACGGCCGAAGGCACACTCCACAGTCATTCTGCTGTGGCTCAATCTGTAATTGAACCGCTCCTTGCTTTGATCTAGGTTGCCGGTGTACGGCTTCATGAGCCATGGCATCAGTGGGTATGCTGGGTCTCCGAGGATAACTGTGGGCATCTCCACATCCCCCACTGTAATTTTTCTATCAGGGAAAAAGGTACCCCCTTGCAGCTTCTGGTACAGACCGGAGTTCCTGAAAATGCAGGCATCATGCACCTTTCCCAACCACCCAGCATTGATGTCAGTGAAATGCCCTCTGTGATCCACGAGTGCTTGCAGCACCATGGAGAAGTAGCCCTTCCTGTTGATGTACTCGGTAGCGAGATGATCCGGTGCCAAAATGGGGATGTGTGTGCCATCTATGGCTCCCCCGCAGTTCGGGAATCCCATGGCAGCAAAGCCGTCCACAATCTCACTGACATTCCCCAACGTCACTGTCCTCCGTAGCAGCACGCGATTGATGGCTGTGCAGACTTGTGTTAGGGCTACTCCGACGGTGGACCTCCCGACTCCAAACTGGTTTGCAACCGACCGGTAGCAGTCAGGAGTCGCCATCTTCCAAAGAGCTATCGCTACACGCTTCTCCACAGTGAGAGATGATCTCATGTTGGTGTCTTTATGTCGCAGGGCAGGGGCCAACTCTGAGCACAGTTCCAGAAATGTTGCTTTCCGCATTCGAAAGTTCTGTACCCACTGCTCGTCATCCCACAGCTGCATAACAATGCGATCCCACCACTCGGTGCTCGTCTCTCGCGACCAGAAACGGCGTTGGACCGTGTGCAGATGGTCGGTGAAGGTGCTGAGCAACGCGGTGCTGTTGCTCTGCATGGCATCGATCACCCGCTGCTCCTCTGTGTCATCCTCTGGATGGGAGCTAAGAACGTAATGAGCAACCATCCGAGATGTGTTCAGCATGTGGAGGGCGAGAGTGGAGACCAGAGCAGGATCCATGCTGACGCTGATTTTGTTTCTTTCCAATGGCGCGCTCCGTGCAAACACTATTGAAAATAGGCATGAGTTGCTACTGGCAATGCGGAAGACGCTAGGGAAACGCACTGCACCATGGGAAACATCCAGTTTACCCATGCTGCTATGTGCTCCTTTCCTTCATCCCATGATTCCAAGTGCGTACTCAGGGAAAATGGAACGCTGGGATACGTGCCCAGAATTCAGTGCACTAATGCGCATTACAGTGAGGAATTCAGTGACGGAACAAGGAGCGACGTATGTACACGCTACACCGCGATAAACATCACGTGCTTCTTATTGCGCAGTTCAGAAGTTGCGCTATAATCTGATCGTGTAGACAAGGCCTCCGGCTGAGCTGAAGTGGATTTGAAAGTGTGGCCTTGTGTGCCTGGCAACTGGTTACATCATCAGCACTTTGCACAGAGGATTTCAAAGCACTTTATTAGACACGAATTAAATCTCAACACCCTTCAGAGGCAATTAAGTACTAACTTCCTGCTAAAGGTCTCTGCATCAGATCCACCACCTCTATAATAGGGTTTGTACTTAATTACCTCTGATCACACAGTGGCATATCAGAGAACAGAATTCAGAATTCAACTCACAGTGCCCTGAGTTACCCATTCAATGCTATCCTTGAGGTGTCAGATTACACAGACACACTCCTCCCGACCTACCCTGCGGAAGACTGAAGACAAACTTTTTAGAAACAAAGTTTTAGATTACTTTGTTTGAGGGTGACAGTGGATCCTACTTTCTCAAAGCCAGTTCACACACTCTTCAGAACAATTTCCAAAGGGGTAGCCGTGTTAGTCTATAGTAGAAAGACAACAGAGTCCTGTGGCACTTTTAAAGACCAACAGATTTATTTATCGCATGAGCTTTCATGGGAGAAAATCCCACTTCGTCAGATGCTTTGAAGAAAAGCATCTGACGAAGTGGGATTTTCTCCCACGAAAGCTCATGCGATAAATAAATCTGTTAGTCTTTAAAAGTGCCACAGGACTCTGTTGTCTTCAGAACAAGGTGGTGGTGGAATCTCAAAAAAAAAAATAAAAACAATTTTTTAAAAAACTGTCTCACAGCTATATTCAGAAGATCAAGAATTCTTCTCAATTCTGGCTTCAAAGTCCAAAGGAAATCTTTTGTGTGCATGAGTTTAGACACACACACACACACAAATTACTAAACACACTTTCCTTTGAGCTCAGTTTACCAGTTTTTATGAATAGCATACTCATCTGAAAGAAAATTGACTGCACCACACAGGCAAAAAGTTTGATCATGAAGAGCACCCAGACTCAAAATACAATGGTGGGGATTTTGTAACAGAGCAATGGCTCAATGGCGCTAACACTTCAGCAAAATATTCCGTCAAATAAAAGGACACACACACACACACTTCACTGACCACTGAAATGTTGCCATTTCTGGAGATAATGCCACAAGCAACCATTGCTTTTTGGTTTTTTAATAATGGAGTATTCCCTTTCCTGAGAAACATGAAGAATCACACAATGGGCAAGCAAACTTACAAATGCCTCTTGCTTCCTACAAAGTACTTGCAAAGACGCTCAGTGTTTTTATAAGCCCACACACATGAATGGACCAAACGTGCCTACAACAGTGCAATTAGCAGTCTCTTCATGCCATGCTTCCCTCAGCACTCATCTGCTCAGCTGTACTGTTAAAGTGTTTCTTACACCTGCTTACCAAGACAATTGAATTAGTGAGAATTCAGGCCACTGTTACTGTAAGTAGTTCAGGATGGCCTAGCCTGATTGCATTTCCCCAGTGCTCTGTACATCTATCTGAGTTGATTTATTTTCAGTCATTTTTCTGTGCAATGACTTCAGGTTCCCCCAGTCCCCTCCTCCAGACATATGGACAGAAGGAACATGTTCATTTATTCACTCCATTACATAGTGGTCCATCCACAGATCTTTCAGGAAATGGCAGGATATGAAAATGGAAATTAATCAGATTGTGCTTTGCTTCCTAAATTTGTTTTTCTGAACACGTGTTGTCCATAAATAAAGATGAACAGATCAGCATTAGGGGCCGAAACACAGCATATACTGTGAAAAAACAGGGAACCTGGGAAAGAAAGATCGAGAAGCCCATCAAGGGAGATGGGGAATAGAGGTCTGTTAGAGGGACATAGGGAGGTAGATGAAGCAGTAATGTGGGAAGAAGGGTCTGTGCAGGGATTCCTAATGATTTTGCATGGCAAATACGTCTGGATCCTGGTTAAATAACTGTTTCCAAAGATGGTCTCTAACATAAAATGACAGCTTTGAGGTGTCACTCAAAATATGTAGGCCTGCTCCAGCTATTTCTAAGTTCACAGCACTTTCAGTAATGATCTGACAGTTAAATTGGAAGTCCAGTGTCACCTACTCTGCAAGAAGTGAGATCAGAAAAGTTTTGCACAAGATTCAGGATCACCACAAAGTGATACAAGATATTTGTTATCCTGAGAGATTTAAGAAGCTGCATTTGAATGGAACATGCATGTTCTAGGGTTTCTTTATTGCATGAATGTGCATCCCACAATGGAGCTAGAGGCAAGGCGAGATTATCAACACCTATGAGAGGAAGGACAGTCAGCATTAGCAATATCACCTTTGAGATTGGTATGTCATAACAGGACCTCTATCATCCAACCCCTGTAAGGGAACACTGATCCCACATCTTTGAAACAAGACTTTCAATGTCTCAAACAATAGACTGCTTCTCCATTTATGAAAGGCTCATGGCACTTTTTGTAAAAATTAGGGTATTTGCCCATGGTCCTGGGCCAAAGTTTCCCTTCCTTCCCCTGTCAGGCAACATCTTCTGTATGTGGTATGTGCAGGCCAAATAACTGCCCCTTCCTAAGACTTTTTCTTCTGAGGCTGGACAACAAAAAGCCCCAGCTCCAGCAAGGGAGAAGAACTCAGGCCAGTAATAAACAGAGAGAATCTGGGGGGGGGGGGGGAAGAAAAAAGATGGACAATGAAAGCTACCTATTTCTTGAGGGCCACCAGGCTGCCCTTCCCATTTCCATAGACCATCCAGCCAGGAGCCACGTTAGCACTTCCAAAGGCCAGTGTGAAAAAGCTCCAGCTCCCCCAGAGGAAAGCACTCAGGCTGGAACAGAAACAGGAGAACCCAGATTGACTGCACAGCTGCAGTAGGCTGCCTCCACCATCAGGCACATTCGCTTCATAAACTAAGTTTCAACAGAATGATACAGCGAGACCAAGAGAGGACAACTGCAGGAGAACAGGAGACAGGGGCTTTGGGGAATGAGAAAGGGTCATGATATAAAAGAGTGGGGAAAGGTCATAAAAGTTTCATAATTAAGGGTTAATTAAATTTGGACGTGGGAAAGAACTGTTTAAAAACACTTAAAAAATATTTTTAATTCACCCCCCCCCCCCCCCCGGCCTCCTTGGCTGCATTTCAGAAGTAAAGCAAAACCCTTCTCTGTGTTCCGTTGTAAGCACCGAAAGCTAAGATTAGTATTACTATACTAGACGTAGGCAGGACGGCTCGTTGACCAGCCTGCCTGCTTGCCTGGTTTCCTGCCAGTCTGCCCAGATCCCCCCCAGTTAGCCTGGAGGGTTGCCAAGGAGATGTGGGCTGCCCAAGTTACCAAGCATGCCATGGCCAAGTTCCCCTGCAGACCATTCCTTCTTGGACCGTGCCTCAGGGGCACCAGGCAATCTTTCCCCATCTCCACTGACCAACTAGAAGAAGGATCCACATAAGCACCTCCCAAGGACAAAGCCCCAGTCCCAGCCACCAGATCCCTGGGCTGCCCTCTGGCAGGTGAATGAATTCCCCATAATTGGGAGCCAGCAGTTTTCTAGAACCTGGTGACTGGACAACCCAGGGGTCGCAGAGAGCATATTTAATTTTGGAAACACTCCAAATGCAGGAACATTTTGGCATTTCCAAAACTAAATATTGCAGAACTTCAGTTCTGAGAAAAAGCTTCTGTTTGGGGCTTTTTTGTCCCATTTCAGACAGAAAAAAAAAATCAGAAAAACTGATATTTTTCAGGTGCCAAAAATGCCACTTTCTGATCAGCTCTAATGTCTCAGAAGGCCCCAGTGTTCAAATTCTGTGTCTAAGTTAGATCTATTCCAATTTCAGCAGCTCAAATTGGCACTTAGCTAAGCAATTATTGGAATTTGGACACTTCTCTCAAACCTCAGGTTTTGTTTTGGATTTTTCCCTCCCTTTTTAAATCAACTTAAATGTTACACACAAGCTTTCTTTCCATCTAGCTTAGGGCTCATATCTTATACTGTGACCCACCAGTATAGTATCTTCTGAGCACTTTCCTCCTCAAATCGGTAGCTATAGCTCAGTCCTTACTGGATTTCAGAGAATCTCTGGCATATTTTCCTTCTGGGGACGCTCTGCTTGGAGTAGGTAAACAGGGTTTTGAGAATAAAATGTTGTCATTGCTGGGGAACTATAAAACAAAATGGCTTCTTTTCTCATTGGAGAGTTGACTGGTGTTCTTTTCTCTTTCAGTCTGAAATGGATTCCTTTAGCACTTTTTTGTTGTTGTTGTTGTTGAGCAACTGCTTATATAGACACTGCATCCAGGATGCAGAGATAATGCATTTACAGCATATTTATTTTAGCTGGAAGGGTATAAAAAGCCTAACTATTAATTCACACCTGCCAGAGACAAAATTTGGGTGCTAAAAGGGCCACCTGCTGAGACACACACACTGTGCCTCTAGTCATTCCACGTGCATTTCCTCTCCCCCACTTTTTCAATCCGGCACATTCAAAATTAAAAAACAGAAACCTTTTGGCCATTATTGCCATTTTAAACCTGTAATGGAAGAGCCATAAAATGAGGGTCGCCATACAGTTTAACCAGCTGCAGTACAGATTTAAAAAACACCTGCTGCTTCTTAGCACGGAGGTTTATCGTCACAGTGCATTTGTTTGTTTCGCTGAGATGTGTCTGCCCCACAGATTGCTAGAGCAGGTGTGAAGTAAGTTTAAAGGGAGTTGGGGGAGCAGTGAATGAGTTTTGTGGGATGGTAAGCCAGAGACTACTACTATTATCGCCAGGAAACAGATGATGGAAATTCTAATTTTGGCAACAGCCCGACTCAAACCCAAAATCAACAGCATGAAGATTGGACTCCAGCTGCACTGCAAGCAAAGCATGTGAAAATTGGAATTTACTGCCTCGGTTTACCAGGCACAAAAAAAACTCATTTCTACTACTTTGCACCTTCATCTTCTTCACTAGTTACATATTGTGCTGTTGCACTAATCACTTGCTTGAAGCCATAATACCTTGTGCGGGACCTCCTCCCATATCCCACAAACTCAACAGGTATGTGCAATGTTGCTATAGCTGTGTTGATCCCAGGAGATGAGATACCAGTGGAGGAATTAATATCTTCTTATTGGATTAACTTCGGTTGGTGAGCTGAGCTTACACCAGAGCTCTCCCTGAGGCATGTCACTCCCTGCCCTGAACTTCTGTGGTCTGCCGAGTGCCCTGGCAAGTGGCTGCCATGTTCAGAGGTTGCTGCATTTCAGCAGTGGCTGAAGTGTTCTCCTGTGTACTTCGACTGCCTCAAAGAAACATTGGGGGAATTTATTTAATGTTACCTAAGGAGTCTGAGATCCTCAGGTAAAATGCACTGTATAAATTCACACCATTATTATGCAGTGACATCAATAGGATATCCACCCTTTCTTCCCAGGAGGCCCTGGGCATTCCCAGCACAGTGCTTAGCATCATCCCATTCCTCCCCACCACCTGCTTTCTACCTTTTACTGTGCCACCCACCTATCCCTCAGACTTGGAAAGAGTCCTCCTCAACGCTGCTCTTTTAATATGGTAAAAGGGGTGGTGTTGACAGGTACAGGTTACTGTCTTCTCCCCAACCATACTAATTCTGCATGCAGGGCAACCAAACTCTCTATTAGCCCTGGAAGTGAGAGCAGGTCTAAGGAATGGAGTTTTGCCCTTCCCTCAAGTTGAAAATGCACAGCACTCAGCTCAACAGCTATGCTGAATAGTGATAGTTGGTGTTAGGAAAAGTATCTATCATACAATAAAACAGAATTTTGATAAAGGACTGCCAGCAGTTCATAGCAACCAATTTCAATGGGAAAGCGGGAGCATAATAAATGCTGTATTAGATTAGCCAGTGCCCATCTAATTTGTTATCTTGTCCCCAACAGTAACCAATACCAGATACTTCAGAGGAAGATATAAGAAACCCCAGAGTAGGAACATCTATCCACAGAGAAAGTTTCCTCTCAATGTCCATTAATTGAAGGTTGATTTAATGATCTAGGATCTGAAATAGGAGAGTTGATCTCCTGAGGCAAAGAGTTCCCCATATCAACAGTGACAAATAATCAGCATGGATTAATGATGTTGGGCACACATCAAATAAGAGCCATCTCCTTTCTTTAACCCATATCAAACTATCTGTTTAGGTCCTGATCAGTTTAGATAAATCCATTCTCCCATCCAATCCTGACTTGATAAAACCCAAAGACTATTAGTCCTCCCAAGTTCCAAATTTGATCTGCAGCACAGATGCCATGCCTTCTGCTGCTCCATCCATATCCCTCTCCACCTTTCGGATTTACCTCCTGCTTCTACTACTACTTGCTGCCTAGGCTACTGAACATGTTTCACATTCAGTGGGTTCACTCCTGGAACCATGTAGCCACTGCTTATTACGATAATCAATTATCTCAAAAGTTACCTTGTTGCAGACTTTGGCTGCCTCTCAAGTTCTCTCTCCTTGAATCAAGAGAACCCTCCCACCTGGAGCTGGGGTCAGCTCAGATTATCCCTTTACTCCCTGAACATGCTTTCTGTAGCCATCCAACATTCCCTAACTGCCAAGCACTCCTCTTTGGTGCATTAAGCTGCCACTCAAGCTCCCTTTCCCAGGATTGCTCCAACATCTCTTCCTCCTTTATATTGCCAGGCCTGGCCCGAGTCATATATCATTACCTCATTCATTATCACCCACCTGGGGCAGTTAGCTGATCTTGTGGGGTGGAGGCCTCATTTTTCCACTAAAGGAGCCACCCACCCTGTGACACATAGGATTCAAAGCAGAGAGACTGAAAAAAAGAGGCATAAGAAAAGGAGGGAGAAGATGTGAAGGAAAGGAATAAAGCTTGGGAGAAAAGAAATTAACAGTAAGCCTGAGTGTAAGGAATAGCAAGTTTACTAGTGGTAGAACATAGGCCTCTGATCAAATAGCTTTAGTCAAACTGTGAGATGGGAAATAGTTATTAGCTCAAGTGATATACAAAGAACCATCTTTCTAGTCTAGTGTATGTATTTGAGAGAAAGAGAACCGATCTTGACAATATGGGTAATTTTTTTTCTTAGACATTTTATTTGGTACTCAGTGCAGCTCAATAGTATTTTGTCATTTTCATAGAATGGGATGGATCATGTCACAGGCAATCCTGCCAAGTGAGATATATGAAGTAACTAAGTGGAAAGAGGTTCCTAAAATCTAAAAGTTGTTCTTCTGATGTCCCCTTTCCTCAACTGCCCTGGAGCAATAATTTCTTTCAAGGCAATTAACTTTCTGCCATGGTGGCAGCCCTGTGCCATTCCAGCAGCCCTATACTCTGTGCAAATGTTTCCTTATTAATGAAATTAAACATCAGAGACATATGCTGTCAAAGTAAATTGATATAGTAAGCTCTTCTTTATCATGAATCTGATAAATCATGAGCAATACATAGAACAAGATTTGTAAAGGTTTAATAAAAAGCTGAACTACTTCTCAATTCCCAGGCTCCAATTCAATGAAGTTGAAATTAGCAGACCATTAAAACATTAAAATTAATTGGAAGTACTGAACCATTTCAGGATAGATTCATTTCATACTACCACAGAAAAGAAGCTGAGGGTTAAAGCAGATCACAAACAAAATATGAGTCAACAGTATAATACTGTTGCAAAAAAGAACCAAAAACAAACAAACAAGCCAAACATGCATGATCGTATTGTGGCGCAACAAAAATGAATAAAGGTCTGGAAAATGTGACCGTTGAGAAGAGATTGGCTTTGTGTAGTCTGGAGAAGAAGACTGAGGTGGAGAAAGGGAATTGATAGTAATCGTGAGATATGATACGATAATCTTTGAGAGGCAGCCAGGGTGGTGGTAAATTATCCCAGATTACTGGTAGGGACTCAAGTCATTTCTGTTTTGTATTGTTAAGAGGAACCCTACATACAGAACTGGCCCTTGTTGCTACCAACTCCTCCTGGCAGAAGAGTTACGTAAAGAGAAGGGTAATAAGGAGAAAAATTTAACCAGTGAACAAGTAGTAATGGACTTAAATTGCAGCAAAGAGGATTTTGGTTAGACCTTAGGAAAAACTTCTTAACTTTAAGGGTAGCTGAGAAGTGGAAGAAGTTAACGAGGGAGGTTGTGGAATCTCTGCCATTGGAGGTTTTCAAGAACAGATTAGACAAACACCTGTAAGGAATGTTCAAGATAATACTTAGTCCTTCCTTATTGCTGGAGACTGGAATAGACGACCTCTCAAGGTCCCTTCCAGTTCTACATTTCTGTGATCCCACTGTTCCTTTTTTTTGCCTCCAAAGGCTTTTGCCTGCTATGCTGAGTGTCGGTGCAGAGATGTCATAAAAGGGGAGTTTATAAAGATGCTTCCATTAAATTGAGTCACATAGAGGAGCCATAAAAAATCAACAGGGCTTATTTTTGAATAGCATCACCCATTCAGACCTGGAACAACAACAACAACAAAGTTGAAACACATCCCCAGAATCCCCAAAATAAAGCCCATCTCCATAACATGAGTTTATACTCAGCTCCAGTTCTTCTGCCACACAGAGCTCTTCCTTTATCCCAGTCTGCGCCACATCATGCCATCAATCCCTGCCCTTTCTGGATGGAGCTCTGGTACTGACTTCCTTCTTCTATCAGACCACTCCCTGCAGGTTCCTGATGTTCCTTATAAGGAATTTTCTGACCCAACTCAGGTGTGCTCCTTTAGCAGTCAGGGTTGGCTAGCCTTAGCTCATAAGGAGTGAGCTATTGTGATTCAGTGAGGAAGAATATATTAAATGGATAAACAACTAAATGTAGCAAACATGCTCCTTCTAAAAACTCATGCCTAAAATGAATGTGAATATCATTACAGTGCCAATGGAGTAGGTACAAAGTCCTTGACGTGTGTCTTTTGCTTCTCCGATGGAAATCCACTTAGACAGCATCTTTAAAAAATGATTTTTCTCTTTACAAGAAACAAATAAAACAAACCCCACCCCAGCTACTTCACAACCACTAGTATAGCATTTATTATACCTTCACCTATGCATCTTAACGCTGAGTCAACTGGTATGGACCCTCCCAGTCAAAAAGCCCCACCGATGGCTGGGCCTCAGTTGCCCTAACAATGCAGCAATCATGCTTAGTAAGGGATTTGTGCTTCCGTCCTATCTCCAGTGACCAGAAGTTACCAACACTTAACGCTGAACCAGATCCTCCTAGGAAATCAATGGAGCTACACTAATTTACACCAGCGAAGGATCTGGCCCACTAACTTTCAAATGTTCACATGGCTCCAGTAGATTTATTTTGTGGCAGACAGATAATAGAAGTCAGTCTGGAATATTCAGATTAAATTGCAGCAGAGATAATGAGATATAGCAGAGTGGTAGATTTTTTCTTGACCTGCCTGAACTTTTTCAGAAAAGTCAAAGAAATGTCAAAAGAAATGGAGATCTATAAAATAAGATAATTGACTCTCTTCCTTAAAGAAAACCATTGAAGGTCTTTCTCACAAACACTAGAAAGAAAAAAAGAATGCTTGTAAATTAAAAACAAATCTATGGCACAAGAAATTTAATCCAGGTGAAATGCACATAGAAAGAGGATAGAAGTAGAACGTCTTTACCTATTAACGTCTGGCTTGAAGGTTCTGTCCTGAAAGCTATGTGCACTGTACACTATCATAAGTATGAAAGTAGCTATTACAAAAAGGTCATATATTATTAGCCACTTCCAATAGCTTAGAATGTCAAAGTGTATGGCCTGCAAAAATAAAGGGCAATGTTTGTAAAGATGATTTAACAGGTGTAAATTACAGAGTTTCTAATAGAACACAGATAATTAGCAGAGATAAAAGTTTTAAGAAGAGCTTTACTCTAACCCAGCCAGACTGAAGACAGTTCACCATTATAAAAGCTTCCTGTGAGGGCAAGAGCATAACGCCTCAGGAGGAGATAGTTACCTTCAATGCTTTTTTTTTTTTTTTTAAATATAGTCTATAACCAGCATGCAAATGCTTTGCTCAGGGAAATGTAATGGCTTCAATCCACAAGTGGTATTCATTGATGTTGTCAACCTTTTACTGGAGTTACACAAAAGCTTCAAAAGAAAGTAATGATGAACTAATTACATTGACTGTAGTCCCCAGCTATGGCTCACTGAGGGGCATGGAATTAGATTCCAGAGAAGAATGCCAATATAATACAAGCTTACTGCACGACTTCTGTAGATTCATGCAAAAGCCCTAATCTAATGGATAGATGTGGAGGCACATTATAAGGAAAAGCCACCGTGCAAAAAAATTCTGAAACATTACTGTCCACCATGATGACTCCTAAAATGACATAAATTTATAAGATTATTTGCTGGAATTGTGATAAAGGAGTGACCTTCTGACACAAAATTATCTGAAGATGAGAGCGATATAGAATTGAAACTCACTTTCCACCCTGCATACTTGGAAGTTTATTCACACATGGTGAAATATATCCCAGTGAATAGGTCCAGCAAAATAGAGATTAAGTGGGGTTTAGAGTTGAAGTTTAGATCTGGTGCTGGTGCTCCACAAAGAGGTGAATTTCACCCATCCATAGGAAATTAAATTTAGAATTTTTCCCAGTATCATTGCATGGTGGTAGCATGCATTTCTGATCAGCTTTTAATGTAGGCCCTGGTTGTTTTATTTTTCAAGGGAGCAAATATTTTTCACTGAAAGGAAACTGTGTTCCAAGAATGGTAATGGGAATACTGTGAACTGTTCTACAGCACACACCTGCAAGTTCTGGATTTTTATCAAAAGATTTGAGGTTTTTCTCCTATCTAAAGGCACATCATAAAATGCACACCAATGCCTCCTGAAAGATTAATTAGAGAGGTGATGAAGTTTCCACTCCTCAGGTTAGTTTCCATTTGATTTGCACACCTACAATTATTTTAGTATATAATGAAATGTTGTGAGTTAGATTCAGATGTGATACTGCAAGCAGGGTCTTACTGCCTACACAGATAAAAAAGTAGAGGTCAGCATATAATTGCAGTGCTAATTAAGATCTGGAGGCGCTGAAAATAGTCTATTTTTGATTATGTTTGTCAACACGTTGATGTCTGCAGCTTTTTCTCCAGTGAGATAAGAGTGCCGTCGTTACTTGTAGCCCAGAAGAAGGAAGGAACTCTTTGCCACTGGGGAAACTTGCTTCCTGTTTTGCACACTGTCTCCTCCCTCTATGGGTCCCGTATTTCTGGTACTGTGTACTTAGACATCAGTTTTTATTTGAAGACCTCAAATTCCTCAACTTTTCTTTCAGAGCCCTGTAATCATCACCCAATAATAAAAGTAATACTTTGGGTGGGAAGGGCAGAGTGGTCACTAATGGTTACCTATTGCATTACCTTTCATGCTCCTTCATTTCAAGTGCCTGTATATGAGGTCTTGACTCCTCCCCATTTCTGCTTTATTTTCTTTGTCTCTGTTATCAAAGAACTAAGACACAGTGACAAAGACTGTATCCATCATCTGCACTGCTCTCAACGTAACTGACTCCTGACAGCATCTTCCTCCCTTTGTGAATCGTCCACAGGTATTTGTTGTTCCTGGTATATTAGTTAGTTCTATGTTAGCCACTCTGTTCCCAGATAGAAAATTAATTTCAAAGTGTATATTCAGTTTTAATACTCAAATTCATACTCTGTCCGTTTATTACATAAGCTACAGGGTATTTTTTTCTGTTAAAGTTTAAGAAGACTAATATAATAAATCAGGTAACAAAAACAAAAAGTACAACTGTCTGCGTTATGTAACTAACCAATGCAGTATGAATTTGAGTATTGCACTCAAATACTGAATTTGAAATTTATCTCCAGTGATTATCCAAGCTTAAATTTCATTTTTACCAGTATTTGAGCCAATACAACTCATGTTCTAAATGTTCATAGAAAGCAAACACAAAAGGCATAGAAATATAATCAAACTGAAGTTTGATTTTTTTTTTTTTAATTTGAATTAATTTTGGGGAAACTGTTTCCACAGTATCCATTTATCTTTAATTATTGCATTTGGGTTTTGGTTTGTTTGTTTTTTTCTGTTTTATGTTCAACAAATTACAGTATTTTAAGTTGCCGTTTGAGGGTACAGCACACTTTGAAAACAAATGTGTCTTAAGGCTATGTCTATACTGATGTCAACAGAGTCACCACCATCAGTGCGCTCTTCTGTGTTTGATTAAGCGGTCGGTTAAGACATTCTCAATCGAATACGGCACTGGAGTTGTAACTCCAGCTCTGTAACTGGAGTAGCACTACGCTGATCGGACGTTGGCGGGAGATATGCAAGGTGTTTTACGTACCTTGCATATCTCCTGTCAACTGCCACCAAAAAGCACGGCAAGTGTAGACTAGGGCTTAGTTCCTTTTCATGGCCATATAGGACACACTAGAACTGTTCTTGAGATACCTTACAAATTAACTAAATATCTCAGAACACCACCATATTCACGTGTAATCCATAGAACGCACAATGCATATAACTACTATGAATGATATTCATCCAGATGCAGAAAGCCTATGAAAGGTGTTCTGAACTGCTTCAGCCTAAATGTAAATTCTTAATAGGAGCTTGTAAGGTACATTTTGCAAGCTCCCTGTATTGGGCTGAGCTTCATCAAAGTGCAGTGTATGCTTGCATATTGACTGAATTCTGCATTTGGGGTTTATTCTTCTAAGGAGTGTTGTGTGTGTTTATTCTTTTTTCCTCCGTTTTGAGTGGTCTTCCTTTTCAGTGTTATGACTTTCCAGTGTCCTTAATTTAGGAGCCCCCTCCGTTTTCAGTGGTTTTACAGATTAACTATGCAAGCCAGCTATACCTGCTCCACTCTGCCACCTCCATGTTTTCGAAGCATTATATGAAGCTCACCTCTTTATCCTTATTGAATATTTAAAGGTTTTATTTCCCTTAAAATAAATCTTTTTCCATTTGGATGGACTGTGGGCTACTGTTTCCATAACAACCACTTCCCAGAAAGCTGCCTTTTTTCTGTTGGTAGTAAATATTGTAGAATTAACTGCATGGTTTTAATGTTTAATCAGATTCACCGAGACATATACAAACAACGTGAACTTCATGTTCATCTTGTTTCTATACTTTATGTTTCACTGACCAAAATAAAGTTCCTTACAAATAAAAGATGATTAAAAAAAAAAATCTGTGAACCTATCCATTTCTTTCTTAAAGAAAGCTGATGATCAGATCTCCAAAAGAAATAGGATTGAAAACTGCTGATGCATCCTTTATCACTGCAATTTCCACAAGGTTATAAAAGTCATGCTTGGATAAAATCTTGGAAATGCTAAATCAATGATCTAAGAAATGAATGCAGATAAGCCTTATCCATTTTAAATGAGGAAGAGTGTAACAGGAATAGAAATGGTGCTGACAAAGATTCTAAAATCAAGCATATGATTTTCTCTGATTTGTATATGATGGGACAGCTGACAATTTTATGGGTCTTGCACAACATGCTAAAATGCACACGTCAACCACCTATATGATGCATACATGGTCTCAACTAGATATGGCATTGGTATGGAAATTATGATATCCATTTCATCACAGTTAAATGAAATTCTCTAACCTATCCAGTCATTCTATGTACAAGTATTTTATTTGAGATAGGCAATAAATGAACTGAGATTTATGCAATGTGGCAGAAGATTGAAAAGTCACCTGGCTTCAGGACCAGTGGAGCTCAAATGCATGAAGGAAATGGCTTCACATGGGCTCTGAGAAAATAGGACAGAGAAATGAAGATCAATGTTATACCTCTAATGTAGCAACTAGAACAGTGAAAGCCTCAATCCAGTCTAGAGCGTAAACTATAACAAAGATCTTTCTGCAAATATTGTTTCAAATTTTAATTCAATTTGTTTCTCTTCTGTTTGTGCCTTTTTTGTGTGTTTGCTTTTCAAGAATATTCTAGCAAGAGAATTAGTGGCAGAATGTTTACCAAAAGAGCAAATACTGCAGATTACTTATGGAAAGTTAATTTCATGAGCATTCACCCCAAAAATCCAGCTCTGAGATTTAAATTCACTCAGTTACACACTCTGAACTTATCACTGACCTCTAAAAATACAGCAAAGTGTAAGAAAACCAAAGGTAATGGGAACCAGAAGAGTATTTTCTACTCATAAACCTGAACCCATTTGTTTGGATCATTAAGACTAGGGTGGTATTGAACTTCTGCTTTACTAATCTTACTGCTACTTTTCCCCTCCCCCCCCCTTGTAACTCATGGAATGTCTTTGGCACCAACTTCAGAAAAGTGGAAAAAATCTCTCTTCTGGAAGAAGAGCATAATGGCCACCAAAATACATCTTTTTTTTTTTTTTTTTAGCCTCTCAGGCTTATCAGTATGAAGATCCAGCTTGCAACTACAAGTAAAAATCAGACCTTTCACAAATCTTGTTAAAGAAAGCATCTCTAAAGGCCATTTCCTGTTCAAAACAATGTTGTAGATCACCTATAAAACTTGACACTGTTCAGGCTTCATCAGAGCACCATGGACTTATCCTGACCCAGTCATCTGGAAAGTTCATGAGTGCAGCAGGCTCAATTTTGACATTCTAAATCTAAGCACGGTTTTGAATCCTGTAGCCTCTGAATTATTGTACAGTAAAGAGATTTTTAAAAAGAAAACAAAACCACTCAATGATATAAAAGTGATAACGCAATTAGGCTTTGTGAAGTTAAAAGCAATGGAAATATTGTTATATCAAACCCTGATAATCCATAAACCAAGAACAAAGAGAGATGCCCATCATGATGAAAGCAGCCAAGATGTAAATTAAAACATTCCAGGAGGAGTTTCTCTCCAGGTGTTTCTACAATGCCGTGTTCGAGATTAACCAGTGCCTCGATATACAAGAAAAACCCCACAAAACCTCCACACAAGAGCATTTATATGGCAATAACAAAAAGAAATGCATTTATAAAACCTCGTTCATATCATGGAATTTTAGGCAGGACAGAAAATGTATCCCAATGTATATGCTTAATTGATACATAAAAGTTTATTCCATAAGGACTAAATCTGAGGAATTTAATAATAGATGGTTCTGATATGTGGCTTTCTTAGGCAATGAGTGCACCATTATTCCTATAGTAAAAGGAACAATTAATAATTTCTGTAGGTTTTGCATCAAGGGACAGGAATAGAGAGGAAGAAGTAAAAAAAATTCAGTTTATTCTACATGTTCATTATAACTTTAAACATATAAAAATCAAGGGGTTTGAAGCTGAAGGTATGATATGTGCTGGCCAAGAGGACAGGAAGCTTTTCAAAAATACCTTTCCAATCCTATTTCCTTGTCTAGTGTTTATTTTAGGAAGGGAGTTTAATTAATTAATTATCCAGTGGGAAGAAAGTCTGTGAAACATAAATAACTGAAATTGACACAATAGAATGAATAGCTTATAAAAAGCTATATACTTTTAAGTCAATGGCTTGACATCAGCCCAGTTCGGTTGCAAGTAGAAGTTACTGCAGTCTGACTGATGGCTATGAGTGAGCTGATGTTATTGTTCGGTTCATTAAATATCTTTTTTCCTAGTGTGCATTTCTAAGCTGCAGCACCACCTCAACTAGCACTATTTGGCAACAGTTATAGCAGCCTCCCCTAAGGCTGGTCAAAAATGTTTGACTGAAACATTTCCCCATTGGAAAAACGAGGTTTCCTCTAAATAGAAAAGTAATCATGGACAAAGATTGATTTTGGTACAATTTTCCATCAGGAAAATGTAAATGAAATGTTTCATTTCTCGTTCTCGTTCGTTGAAGTTAAATGTTTCACTTTGATTTGTTGGCCTGATACAAAACATTTCATTGTGTTTCAGGTTGATGTTTCCCACAATGCACCATAACAGCTCAACCACAGGAAGATACTAAGATGCATGATAAAAACTTTAGTCCTTCCTGGAAGCAGGGCATAGCAGAAAAGAACATGAAAGACCCAGAGCAGCACAGGAGCTCAGGCAGATGCAGAGATTAATGTCCAACTGAAATGTAACATTTAGTTTCTCTTCATCTGGGGGCAACTAACGGAAACTGTGGGAAAGTTCAAATATTTGGTTCCCTTTGAAAATGTCAGTAGGTATTCCTCAGGCCATCACGTCTCAGGTACTGCCAGTTTCCCCTGAACCCTGCCTCCTTTACATGACACCTTTCATCTATCTTCCACAATGTGGCCCTCCCTGCTTTCCATACAAACTATTCTGAACATCTAATTCCCACCACACAGAACTTAAAATGTTGCAACCATTACCAGTTTGTCTCTTTTGCATTTAAGCCTGCTCCTTTATGACTTCAAATCATTCCCAGAAGCCTTTCTGGTGACTAATATTTCTTTCCTCATTCTGATGCCTATCCTGCAGACATTCTCCAGTTACGTGTAGCACTCTTCAGCAAAATTTTTTGTTCCTATGTTGACCCTTCTTTACCCCATGCGCTCCCATACTTTTGTTCTGAACTAGTTAATCCTTCATCCTCCAAATAATAGGTTTAGCAAACTTGGCTTACGCGATTCCATTCTAGTCAGGATTTTAGAATTCCCAGTTATTTTCATCTAGGCCTTGCGCACCACGATGTCACCAAGTTTTCTGTTCACACACAAGATGTTAGAAACCTGGGCCCTTGAAAAAGTTAACTCTGTGAAATAATTGACACACAGCTCTCAGTTCTCCCAAGCAGTGCTGTAAGGGTACATACTAACTTTACCCTCCTCTCTACTCTTTGTAAAAAGGCCCTTAGATAATTGGTAAAATAAAAGCCATGATACCTTTAAGTAATCTTCCCTAGACATAACCAATCCTCTTGACCAGTTTTGAGTGTAATCTTTTTGTCTAGCTCATATGTGGATGGCAAGCAAAACACAAACTATACAAGAGGCTGGGAGAATTTAAAATTAGCCAGTATTACCCCCTCATTACAGAACTCACAACTGCCTTGGCCATGGTGTCCGTTGGCCTGCCTTCAGGTAGACTGTGGGCAATATGAAAACAAAAGTCTGCACTTCATTACAGCACACCTCTCTGCTGACAGTTTCTCCTTCCAAATGTTAATTGCAGTTTTCATATCAAAGACAGGTGTCTAATTCAGCTGCACTTGACACATTAAGGGTTTTTTTCCTTTTAACAATCAGTGCTGAGAGGACTCAAAGGATAGCCTAATCAAGGGAACCCCAACACTCCCTTTGAGAAAGTTGCCTGTGTGTAGAAATGCTTAATAGTGGCTGGGAAAAAAAATATGCAAAAGAGATGCTCAAGCTAAGAGAAAATGTAAATGGCTGAACTAAGAATTGATGTACAATTGAGCAAACCTCAGCACAGCAGCCTAGGAAAAAAAGAAAAGAGAATTGCACCAAGTTTTAAGATGTCAACTGGTAAATCATGTTATTTCATGCTCTGGAAGAATGCAATATTTACAAGACAAGAGTAGTTTCTTTTACTTCCTGTTTAAATAACAATGCATGTGAAGTTTTTCTGCGCCCTGAGCTTCACAGAATATCTCTTAGTAATTACAAACAAGAAAAATTTCACCCAAGAAAAATAACCAACCTTTAAGAGGAATTCAGCATCTCTTTGATGCTCAGATAACTTGACTGACTTCTGAAAAGTCATGGGCTCCTAACCCAATATGAAAAGGATATTTGTGTATTTCAGTTGATCTCCTGGCATTGCTCTTTTGTAATGTTTCAAGCATAACACCACCCTTTCAAACCTTTTAAGTCTCTGAGAACTTGTCCTAAATTCTGTTTCCCAAGGTGAATTAAGCTACGCACACACACACACACAAATCAGAAGTCACACAGACACTCCAGTAATTGTGTTTGTATTTCTTACTTTGTGAAGAGACACCGAACATGAAGTGAGTCTTATCCTCATCTCCCATCTACCTGTTCCTTATTGCACAATTCTCCCTTTCCACATTTAAATCCCTCCTCAAAATACACTTCTTTTACTGAGGCCTTTGGAACAATAACTTCCCAAGCCCTGAACACCTTTCCTTCCTGGCAATTGCATACAGATCCAACTGTTCAACCAAGGTCTATACCCAGGGATGAGGCTATATTTAGACAATACTGTCCATATGTAATTTGGATTATAAAATCCTCAAGGTAAAAAATACTTTTTATGTTCTCAGAAGCAAAAAGAAGGTAAGGATCCAGTGACAGAAACAATCCAGTTAATTATAGCCCTCTCATGACACTATTAATTGGATTCAATCAATGCACTGAGGAAGTTAACAAATACCAAATATGTCACTGAAAAAAGGACAGCATAGGAGCATCTAGGGCAGAGGAAAGAAACCTGAGCTACTCTAAAATAAAGAAAATATTCAGGGAATGAGTCTTGGAGCCATTAATGATTTACATTTAAGAGTCTTTTTAAAATGCCATCCTTGTAATAATTCCTTTTACATTTCACACGGCACTGGAATTTCTTACAAGGTGACATCAAAAAGAGAGAGAGAGAGGGTTGATGCTAATGATGTGAAGGTCAATCTCTGCAAAGAGTACAGAATCATGGCTGCTGGGAAGTACAGACATCCCAGAAGGAAGTGAATTGCTCCCTCTTTGCAAATTAGGAATGTTCTGAATGTGCGCTAGGAGTTTGATTTATCAGGCTGAATGAAGTAGCATGTAACACTGAATCAGAAATGCTGTCAATTGGCCACAGTAACCTTGACTCAAGCCTTGTATGGAGAATTCATTTCTGGTTTGTGAATACCATTATTATGTATTTTGGCAGCAGGGGACTTTGGGATGGAAAAATGCATTTTGTGATTGATGATTTTACACTGCTAATACATCAAGGTGGCGGGGTAAGAAATGTTGCAAAAGAGGGTGTGCCCTTTGACTTCACAAAACACAAAGACAGATTTATGAATCCATGCTTACAATTAGCATCACATTTAGCACTTATCCATCTTCTTAAAAAAATTATAAAAGCAGTCAGCACAGCTATAATTTTCATATACCCTCAACCAGGGACCTGACCAGAATTGTATTTATCAATCTGCCCACTTCAATTGAACCAGTTCATTGCATCTCTTCCATAGCCCTTCAGGTTATTTTTGTTTTCTGTTTTACCTTCATACACCATAAGCTGTTCAGGTCAACGACCAACGCTAAAAGAACATGTATTGGCAGAAGAGGAATTTAAACTATATTAGTGTTTACACCTATAAAATGTTAGAATACAAGAATTTACAAAAATGAAAGGGGCTATTTTAACTTCATCCTCAGAGATGACCTGCTCTATCATATACTACAGTTTCATTTCATGTTCACTGTCCCATATGTATTGTTTCCTAGAAATACATCATCTCCACCAATGCGCACAGACAAAGTCACATCAAGATAAGCCAGGATTGTGAATGCTTTTTGAATGCTACACTGATTGGTGTGTATAAGACTGAAATTTGTGGGTTTTATTGTTCCAGTGCAACCTAGATGTCTGATCATATCATACATGTTGATTTGGAAATGGTCTGCTGGCAGGGATTGAAAACTAATTGGGTTTCCTAAGAAAAAGATCTTGTATACTTGAAGTTCACTGAATTCTGGTCTAAAGAAAGTAAGATTTGCACTGGAGGGATTTGCATACTTTCTCATACACATGAAAATTACTCTTGTTTGCATGCACAGGTTTGAATTGCTCATCAAACATATTTCAGCAAGGAATTTCAACCATAGTAGGGGATCATACAAGTGGGTTTATCTCACAAATCCAGTTTCCTGCAATTGTGGGAGGCAATGGCCCTTTCTAACTCTACACTTCTACAGTCATAGAATAAAATTGGCTTTGAATGTCTTAAAATCTTCATATAGAAGACAATATGTATTAGAACTGAACATATAGAACCTTTTCCATTCAACAGTCATTAGATGTGTTTAAGTTCTCATTGCAGTCAAGCTGATGGACCTTTCATCTACCTATCCATCCACAAGAAATATTCCTGAGAACTAAGTTCCTTGTGAAACGTAAAATATGAATAACACAGAGATGGCTACTGCATGAATGTTGTATTAGCTTATGACATATAAAATGGGTATTTTACAATAGCATTAATCTTCAAAGCCAAACACTTAAGTACAACTTTCCATCTCGGCAACCTTTTCCAACACCCACTAGGTGAATTCCATGGCATGACTATACAAACTATTTGAGACTGTTTCAATCTAAACCTGAATACTGATCTTAATTTTTCAAGAGTTCTAATGTGTCAAAGCAAAATCTTGGATCCAAATACCGCAGAAGTTGGGGTTCAAAATATTGATGTAAATCTGGATTTTACAGTTTGAACCTGGCTAAGTAAGTTAATGAATCCATCATGTGCAATTGAAGGTAAAATGCAGTCCTTGTAATTTGCTTTGAAGGGATCTCTGTCTTTCCTCCAAAGCATGAACTTCTCCATATTTTTAAATGTTCTCCACCCAACCCAGCAAACTCATACTCTAGATTATCTACAATAAAGACGACTTGTTGGGTATCAGCATATTAACAATTCTACAACGAATTAAGCTGCCTGTTGTGTGTTCTGTAAGTGGGTGGCCCAAATTATGGTCTTTGAAAACTTCTTAAATATCCATGCATAGAAAATTAATAAATGTCACACAGTGCAACTTTCAGTCTTTCTGTTAACCAAGTATTGCACTTCTAAATTCTGCTTTTGAGCTCTTTCAAACCAGAATCTTCACCAACTGAATTTAGTGCAACAGGCTTGGCTCAATTTTGTATCTATGTAACATCTTGTTATGTACCAGTGAAGAAAAATATTAAATGACAATGGGCATGAGTGCAGATCATATATATACCAGTAAACCCCCGATTCTCTAAAGAATCGCACAGCTCAGTTCCCGGGCTCCTGCCGACAGTAGGAGCAGCTGGGGGATCGGGGGGCGGCAGAAGCTCCGGCGGAGCTTCTGCCACCCCCCGAACCCCTGGACTGAGCTGGGGGGCCGACTCCGCTTCGAGCCAGCCCCCCAGCTCAGTTGCCGGGCTTGGGTAGTCAGCAGGAGGCGGGGCACCTAAGCGCCCCCCCTCCTGCTGACAGCAGCAGCTGCTGGGGGATCGGGAGGTGGAGAAGCTCCGGCCGAGCCTCTGCCGCCCCCTCGAACCCCTGGACTGAGCTGGGGGGCCGGCTCCGCTTTGAGCCAGCCCCCCCAGCTCAGTTGCCGGGCTCCGGTAGTCAGCAGGAGGGGGGGCCTGGACTGAGCTAGGGGGGGCGGCTCCTGCTCCTCCCAGCCCCCTTACCTGGGAGGCTCGGAGGTGCAGCAATGCTGGGCGGGAGATTTGAATCTTTGTCAGTTAGCAATCAGTGATATGCGCACGCAGGACCTGCGTCCCCGCCGTGCATATATACATCTCTCGATTAGGTATATAGATAGTGGCTGACCGAGCACTCTCAGTCCCAAGTAGTGTAGTGTAGCCCTCATGTAGCGGCAGCCAGCTGAGGCGCAGTTCTCTCACCTTCAACCCCCCAGTGCTATGGATCCTCAGTCCTTCCTACCCTGGGGCTGGGCTCTCCACCCCACAGGCCGCTGGGCCTGGGGCCCCAAGGCCCATCTGGGAAAACTTGCCCTGACTGCCTGTACCTCCTAGGTGCTGTCAGTAACAGCTACTGGTCAGATCTCCTCCCCTCTTCTTCGATCTGTTCTCCTCCACACATAGAACTCTGCTTCTACCTCCAACTCCAAACAATACACCCAAACTCCCTCACCACCTGGCTGCAACAGGGGCCTTTTAAACTGCTACCCTTAATTGCAGTCGGCTGCTCTAACTGACTCGGGTGCCTTAATTGGCTCAAAGCAGCCCTGCCCCAGCTACTCTGGGAACAGGACTTTGCTACGCCTGGGGCTAACTATCTACCCTTCAGCACCCTTCTGAAACTCTCAGGTCTGACTCTGTCACAATAAACACACACACACGAGGCCCAATTGTGTGTGAATATCTTGAATGAAATGTACAATTTGCTGAAGATTAAACTCAGAAATAATTAGTCCTTAATAAGGAAGAGATGGAAGTGTCACAGAGTGTAACATGCTACATTACACAGACACAATCATACTAATGACAGCACTTTCATTCACAGAGCCATATGATATGAGGTTTAGATTAGTTGATGTGGGCCAGAATGTTCCAGTGTCAAAGAATTTTACTTTATGGATGTAGAAAATTGCATGGTACATTTTCCCTCCTTTGTGCGTTTTATTTTTCCTTTTTCTCTTCTATGGAGGGATTTGTAGGCTACCTTTCATTTGACTGACAAGTGCATGTGCCCTTTTAACCCTCTTATTAGTTAAATGCCTCCTTGGGGAAGTCTAAAATCCTTCAATAATGACTGGTGTGTATACTTTATAATGCAGTTGATGGATTTTGCCTTAAGAGATGCTGAGGGCTAAAATGAGTTCAAGTTACATATTGCTAAGAAATTCTTTTTTTCTTTAAAAGAGCAGGCCTAGAAGATATTTCAGGCCTTAACTCTTTCATTGCTCAGTATGATTGATTTCATTATAAGGTTTCAGTGGACTAACGGATAAATATTGTACTTTTTAAAAGGTGCTTTACATTTGTATTCGTAATGGTGACTATCTTTGACATCCGAAAAAACAACAAAAGTCCTGTGGCATCTCAGGCTATGTCCACACTTGTTAATTTAGGTCGACTTAGCATGTCCACACTTAAATTTTAAGTCGATTTTGAGGGGACCCTACAAAGTCAATCTAGAGCGTCCACACTGGATGCCTAGGTCGACTTGTAGGGTCTAGGTGGACCTGGGACTGGTCCACGGTGGCGGGGGGGCACCCCTTGCCAAGTGTCAGGGGGCTCAGCCTTTGCCCCATTGTACCTGGGTACAATGGGTCAAAGGGAGACAGGGACCCTGGCAGGGCATAGGGGCAGGGTAGGCAGGGCTCTGCCCTGCCCTGTGGGGGGGGGGGGCATGCCAGGCTCTCCCTGTGCCAGCCACCCTGGCAGGGAGGGCAGAGGGGAAGCCCTGGAGGCCCCTAAATCGACTTAGAGTCGACTTAGGGGTACTCCACGTCTACACTGGCTTCAGTCGACTTTAGAAAATCAACTTAAGCAGAAAGTTGACTTAAAAGGAGGTTTAACAAAGTCGACTTAATTTTTCCTTAAGCAAGCTTAAGTAGACTTAATTTACAAGTGTAGACGCACCCTGAGAGACTAACAAATTTCTTCGGGCAGAAGCTTTCATGGACTGCAACCCACTTCATCAGATGCATCCCACGAAAGCTTATGCCTGAAGAAATCTGTTAATCTTTAAGGTGCCACAGGACTTTCGTTGTTTTTGCTATATACAGACTAACACAGCTACTCGACTGGAACTTGACATGTGAGTTAACTTAGTTTGCTAAATCGCAAATATACCAATCAGCAAAAGCTGGTCAATAAACTATGTTTCAAATACATTAGAAAGGCAGTTTCCAAAACTCCTGCTTATATCGAACAAATGAGGAAAACATGAGATATTGATGCTTGAAGACTCTTTCCAGATCTTGAACTACAGTGTGAAAAATAAGGCCATACTTTTTAAAGAGCTTCATGAAGCCTCTTGTAAAAACTACAAAATATGTTTTATTTAGAAATAGTCTGCATCATATAAAGTATCTTCTGGGCTTGGTTTCGATTGAAGACTTGATCCATCCTTGGGGCTGATCTGCACTAAGAAAATAGGAGATATTTACCCAAATGTCTTTTAAATTAACATATTTTTAAACATCACTTTGTACCTAGTGTAGGCAAAGATATTTTTTAAAGTATTAGTGGGCCATGGCCAACCCTAAGATGGAGGGTGTTTCATCAGGAATGAAGATAGGCCAGTGTCTGTTTTTTGAACAGTTCATCCACCCCTGCTGCTTGATCCATAACAGAAGTCCTAATCTTCCAGACATGTGTGCATGCACATGCGCAAGTCTCCACTGTTGGTGGCTGTAGAAAATAGAGTGATGCTACAAGCAAAATCATAACTTCAGATGAGAAGGAATCAGCACATTAAGGATTCCACTGATACGTTACATTGTGCAATTTTCACTGTGTTCTGGACTCAGTACTGATGAACTTACTCTTCCGAACACCTGTTGAATGGAAAGTTTGCCTGAATAAGGACTTGAGCCATATAGAAGAGAGTAAAGAATAATCACATCCAAAAAAGAGTAGCGTGCTAGCAGGTATTTAGAGTGATCTCAGATTCCATTGCACAATATGTAACAGAGCAAGCCGGGGAATCAATTGACAAGATTGTACGATATGGCAGCAAAGATTTTCTGTTGTCAGACTGACAATGAGATTTTGGATGTTTTTATCCACATTAAAGGCTATGCAGTGCAGAAAATAAGTGGAGATCTTATACAATGAGGGTCAAGTGTGCCAGAAACTATTCTAACTTAATCCCTTCCTATCTTGATGAGTTCAAAAGTTCATGACAGAGTGGGAATATCGCGACACAAAGTAGAATCTAATGTAATCAAATAGACTGGTGCTCAACCCGTTTGAGAGGCAATAAGAATTGGTTTTCTTCTCAATTAATTGCATTGGGCTGTCATCTTATTTACAACCCATTTGGGAGGAAAACTGTCAAAAAGAATGAAGGTGTCTTTGACCTTCATATTCTTAGAAGGAGGGAAATGGTGCAGCTGTTTATTTCCCATTCCATGACATTGCACTGCTCATTAGGGCAATATGAAAGATGGAGGAAATGAATCAACCGTAACTTATTTTTTTAGACATTGGACTATGGGTGAGACTCAAAATGATTGAAATTCTATGGTGCCAGAGGTTAAGTTATAGGAATCAGAAAGCTGTCAGCTTCAGAGTTCTGAAGAAAGTAGAGCATATACTACAGTCCAGTATTTCATTGTTGTATTTATGTAAATTTTTAACCACAATATTTACATACAAAATATGTGATGTCACAGCCTGCATACAGAGAAACTTAGAATAGGGGGAAATACTCTTTCTACAACACTGTGATGCTATGCAAGTTTTTAGAATCAATCTAATGCACAACCACCATAAAAACTAGAGACAGACGTAGCAGGCCACCACCTACAGCAGAGAAACACATAACTCAATCCACCGGGCTCTGAGTTAGCTCTTTGCAGACTGCCCCAGTAGCAGACCCAGACACATACTTCCCACAGAGGGACCCCCTGCCATATAGATATAGCCTGCAAGCAGAATCAGTCAACTCCTTACAGTTTAAAGCAATAGCTTGTAATTTGAACAGTCTCCAATACATCATAAAATATGTTTGGCTAAAACTCATTTGCATACATTCATGAGCACACTTGTGCATGTGTGCGCGCACACACACACACACACACACACACACACACACACACACACACACAGAAGACTAGACCAAATGATACTTCAGGTAAGATGCATCTTTCCCCCCTCCTTATTCAACTTTTGACTATCTTAACTTTTATTGCATTTGTATCCCTTTCTCTACTTTGAAGCACGATTTTCATGCATGATTATCCCTGTCATCTAAGATGTTAATTTTTCTCTTTTGTTGCTAACAACAAAAAGAGCCCTGCAAGCCCAGCACCTCAGGCAATTACCTGCCTCTAAATCCAGCCCTGCACACACATCTTATAATGCTTCAGAGGTGAGACACAAACCAATAAAAGCAAAGAACGTCTGGTTGCTGTGGCACTACTGACGTAGCTCTATTGTGCATAGGGTGCTTATTGTCTATGGTAGCCCATAAGACCATCCATTGAGCGGAGAGATTACTTGGCGCGGTTCAGCATAGACATACAGGAGGCTAACGTTTAAAGAGCAATGATAACATTGACAATTTCTGGGTGAAATCCTGGCCCCTTTGAAGGCAATGGCAAAAGTTATCTGGACCTCAGTGAAGCCAGTGATTCTCTGTGTATGAGTTTTGTCTATGACTTTTGTCAGTTTGTATCTAGCATGGAGTGTGCAGGCCCCCTCACTGTCTTATCTGCCGGCAGTAAGAGGTGGTAGGAATGTATTTGAGAGTTTCAAACCTATTTAAGGTTCACAGGGATTTTAATCTGTGTGTTTGTTCTCTTTAAAAATAGTAAATGTGTCACCAATGAGTTCCAACTCCATGCAGAACACATTTCAGGACTGGCTCCTTAGCGTTCTTGAAGATGAGGAGATAGTCACACTGGTTCCATTCAGCTAGGGTAGATCCTTTGCAAGCAACCCACACGACAAGTTTTAAGATTCCCCAATTGAAGTGGTTTCCTCTATTCCTTTAGAGTTGATGAGTGGGGAAAAAGGTTGAGTGACAGTCCTCTCCCCACAAGCTAGTCAGCTAATCATCTTGTAGCAAGCTCAGCTCTGCACCATATCAGAATGTTGTGGATTGAAGTTATTCGTAGCATCACAATTGATGCTGTTTTGTTAGATAATTCAACACAGGTCAACAGATAAAAATCCCAAGGCACATTATTGCTGTATTTCAGGAAAATTTATAGCTTGTCAAAAAAAGGAAAAGGCAGTGTCTCATAACTCATCCACTCTAGGCTGTATGCTCTTATATATATAGGTTCCTAATCTTAGCATGCTTACAGGAAGCTCTGAATTAGTGTCCATTAAAATGATGGGCTGGCACATACTGAAAGATGAGCTTGCACAAAGAGGATTCAGACTGATTTCTGAGGGCTAAAAGACACAAAACAATTAACAAAAAACAAAGGGATGTAACATTTTAAGTTATTAAACCACCATTCCATCTATTCCAGAGGGCTAACTATGTTAGTCTAGTTCAGCAAAACAAACAAGGTGATAGAGGGGGAATATTACTTCTCGGTTCTGGGAAGGTCACAGACAACCAGAGATTCAGGGAGCGTGACACTCAGTCTCCACATCTGAGCTGTATACATCAGAAAGAGCTCCTTGAGCAGGCAGTATATTACAATGATGTGTGACTAGCCCCAGCAATTTTGAACCATCTCCCTTACTCCCCTCTTCAGGAGCACCACTCTCCCTAAATAAATGGACAAAGGCAGGGCAGGAAACGCAATTCTTTGTCATAGAAATCTGCAAGCACCTTCTCCACAATAACCCTGACGGACTGAAGGAGTGAAAGCCACACCCAGCAGAATGAGCCATCTTGTCATGAGGCCTGACCGCCCAATGTTTATATTCATGCATAGTGGTATAGATGTTTATGGGAATTTTCACCCAGGTCAAGCTGCCGGCTGTGAAGACTTTACAGTGCATATAACGGTGAATATTAGCCCTGGTCGTGTGGGCAAATGTACAAACTTCTGCTGATGCAGCTCACTTACCAGTCTGGTTCCCAAAAATCACTTACTCCAAGTTCAGCTTTACATACCAGGAACCCCACTGGTTAGTAGGTCTCTCACAGGCTTAATGGTTAAGTATGTGTGTAAACGTTTGCAGGCACAAGGCCTTTATTTACAACTTTCCTGGCTGTTCCACTTCTGAGCCTCCAGCAGATCAGCAGCTTTCAATGCTAATCTCCTATTATTGGTCTTCTCCTGTAGAAGAGTTTGACGAATATTGTCTTGGAAGCAAGATGGGCCCTCAAAATCATTTTACACGTGTGGCCAAAATGCAGTTCTCAACCCAATCCTCTAGAGGGCATGTGACATGCCGGTGCACTCACCTATTACACCATCTAGGCTTTTAGCAAACGGGCTACGTTGTTCACCTTTCTATCTGTCTACTATAAGGATACTAGATGCTTTACTATTTCCCATTAGCTTGCTTCACTATTTACTCAAGCAAAAACTTAATCTGACCTTGAAGACTGGAGGCAAAAAGTAAAGTTACATAACCTGTGATGGTTGAAATTATACAAACATTAAAGAGGTAGGAGTAAGACATTCAGCACAGGAAAAAGGGCCTTCAACCAAACTGACTTCTCAAATGGGGAAAGGAAGCACATTCTTTCACAGCACGGCACAACGTTTCTTCCCTCCACTCCCCCCAATATGATTGCTTATGTTTGACCGGCGATTCTTGCAATAAGCAACTGTATGTATATAAAAATGTAATTTCTGTTAATATCACTGATGAATATATACATCTCCATGACATTAAACAGAAATTAAACTGTAAAATCTTACCAGCAGTATAACTCACTAGTGTGCTACTCAAGCATCATTCAGACAAATACACATTGATATTAAAATACCAAGCTGCAGTCTTAGACCAATGGACTAATTCAAATCACTATTATGCATCAGGTACATTTGTTCAAAACTATCTTTCAGGGCCTGAACAATATGACTTATTATCCTGAAGCATAAAAAGATAACTATGTAAAAATAAAGGTATTAGGGAGGGAATTTTGGGAGGCTGGGGGTTGTATTTTGTAAGTCAGCAGTTTTCTCAAGGAAAATAAAAGCCTGTTTACTATCGATGTGTTTTTAGAGCTTTCGCCTGCTGGCCTGACTCATAAATAATTATGAAGCCTTGAGAACACTGACTTTTGTTGCAGCCAGCTGGTTTTATTTATGAGCAATTCCAGCAGCCAATCATTGTGCACATGTTAATGCAAGCTTATTGCTCATGAGAAAGCACTGGGGTCACTGGAAAAGCAAAGGGACAAGATGCTGTACCACCAGGGAACTAAGATTTATGAACCCTGCTGGCACATATTTTACTATCACCACAAGAAAGCAACATGGCATTTTACATTTCTCTCTCATTTCCAGATGAAACCTTTTAACATTTGCATTTGCCTCCCACATCAAGCGTTTGAGGGAGGGTGGTTGATTTTCCAAAGGGAAGTGAAATTACACCACCAGGCAGGACATTAAACAACATCCCTGCCAGTCACATCTCATGTGGAGAATCACAGCATGGCCGAAGAAGATTAAAAACTGAAAAAACCAACACAGAGAAAAGCAACTGCTGCTCAGGTGCAGATGCCACTTTGCAGAGTTAAATTCATGTAAACAGAGGGGCCTGTGCTACGTGACTATTCAAAGCGCTGACAAAAAGAGGTTGATAAATGTAGGACAGTCTGCTAAGTGCCCTTAATTCATTTAGAAATCATATAATCATAGAATGATAGAATAATAGGGATGGAAGGGACCGCACAACGTCATCTAGTCCAACCCCCTGCTAAAAAGCAGGACCACTCCCACTAAATCACCCCAGCCAGGGTTTTGTCTAACCGGGCCTTAAAAATCTCCAAAGATGGAGATTCGACCACCTCCCTAGGTAACCCATTCCAATGCTTCACCACCCTCCTAGTGAGAAAGTTTTTCCTAATATCCAACCTCAACCTTCCCAGCTGTAATTTGAAACCATTGCTCCTTGTTCTGTCCTCTGTTACCCTCGAGAACAGCCTAGCTCTTTGGAGCACCCCTTCAAGTAGTTGAAGGTTGCTATCAAATCTCCCCTCAGTCTTCTCTTCTGCAGTCTAAATAAGGCTAGTTTCTTCAGTCTCTCCTCATAAGTCAAGTGCCCCAGCCCTCTAATTATTGTTGTTGCCCTCCGCTGGACTCTTTCTAATTTGTCCACATTCTTTTTGTAGTGGGGAGCCCAAAACTGGACACATTATTCCAGATGCGGCCTGACCAGTGTCAAACAGAGGGGAATTATCACATCCCTCGATCTGCTGACAATACTCCTACTGATGCAGCCTAATATGCCATTGGCCTTTTTGGCAACAAGGGCACACTGTTGGCTCATATTCATCTTCCCATCCACTATAACCCCGAGGTCCTTTTCTACAGCGCTGCTACTTAGCCAATCGGTCCCCAGCCAGTACATGGGATTTTTCCATCCTAAGTGCAGGACTTTGCACTTGTCTTTGTTGAACCTCAGAAGGTTTCTTTCGGCCCAGTGTTCCAATTTGTCCAAGTCTCCCTGGATCCTGTCCCTGCCCTCCAGAGTATCTACCATTCCCCCCAGCTTAGTGTCATCCGCGAACTTACTAAGCATGCAGTCTATCCCACCATCAAGATCATTAATGAAGATGTTGAATAGAACCGGCCCCAGGACCGACCCCTGGGGCACTCCACTCGTTACCGGTTGCCAACTAGACATCGAGCCATTGATTCCTACCCACTGAGCCCGTTGATCTAGCCAGTTTTCTATCCACCTTACGGTCCACTTGTCCAACCCATACTTCCTTAACTTGCCGATGAGAATGCTGTGGGAAACCGTATCAAAAGCCTTGCTAAAGTCAAGGTATACCAAGTCAATGGCTCTTCCCGCATTCACAAATCCAGACATCCCATCATAGAAGGAAATCAGGTTGGTCAGGCATGATTTGCCCTTGGTGAATCCATGTTGACTGTTCCTGATCACTCTATTTTCCTCCAAGTGTTTCAGGATGGATTCTTTGAGGACCTGCTCCATGATTTTCCCAGGGATTGAGGTGAGGCTGACCGGTCTGTAGTTCCCCGGATCCTCCTTTCTCCCTTTCTTGAAGATAGGTACTATATTTGCCTTTTTCCAATCCTCCGGGACCTCCCCCGTTTGCCACGAGTTCTCAGAGATAATGGCCAGCAGCTCTGCAATCACTTCCCCCAACTCCCTCAGCACCCTCGGATGCAGTTCATCCGGCCCCATGGACTTGTGTACATCCAATTTCTTTAAGTATCCCTAACCTGACTTTCCACCACCGAGGGCCACTCTTCTCTCTATTCCGTGTTACCCCGTGTAGTAGCCTGGGAGCTGGCCCTCCCTGTGAAGACTGAAGTAAAAAAACCATTGAGTACTTCAGCCTTTTCTGCATCATCCACCACGAGGATACCTGCCCCATTCAGTAAGGGACCTACACCATCCCTGATCCTCTTCTTGTTACTGACATATTTGTAAAACCCCTTTCTGTTATCCTTCACATCCCTTGCTAGCTGCAACTCCAATTGCCCTTTGGCCTTTCTGATTTTATCCTTGCGGTCCCGAGCAATATCTTTATACACCTCCCTTGTCACCTGTCCAAGCTTCCACTTTTTGTAAGCTTCCCTTTTATGTTTCAGCTCACCGCAGAGTTCTCTGCTAAGCCACGCTGGGCGTTGTCCACATTTGCTGTTCTTTCTGCACATCGGAATGTTATCTTCCTGTGCCTTTAACAGGGTTTCTTTAAAATACAGCCAGCTGTCTTGGACACCTTTCCCCTTCAGACCAGCCTCCCAAGGGATCCTGCCCATCAGCTCCCTAAGGGAGCCAAAATCTGCTTTGGGACAGTGTCATAAAATGGGAAGATGCCTAATAAAGGTCCCTTACTCAGTTTTCACTGTATATAAACAGACCAGGTGGGTGAAGTAGTATCTTTTATTGGACCAATGACAGTTGACAAAAGAGACAAGCTTTGAAGCTATAGATAGAGCTTTTCAGGTCAGACCTGAAAGCTGAAAAACTTGTCTTTCACCTACAGTACTTGGTCCAGTAAAAGATAGTACCTCACTTGCTTTGTCTCTCACATCCTGGGTCCAATCCAGCTACAACACTGCAAACAAGAATATATACACAGGACTGAAATGCAAAGTAAGGTTTACTGACATTTACCCAAAGTTCATGCACTTTCAACTCCAGAATTTTGGTCCAGTTCCCTCTAACACACTAGGTCTAAGACAAACTTATTAAGTCTTGAAAATATAGCCTCAGCAAGACTTAAGTGACACATATGTCCCATTCTGGATCTCGGATCCTGGAAGAATTTCAATCATATTGAAGGGCACTTGTAATAATTACTGATTATACTAAAACAGCATCAAGAATCATCCATTTTTTTCATATGAGAGCAATTTGTTGAACAGTTGCCATCATAACTCAGAGGTATAGAAAATGATTCAAGTCAATGTCTCAATGAGTGAGACATGCACTCAAATTTTAATCAATCATTTATCCTGTTTAAAAAAACATGTAAATCTCCAAAATTAATCCCTCCAAAATTAATCCCTCTCAGCCCATTTGTAGAGGAGAGGGAAGCAGCACACACATCTCTACACGTTTAATAATACCATGCCCCCTGAAAAAAACAACAACCAAAAAAAAAAAACCCCACAAATGTATGTTTCAGCCAAAGTAGCCTGTTTCTTAGAGGGTCCCAGGTGTGGTTTTTCCACCCCCCCAGCTAGCAGCTGACATTTATATTGACACAGCTTTTGCTGTTTCTCCCTAGTGTGATTATATATGACAGAGTACATTAGGATTCTTGTTTGACTTGGTTAATTCACCATTTCGGATTTTACAGGCAAGGCCGTGCAGGGAGAGAGAGAAAGTAGCCAGTAACAGGAAAGCAATTACACCAATAAGAAAAAATATACACTTGGGAATCACTCTCTACCATTAGGGGAAATAGAGTTATAGAGCCAAATGACCCAATTTTTTAAACTGAGCACTTATGAAATAGATATGAATGTTTTGCACTAATATGCCTGTCTTTGTTGAAATAAGGACAGTCCCAAGGAAAAAGTTTCCATTCTAACAATTTTATCAAGTTTTCTTTATTTCAGAAGTTCATATATTAAGCCAGCTCATTATACTTTGAGGGGATCAGGGGACAAAATGTGGAGATTACTGACAGCTAGAAAAGAAAGGCAGAGATCATTTGTTTGTTTCTCCATTGCAGAACATGATGAGGAGTGTAAGTCAGTGTGTTAACCCAGAGATTTCCGTAGGTCAGAAAGCACGTTTTACAATTTATTGTATTAAATACGCAGATGTGAACTAGCCTGTCAGCAAGGTTTAGGGAAGCACTAATTTTACACAGGGTTCTAAAAGACATGAAACAATCTAAATTCAAAAGTAATAATAAAACAAAGCATGGGAGGTTTCCACACAGGAAAAGGGACTGTTTTCTGTTGAGAAGATGGTGATTTAATTGGAATTAAGATATCCTGTTTTTCTCCACCTGACCTACTAGCAACCCACTCAAAAAAAATACACCGTCAAGGAGCTGCTGCCCTGTTCTGAGGCATATCAGTCCGTGCTTTGTGGCTGACATTTGGGAGAATGGGTTTTTTCTGTGATATGCCAAAGCCTTCATGGAGCAAAACCTAAAATGCAGTGTCAATTACTGTCACCTTTTGTCAATTACGCCACCTCTCTTGTTAGCTCTGCCCTGTGCAGCTTCATGCACAGGGACACCTTAAGTGCTGACAACCTGCTGGGTGTTGAGGAAAATGGAGCTGTGGGAAGAATGTCGCACTCTGAAAAGCTTGTAGGAAGCAAAGTCCACTGACCTGTGTCATGTGTTTCAGAATGCAGATGACCGTACCACCAAAACAATGGAGGATAATGGGCTCTGCTGATTGCAGTCCCAGCACAAAGGTTAGGGACTGAATGGGCCCTGGTGTCTGAATTCTCCTCTTCTAGCTAAAAGCCGCCCATGCAGGTCACAGGTGGTGAGCACTAGCAGGGCAATTTGGTGCGTGGGAAGTTGTTCTGCTGGTGCCCAGGCTGTCTCTTTTTGTAAATTAAGCCAGCAGTAGTCAGATGGGATTAAAAATCATTAATTAGAAAAAGGAAGAGAGGGTGCAGAAAATAAATGAATGCATAATGCACAAACACACATGCACACACAAAAGATGGTCACAGAAAAGTAGCACTGAAGTCCAATGAGAAAATTCAGAACCACATGCAAACGTCTTTGCAAATATAAGGAGGAGAAAATATGAAAACCAGGCTCTGCACATCATGTTCCCCAAAAATCTAGCAAGTGTCAGATCTAGATTATGGGTAAAAGGGACAAGACAACTTGGAGAGTACTAGACATATTTTTCTTCCCAGACGTCCATCTTCTCTTATGGCTAGTTACATCTCTTCCACACCAAGTTCTTGATCAGAGACTCAACACTGGAAACTCTATTAAAAAACAGCCTTCAACACAAACTTGCACATGGCTGAACTTCACAAAAACAAGACAAACCATTACAACACACATTTGGCTTCTCTACAGAAGAAAAAAAGACACAGCTATCTAAACTACGACATACCACAAGGGCCAATGATAGTTACATCCTTAACTCACCCAACAATATTGTTCATCTATCCAGCTACACACTTAGCCCAGCAGAAGGGTCTGTCCTACCTCAGGTACTCTTTTTCTGCCCCACCTCCCACACATGATACAATTCTGCAGTAACCTGGAAGCCTATTTTCACCATCTCTGATTCAAGGAATATTTCCACCACACCACCGAACAGTGCACTAACCCACAAACACCTTCCTACCAACACTACAGAAAGAAAAATTCTACGTGGACTCCTCCTGATGGTCGGAATAACAGGCTAGACTTCTACATAGATTGTTTCCACCAATGTGCACTGGCTAAGCATCCCTTCCACCATAACTTCAAACCATGCAGAACAACGCCATACAGCCTCAGAAAGAACTATGACATCATCAAAGAGGCTGAAAAAGGAAGTGCTATAGTCAACATGCATCAATCAGATTACAAATGGGAGGCGAATAGACAACTCTCCAATACCACATTCTACAACCCACTGCCCTCTGAGCTCTCTGAGAAATGCAAAAGAAACTACACTATCTACTCAGTGAATGCCCCCAAGCAGCACAGGAACAAATCTACACACACACATCCCTAGAACCCTGACCAGGGGTATTCTATCTGCTACCTAAGATCCATAAACCTGGAAATCCAGAGTGACCCATCATCTCAAGCATTGGCAGGATGTTCTGGCTATGTGGACTTTCTTCTCAGGCTGTATGCTACCAGCATTCCCAGCTATCTTCAAGACATCACTGACTTCCTGGGAAAACTACAATCCATTGGTGATCTTCCAGAAAACACCATCTGGCCACTATTGATTTAGAAGCTCTGTATACAACATCCTACACAAAGACGGATTACAAGCTATCAGGAACAGTATCCCAGATGATATCATGGCACATCTAGTGGCTGAACTTTGTGACTTTATACTTACTCACAACCATTTCAGATTTGGAGATATTTATACTTTCCAGTCAGTGGCACTGCTATGGGTACCTGCATGGCTCCACAATATGCCAACATTTTTATGGCTGACTTAAAACAACGCTTCCTCAGCTCTCATTCACCAAGTGCCACTCCTCTACTTATGCTAAACTGATGGCATTTTCATCATCTGGAGCCAAGGAAAGGAGGCTCTAGAGGAATTCCACTGCAATCTCAACAATTTCCACCCCACCATCAACTCTAACCTAGACCTGTCCACATGGGAGGTCCACTTCCTGGACACCACAGTACAAATAAGTGATGGCCACATAAATACCACCCTACACTGGAAACCTACTAACCGCTATACCTACCTACATGCCTCCACCTCTCATCCAGGACATACCACATGATCCATTGTTTACAACCAAGCCCTAAGATACAACTGCATTTGCTCTGATCCCTCAGACAGAAACAAACACTTTCAGGATCTCTATCAAGCATTCATAAAACTACAATACCCACCTGAGGAAGTGACAAAGCCAGACAGGTACCCAGAAGTCACCTACAACAGGACAGGCCCAACAAGGGAAACAACAGAACATCACTGGGTCATCGCCTACACCCCACAAGTAAAACCTCTCCAGCACATCATCAAGCATCTACAGCCTATTCTGGAAGACAATCCCTCACTCTCTCAAGTCTTGGGATGTAATCCAGGGCTCACTTTCAGATCCCTCCCAACCATAAGCAAATACTCACAAGCAACTACATTTCATACAATAGAAACAATAAGCCAGGTACCCACCCCGAAACAAAACCCTGTTGCCAAATCTGCTCAAGTGATACTATCATAGAACCTAACCAAATCAGCCACTCCATCAGGGGCTCATTCACCTGTGCATCCATCAATGTGATATATGACATCATGTGCCAACAATGCCCCTCTGTCGTGTACACTTTCCAAATTGGACTGTCTCTGAGCAAAAGAATAAATGGACACAAATCAGCCCTCAAGAATGGTAACATTCAAAAACCTGTAGGGGAACATTTCAATCTCTTTGGATATTCTGTAACAGACATGAGAGTTACAGTACTTGAGTGGAGGGAAAAAGAACTTTGAAACCAGACTTCAACATGAAAGTGAAGAGCTAGAATTCATATGCAAACTTAACACCTTCACCTTGGGTCTGAATAGAGACCTAGAATGGCCAATGCTAACTCATTGCAACAGGTAATTTGCCCTCTTTTAACATTCTCAGCTTCTCATCTATTGTTCTTCAAAGGTCACAGCCACACTGTTTGAATCACAATAACTTGTTTGGTTTGCTGAAATAGACAGACTACCTTTTGACTCACCCTTTTCTGCATGTATATATATACACCTGACACACTGCAGTTTCCATTTCATTTATGTGATGAAGTGGGATTGTACTCATGGAAGTTTATGCAATAAATAAATTTGTTAGTCTTTAAAAGTGCCACAGGACTCCTTGTTTGTTTTACTCACATAAAGCAGTCCAACCCATATTAGCAGGGATCTGCCCCAAAGGAACTGTATTGCTGCCCATTGCTTTGAATCATTGTTTCATCCAGACACCCTGTGCAGGCTGCACCTCAAAATGCTTTCCTTAAACCCTGTTATGTATTTATATACTGTCCAAGGCTACACTATTAGGACAGAGTTTGCAATTTTTGTCCTGAATTTTCAGGCTTTAACATGTTCCTCAAATCTTCTTTAAGCCAGGAGACAGGTTTCTTTTTACTAACTACCTGAGATTTTAAGCACCCCTACTTTACCTACGCTATATTGATGACATCTTCATCATCTGGACCCATGGTAAAGATGCCCTTGAAGATTTCCATAGAGATTTCAACAATTTCCACAACACAATCAAACTTAGCCTGGAACACTCCACACAAGAGATCCACTTTCTGGACACTACAGTGCAAATTAGCGATGGACACATAAAGACCTCCCTATACCGCAAACCTACTGATCGGTATAGTTACCTACATCCCTCGAGCTTCCATCCTCGACACACCACACAATCCATTGTGTACAGTCAAGCCCTAAGATATAACCGCATTTGCTCTGACCCTTTAGACAGAGACAGACACCTTCAGGATCTCTACCAGGCATTCTTAAAACTACAGTACAAACCCACAGAAGTGAAGAAACAAATTGACAGAGCCAGACGGGTACCCAGAAGTCAACTACTGCAGGAGAAGCCCATGAAAAATAACAACAGAACGCCACTGGTCATCACCTACAACCCCCAAGCCAGACCTCTTCAACACATCATCAAAAATCTACAGCCTATTTTACAAGATGATCCCTCACTCTCTCAAGCCTTGGGAGACAGACCTCTCCTTGCTTTCAGACAGCCCCCTAATCTTAAAAGGATACTTACCAGCAACTACAGATCACAGAGCAGAAACACTAAAGCAGGAACACAGCCCTGCAGCAGACCACGCTGCCAACTTTGCCCTCATATCTACACTGATGACACCATCACAGGGCCTAATCATGCCACCTACTCCATCAAGGGTTCGTTCACCTGCTCATCCACCAATGTGATTTATGCCATCATGTGCCGGAAATGCCCCTCTGCCTTATATATTGGACAGACAGGACAGTCTCTGCGCCAAAGAATCAATGGACACAAATCTGACATCAGAAATTGCAACACTGCAAAACCTGTAGGGGAACACTTTAATCTCCCTGCTCACTCCCTTAACGACTTGTTAATAGCTGTGTTGAAACAGATGAATAACAAATCACAGCGTCAAAGAGAGTCTGCAGAACTCGAACTTATATGCAAATTTGACTCAGTTGTCTTGGGGTTAAACAGGGACTATGGATTTTTCTCGCATTACATCAAGTGAATTGACCTCCCCCTCCTCTATGTGCTGTTCCCCAGCGTTTTGAATCCTAACACCTATTTTGATTTGCTGTTACAGGCTGACCTGATGCTATGTCATACACTCCCCTGCATTTAATTTCCTCCCACTCTGTAACTTTCCCATCTTCAAAGCGTCTGACGGAGTGGGATTTTCTCCCACGAAAGCTCATGCGATTAATAAATCTGTTAGTCTTTAAAAGTGCCACAAGACTCTGTTGTCTTTCTACAATAGACTAACATGGCTACCCCTTTGGAATTTGACTGAGATTTTAATTTGGCTCACTCCATGAGCTCATTCTCCCCTCCCCTCCCCCAGCTCCCATCCCAGCATGTGACATCTGACAAAATGCAGCAGTCAGAGCTTTAATGGGCTACATGCCACTTGCTGTTTGGAATAGCGATTAGCAGAACAATGCTTTTCAGCATTACATCCTGCATGACTACGTTTCTATTTATCTCTCACAGAACACAGGTGATTTAGGCAGGTTTGCTTCTAGTTTCAGGTTAATGTAAAATCACAGGAGGATTGATCTAAGTGACCTAGCCGCCACTTAGACTGGTAAATGCTTCATATTGCTCTGACAGAATAATTAACGTGTCCTTTCATTAGGCTCTTTCACTCTAAATGTTGAAGGTGTAATGTTCCACTATTGATGATCCAGTATTGAATTAACCACTTCACTGCCTTCTAAGGTATAGCATATAAGAAAAGCAGTAGCTACCTCCGGTACAGTCCTTCAGTTACTACTTCACCACTTTTTTCAATCCAACAAACCATTCCTTTTTCAGAGACTGGGTAAGTGGCGGATAGAATAGTCAGGATTGTAGTCTTTGAAGTTTCCATACCCTAAGACATAAATGACAGCTGGCCCAGCTTGGGACAGTTTGTGCCAGAATTTTGGAATTCAAACTGCAGTCAATGGAAGTTGAGCTGTATGGAAGCCAGGATCTAAAGGAACATATAGACAGGGATGAAAGCATGGACACTGCAGCTGTCCAGTGTCAGCTGATTCAAACTCAGGCTGCAGGGCTAAAAATTTGCTGGGTGGATGTGTGGGCTCGGGATGGAGCCTGGGCTCTGGGATCCTGTGAGTTGGGGAGGGGTCCAAGAGCATCTAAATTGCAGTTAAACAGCCCCTTACTCCAAGCCTTTCAAGCCCAAGTCAGCCAGCAGGGGCCAGCAGCCACAGATGTCTAATTGCAGTGCAGATGGACCTCAGGCAACATGAGGAAAGAGATGAAAATGGAGGTATCCAAAGTGAGTGAGTACTTAGAAAGTTAGGCACTTTTCAGAAGTGATCTCTAATAATTCTGGCTGTCTCCGACTGGGCCTAATCCAAAGTCTACTGAAGTCCAAAGCAGACTTTCCACTGATTTTGGTGGTCTGTGGATCAGGCACATTTTGAGTGTCCTTTTAGAAGTGATTAAGAAACTTTCGTCCCATTGCCTTTCAATGAAATCTCAAGGGCTAGATCCACAAAGGAGAGTTAGATAAAGAATTGCAATGCCTTCCAGTTAGGTACAATGCTACTTTGCAGCATCCTTCCTCAGCCCTTTATTAAGCATCCAGGTTTCCTGCCCAATGGTGGGGGAGAGGTAGGCATCTAAGAATGGGGTTCTCAAAATTAAGACAGCTGGGTGGAATCCTGCTTAAGATAGCCAATAGAAAATACTGGCATAAGCCCCGCCGCCACCCCTGAAAGAGATACAAACACCTAAATCTAGGCTGAAGGGAGGCACCTCCCTCTGCACAGGGGTTCACAGCTGTGAACCTCTTCTAGAGTTGGGCACCTAAACTCTTTCTTGAAAAAAAAAGTGAAGAGGAACTGTAGCTATCTTAGAGCTTTTAGCCTCGTGGCTGGAGCACTCACCCCATACATAAGCGACCCAGACTCAAATCCTTTCTCTACCTGATACGGAGAAGGGATTTGAACCCAGCTCTCTCACTTTCAGGGAAGTGCCCCAATCACTGCGCAATGAGGTAGATTAAGACAGAGCTTTCTCAATCTCTCCTGTTAAAGCTATTCCACTTTGCATAAAAAATCTAAATACTCACTAGAACAGGGGCTTGCTCTTAGATCACGCTGGATGTACCCTGACCACTAGGATATCCAGCATTCTCAAACAGTTTCTGTCCCACTAACTATTAACTAGATCGTGCAAAATGGGGCTGCATTCATGGGGGGAGATTAAGAGATACGGACCTGAGAGGTGAGAGACCTACATATAAATCCCTGTTCCATGGCAGTCAGAGGGGGGATTTGAGTCTGGGTCTCCCATAACCTCAGAGAGTGCTCTAACCACTAGAGCTGTGGTGCCCACCACAGGCACCACCACCATTTTGTGTAAATTTGAACTAGTAGGCTTGCTCAGAGTACACGTTCAGATCAGGCCACATCGGCAAGATAGGTGTGATGATGCATAGTTTTAGGCTTCCACGGGGGCTTAGCTGCCTGGGTGACAGGGGTTAGGTAGCAGTTGGGCACCTAAATTCATTTGTGGAGCTAGACTTGGGTCACTTTTGAAAATGAGACTTTGGCCTTGTCTATACTGAAAATACTGCATCAGTCCCGATGGATTGATGCAATGGGATCGATTGAGCGGCCAGTGTAGACCTGCTCAATTGATCCTGGAAGCGCTCTCCCATCGATTCAGTAACTCCACCACTCCAAGTGGAGTAATGCCACATCGACAGGCGAGCCCTTCAAGTCAACACAGCTGAGTGAAGACAGAGCGGTAAGTAAGAATAACTAAGTCGACAGGAGATACACATGCGGCATGCAGCGTGCACATCTCCCGTCGACTTAGCCTCACAATGTAGATTAGGCCTCAGACTCTTAAGTTACTTATGCACTTCTGAAAATGCTATCCTCATGCCTCAGTACCCCAAAGCTGCCACTAACTTCTGCTGGGACCATGGGGGTTCAGCAAGCTCTGAAAATCACTCAGACGGGGCATAAAAAAGTGGCCAAAGTTAGAAACCATTTTTTAAAAGGTTGGACTGTACCTGCAGCTCAGGGCCATCATCCACAGAACAGCAGAGGACCAACGAGCTTGCTACTTAATAATTTGGGACTTCGGACAGATTTAAGTTCAAGCAAGTGGAAAAACGTGTTCTGCTTCTTGATGGAAAAATGAGATTTGCCTTGAAATAAATGGCTTTGTTGTACTTCAGATAAAATGACATCTATTGCCATGTTGCACTCTAAGATGTTATTAAAGGTCAGTTGTTTTGCAAAAAGCTTCAAACTGCTGCTATTTTAATTTACCTTGTTTTCAGGAATAAGTAGAGTTCGGAAGTAAACTCCATGGGCCCTATTCTAACTTGGTGCAAATCCTCTCTAACTCCACTTACAGTTGAAAGATTATTCATGGATCACACCAGTGCACACAGAGAGTCAATGCTCATGTTTATGTTCAATGCTCATATTTATCATCAGCTGCTGTGCCTTCTCCCTTACCCAATCATGAAGCAGATGGAAAATGGGGGTCCCAGTTATGGCTAAAATGTTGAAAATCTAGACATAACTCACTAGCTAAGAATCAACACGGAGCCCATAACTGGTTCATAAATCCAAGCTCTAATAGTAAGTGTTTATTGACATTGTTAAAAGGTCTGTTTCCCCTCCTATTTCTTATATTATGGCACCATAAATTCCAATTCTAAAGCTTACTCCTAGCATTTTATTATGCTGAGAGAGAACAAAATGTGGCTAGTTAAAATTGTTTTGCAGGAAACACTCCAAAGGGTGCTCACATAACCCTGACTCCTGTATTTTACTGTATGCAGGCACCCAGCCACTTCTGACCCAAGTCTCCTTCACTTGAGCAGGGTTCTGCATGGGTACATTGATAGACCCATGTGCAGTGAACTGCGACATCAAGACCTTTTCTTTGGACTTGCTATTTTGGTAACACAAACCAAGGTGGCATTACTTCACTTTGTTGATCCTATAGCAGATAAGGTGTTTCCGCTAACATTAGTGGAATGTATTTTGGGGCCACATTGAAGAGAATTTGTGAAAATATTCCAGAAACATTATCATATGATGCTGAACAATCTTGTCTTCTCCATTACAGCCAGCATAGCTTCTGTGGCGAAAGTCTTCTTCCAATCTTTCCCCCTTTGGACTCAGACTTGATGGACAAAATCAATCATGAGAGCTCAATCCAGCTCACTTAACATATCTGGAAAGTCCAAACAAAATGAAATCTACTACATCAAGCAGTGTTAGCTGGTTGCTTTGGGGACTAAGGGGCAGCCTACCTAGCACTGCTAGTTAGACTGAATTTTGAGGAGGCTTTTCAGTCATGTTAAAATAGCGTTTTTGAGCCAACGTGCTTATTTGTCCATCAAAACAGGTCCTAAATGATCCCAGCATGTGGCCAGGATATTAGGGCTAGGAACTGAGAGAGTCTTCTTCTCAGAGTAATTGGCACACATTCTTTTTCTTTCAAATGGGCCCCACACTGAAAAACTAAACCCCAATTAGAAGGGTTTTACTAGTGTACAAAGGACTGAGTGGGGAATTCTTATCTTCTGAATGTTTTGCAGGGGTCACCCACTGGAAGCTGCTTGAAGCCATGCACCAGAGATAAAGTAGCTAGTAGCAAATGCGACTATCCCCCTTTGTGAGGTTTGGGCCACATGAATCCATCCAATCCATGGACTTTCCTGGCCACACCCTTATTTAAGAACAGCACATCCCGTACTCTTGTCTTTATTCATTATTCTCTTGAAAAGACAAGATAGATTTCACAACCATAGCAGGTGTGTAGTCCTCTTCCCTAGCCTACCAGAGTTCCCCAGAATTTTGCAACATAACCTGTATATTTCTTCTGTTTTAGCCTGCATAAGTGACCTCAGGATTTATCTCTAAACTATTTTCTTGGTTCATCTCTTAAGCTGGGTTATCACAGATTCTTAAATGATGTACAAAAAAATAATTGTAAGGATAACATTTTATTCACACACTTGGTAGTTCTCAGCTTGTGGGCTGCTCGTGGCCCACAATGGTAAATGGATTGAGAACCACTGCTCCGTGCACTCTAACACTTTCCCTCCAAAGATCTCAAGGTGCTTTACAAAGGTAGGGAGGTATTATCATCCCCAGTTTCCAAAGGGGAAAACTTGAGACATATGAAAGCCAGGAAGAGAACTCATATCTCCTGACTCCCAGTCTTTTTTTCTGAACATGAGGTTATATGAGCTGTTGACTTTTTCCAACAAGCTAATCTAGTCACAGAAACTGCCCTCAGTCAAGCATTAACAAATACTATTTATTTTTTCATGGTTACACTATACTGCAAGGATAGGTCAGTTTTCCGTTACTCAAGCTTTCCATTATTTTACCTACAACAGGCTCCATTAGGCATAATAAAAGCCATACCCCATCCTGCAAACTGTTCGATTTCTGAATCAGCTGCACTGTAGAGAAACACTACCAATACAATCTCATAGTGCATGAGGCGAAGAGTAGCAACCAGACCATATGTAGATCTCCAGTGATTAGATAATTTGCATGGATGGATGGATGGATGACTCCCATGCTAACCCCTCTCCCCCAAATGGTCACCCTCCACTTCTGCATGACATGTAATTTAAATTAAGGGGGGCAATAATCCTTCCACATTGTATGGGAATGGCCATCTATTATATATGCTCTTCAAAATCCTACCTATCATGAATCTGCGTGTGGTGAGAGATTGAAAAATGTTGTCATTGTGATGAAGTTTTTATTAAGCTGTCCAATTCATCACTAACACTTTTGTCCTGTGCATCTCACTTTTTTCCACTCCTTCCTGCCTCCTCCAGTCAAAGCGATCTAAAGCAGAGCTATTCATCACAGCATGGTGAGAAGAAATGTAAACACAATTACTAGAACCTATGCACACCCTAATTGCTATATAAAAAAGTCCAAACCACATTACAACACAACTAACCATATTCATACTGCAGCCTACCTCTGCTCCAGTTGTACCATGCACATTATCCTAAAACACTTATACAGAGACAACCAGCATGCAGTGAAAGTCTCCACAGTTGATACTAAGATGCAGAAAGCAGGGCAGATAATTGCTATGTAGTTTCTACTCAGTACAACTTCATTTTATAAACACATTATTCATACAGTGTTACAGCTGTAGTAGTAACATACGTTGTAAAATGTTCAAATCAGAATGTGTGAGTAGGTGGGGACAGCAGTCAAGGACAGTCATGAAGAGGTTGAAAATATGCGCTTTTGTGGGAAACTGGTTGGCAGTTTATTGTCGCAGGCATGGGGGAAGGAGCTCTGTGCCTTTTTTTTTTTTTTTGGGAGGAGTTGGGAAATCATGGTGGTGAAGAGTTGGTAAAGTAGCAATAAAGAAAACAGAAGAGCCAAATTCATGGAGTGGGTGTGAAGAAAGAGGGCAAAAGGAAAGATCGGAACATGGAGGCAGTTGGGAGCATAAAAAGAAAAACAAGAATAAATGTATAGATTTTTTTCTAATTGTTGCAGTCCGTCCAGTTAAGAGGCTTTAAAATGTCATCATTCTCCCACCCCCCAACTGATTTTGGCTTTTTTCCATTAGGAACAGATGTTTTCCCTCTATGTTCAAACAGAACTGAAATTGGCATGGCTATTTTGAGTTAGCAACATCATCATCTTCTGAGTGTCTTTGCATGCCAAGACATCTTTATCTGTGCCCCAACATCACAGATAACATCTGCAGAACCCTGGAAATAGCTGTGTCATGGCAGCCGAGAACACAGAGAGCACAAAATACTTTCCAAACAGAAGGGAAGTTTCTTCTCCCCAACCCCACCTCTGTGGGTCTAATTAAAGTAATAAATAGTCAAGAACAAATATTACTGATTTATTTTGGGCTGGACTGATTGATGCCTTGCAAACCAGGCAGAGTAAGAGGCAGCGTCTAACTGCACTGCTGCAGAAGCAAAGCATTCAGGCACAATGCTTCCTCCATCTTTGCTCTGTGAAGGGGTGCAGAGGGGCACAGGCAGCTGTAATGGTGCCACCTGCTCCCCCCTCCACACTGGCTCAGCTGTGATGGCAGGCACATAGGGGATGGGATTGCAGCCAAAGATCCACCCACCACCTGCGAACCTGTATTTGGATGGAAAGTAGAAACCCAGAAGCAAATGCTCTGCTCTCTCACCCACAAAGCAATAATGAAGGTGATCCATGGAGGCGATTAAGGTGGTGTTCATAGCCCTTTACTCCTCCCTCCTCCTCCACACGCCCAGTGAGGGGCATGTTACAACTGAGCCCTTCAGTTTTAACCCATTCAACCCTTTCACAGTGCTGAGCTCCCACTAAATTTTAGTGAGTCTTCATGTACATCATTTTCCACAGGCACCTTAGCTTGTAATGCTTCAGGATAGCAACCTTGTCTTTTGCTTTGTTCTGTACAATGCCCCTCAGATTTTTTTGCTGCAAAAATAATCAGGAAGTGTTACTCTCTACATAAAAAAAGGCAAACTCTCACATGATATACGTTTAAGAAAATCCAGTTGCATAGAACATACCATACATAACAGAGTCCCAATACTGCTCCATCATATATGACAGTGGATTCCTCCACCCACATGGAGCCCTACAGGCTTCATGGTCAACGAGAAAATTCCTTTGGGCAGAAATATTATATAATTAAGATAATGGCCTATCTTTAATTATGACTTTTCAAAAAACAAGGGCGAGGGGAGATATTACTTTAGAAAGGATATCTAGTGGCCTCTTAACCCATCCTAAACCTAAAGATGTGTTTAAAGATTATTTGAACAAATTAAATGTTTATTTGAAATAGATCCGCTGTGCTCCATGTCCCACAAAGAGCAGGTGAAAAAGAAACAGCTTTCTGTACCTTGCCAGTGATTGCGTGATGGCTCAATGTTAACATGGCTAATGAAATTTAATCAGCATAAGTAACACTACCCACATGGGGTAATTCTCTCTGGGGGGACATTTTTCTGTTTATGAAACAAAAGAAGGTCTTATCTAGTGCATATTCCCTGCTTATGAATGTGAGCCATACTATGAAAGTGCATGCTTAATAGAATTTGAATGATCACCTGCGGCAGCTGAAAATAACCCCCAGATCACAGGTTCTCTTTGCAAAGCCCTGCTCTTATAGGATGAGCTATGGTCTCCAGTCATTAACTGGGGATTTTATGTGACAAAAATGGAAAATTTAAGATGGGAGAATCATTATTCAAATCATGAGCTGGCCCCTCAATTAAAGTGATATTAAAAAGCAGTATAATCTTCCACTAAAGAAAAAAAATGTAATCATTTCAAAGTGATTGGAATTCTTTCTAAAAAGAACGAGATAAAGAGTTCATTACTTTGTAAAGTTGCAACAAGTGCAAGCACATTTGAAGAAGAGATAGTAGGAGAAAAAGACTTTTACATTTACTTTGCTGGTTCTACATGGAATTTGCTCCTTGTCCTGGGCAGAATAAAAATTGGTGATTTAAAAAGGCAATCTCCGGGAAGAGCTAAATCACCCCTGCATGGCACAGATTAATAATCAGAGCGCCATGCTGTGTTTGGAACTAATGCCATTTATGAAAGTGAATGACAGGAATAACACAATGGTGCTAAAGGTGACACTCAAAATAAGGGAAATCAAGGGAAAGGGACAGTCACGGGACATAAGGACCCAGGAATTGCCAGACTGGATTAGATGTTATAGCCATCTAGTCCAGTATCCTCTCTCCAACTGTGGTCAGTGCCAGATACCTCCAGGAAAATATAAATACCCCATGTAGACACATAGGCTATGTCTACACTACAAAAAGTTAGATCAACTTTGTTAGGTCAACTTAAAGTGGTTTCCCTGAACGGGGACTTCGTAAGTCAACCTAACTGCCCTTAGGTCGACCAAATAAAGTGGACTTAAGCATCCACACTGTGCTTAAGTCGACCTAAGGAGTCGACTTAAGGGTTAGGTCGACCTAACCGGCGGTTCTTATTAAGTCAACTTAAGCTTTCATTAAGTTGACTTAAGGAATTTCTTAAGTCGACTTAAGGAAAGCCTGGTGTGGACAGGGACTAAGTTAGGTCGATTTAAGCCTCCTTAAGTTGACCTAATTTGCAAGTGTAGACATAGCCATACATATTAGAGTTATATGCCTCCCAGCTCAAGCTCTAATTATTGCTTTATACTAGCTGATATAAACAGTGATGTTTTCTCAGTGGCTATGATTGTGACTAGGTCCCTGCTTATGTTCTCATTTACAGAGGTGCAGCTCCATTAATTTTAAAGGAAGTACTCTAGGTTTACGCTTGTCTGATACCTCAACCTGTAGGCTCTTGTCATCCTGTGCTTATCCAGTGATGTCTCTGGTCCCAATGGGGCCAAGAAAGAAGGTGAGAGGATGTGCCTCTGCAAGGATAGTTAGCCTGAAAATTTTAACACTGTTCCTTACCCCTATTACCCCTTATGTAGTACTTAAAAATAGTATTTTAAACTTCTCAGTGGGTGAACAATCCCCATTTTATTGATAGAGAAACCAAGAACAGAAGGCTTGATGTGCCATGGACTCTCAATTTATCTTTTGCGTGTGTGTGTGTGTGTGTGTGTGTGTGTGTGTGTGTGTAACTTTGCCTGTGTGAACAGCTGACCACTTCTAGTGTGCTAACAAGTGCACAGGCAGCAGAAAGAGGTATGAAAGCAGGTAACAGATTTTGTTTATGCAAAACCCATCTGGACAAACTGAATTAGCGGAGACCAAAACCGACCACCTGAATGTTCAGCTTTGAGAATTTTTCAGTGTCCAAAGGCATTCATGCATTAGGGTTGTGTATGCTGAATGCAGGCCAGAGCCTGAAACAATCAGAGCCCAGAAAGCCAGACATCAATGAGACTAGAAGAACCAAGTGTTGACCTGAAAAGTTATTGATGCCCCACCCTGTGATCAAACAATGGAAACCAATTATTAAAACTTCCCCCATCTCCACTGTTGCCTGTTCTTCAGCACATTTATTGAGAGTCTTGTGGTGTTTGAATTTTTCTTAAAGCCCCAGCTACTGGAGTCCTGTAATTATATGACAATCTCAGCTCTAGTTTGATTTTATTTTTAAAGGAATTTTTTAGACCAGCAGTCCCCAACCTTTTCCTTTATGTGGACCACTATATCATCACTGATAGCTATGCAGAGGATAAGGAAGCCATTAAAAAAAAATTTTAACATAGCCTATGGCTGATGGGAGTCAAACTTGCATATCAAGGGGTATTAAAAACGCAGTTAATTCTAATAATTTTTTATGCTCACTCACAAACATTGCACTCGTCACAGTACCTTTACCTGCAGTACATACCTGCAGTGATCAGCCTTCCTCCTCCCCCCCCCCCCCCCCGACCACCTGCAGTATCCTCACAGACCACCAGTGGTCCACAGATCACAGGTTGGGAACCACTGTTCTAGACCAGAGAAAAGCTTGAAAACGTAACCCGAGTGTACCCAACAGGCCCAGAAACCAAATGACACAGAAGTAAAAAGCATACATATTAAATATATCATGGCTCAAAAGCAAATCTCATGATTTTGGGGCTGATTTATGAGTTTTCAACACTTGAAATTGGAAACAATGCATTTCTTATCCAAAATAGAGTTCTAGAATCTACTCACCTTGGTAGACTCTTAGGCTATGTCTACACTAGAAAAGTTAAGTCGACTTTGTTAAGTCGACTTAATAAGGTCGACTTTAAGTCGACAAAGTCAACCTTATTAATTTGACTTAACAAAGTGGACTTAACTTTTCTAGTGTAGACATAGCCCCTTGTCAATCTTATTAAGTTGACTTAATGCTTTAAGTCGACTTAATAAGGTCGACTTAGGTGCTAATCCCCATTCACACTGGCTTTAAATTGACTTAAGGAGTCAACTTAAGGTTTAAGTCAACTTAAAAGGAGGTGTTATTAAGTCGACTTAAGCTTTCCTTAAGTCGACTTAATAAAAGCCCAGTGTGGACGTGGCTTTGTTTAGGTCAATTTAAGCCTCCTTAAGTCGACCTAAGTTGCCAGCGTAGACGCACTCTTAGAAAGCCTAAGATGGTATAACAAGAATGCAATCTTCAGATACTTCTCTCTCACAGTCCTAGCAATGATGAGCAAAAAGAAAAGCTGCGTTATGCCTGGCTTAAGTGAGTGCTACATGCCAGTCACTACCCTAGCTCTTAGTTTCTACACAGAACAACAGACTTTAATGCAGCTGTACAAATTTCATTCAAACATGAGTAAGTTCATTGACGACCAGAAAAGGGTGTTAGCTACATTCCACTTTTGTTCCATCTGGTTTTCTTTTCAGATGGGTATTTGCCATCACAGGAATAGCTTAGAACATCACCTCTTCAAAGGGGTGATAATACTTGTGTCTTTCTTATTTACAGCTGGCTTTTGCTGGTTATATATTTTTAAAAAGCATGTTGGGAGGCAGTAAAAGGTAAAGCTGGATTTGGGCCTTTTCAAATCCTCCTTTTGTTCACTGTTAGTTTAGCTACAGTTCCACTAAAACCAAAATCCTTCGGAACAGAGTAAAAGTGATATTTTGGTGACATCTAGAAAGGCATTTCAAATCATCTCCTACAAATACTCCAGCCTGCTCTGGCTAACAAAAGCGCTAGACAACATGCTGTCAGGAAGCTATCTATCAATAAAATCAGAAAAGCATGCTCTTCACTCTCCTGATTTCCCAAGTAAAAATAATGCACAAGTGCACTCCACTGCTGTCAAATCAGCAGCGCTATTCGTATCTCCAAGGAACAGATGCCGTTAGCTTTCAGTCACATTGGACTAAATGACTATTGTTTCTCCTTCGTCTTCCTACCAATCAAATTTTCGTCTTCCTACCAATCAGATTTTCATCTTCCTACCAATCAGACAGGCAAAGAGTTCTCTAGCAATGGCATTGCAAAATGGCGCCGACATAGCATTTTACATGTCCAGGACACTTTACACATACAATCTAATTAATCCTCCAACTGTTCCTTGGAAGCAGTCAAATAATGATCCCTTTTTTTCATATCTGGGGGGAAGCAGCGAGTTTAATTGATTTCCCCTAGCCACAGAACAAGTCATTGGTACAGCTGGGCTTAGAGCTCAAGACATTACTCTCCAGTCTCTGCTCCCTCCTAGAGACCATGTTACCTGCATATAAGCCCGTACTCTGAACCATGGCTGAGAAGCATTCAGCACAAACTAGGAGGGAAGCATGTGGTTTTAAGTCACCTTTTCTCAGCTTCCACAACAGAACTCAGTCTGTGGCTTCATTATGCTGGGCCAGTGACCAGGCACCTACTTAGCACATAACAAAGGAAATCCACCGTGTTACACAGATTGTCAAGTGTACCTAGTAATTATAAACATTTGCGATATAAGGGCCCAATCCTTCTTCCATTGAAATCAATGACAGAACTCCCATTTCCTCTGTGTGAGGGGGCGCAGGCTGTTCTGGGAAGTTTCAGTTGGATACAAAAGTTCTTCACTTTGTACTCAAGTTGTTTTGTAATGTTGCTGTGTGCGGTTAAAGTGGTTGTGTTCTGCCCCAGACATAGGTGCATTTTAGGGGTAGATGATGTCATGCCTGTATAGTATTTATTATTTATTAGGTGCTTTAGGATCCTTCAGGATCAGACTTGCTATACAGAGGGTATGATTGTTAAGATATCAATTCACAGAATAAACAACTAATAAAACTCACCAAATGGCATCATCTTTAAAAGTTAATCATTTCTGCAGCAAACAAGGGCAGGGTTTGTGTAATATGGCCCCTTTCCCAGAGGCAAATTGTGTGCCATCCCATCTGTCACCCCAAATGGTAAGCTCTTGAAAAGCTACTGAGCAAAGGTATTAATGAAAGAAGAAACTAATATGGATTTAGTTGAGATTAAGAATTGAAGGTGAAAGAATGACTATGCGGAGGGAATATACTGAGAAGCATTCATATTTAATTATGTCCAATACATCTCCTTTAAAAGCTCTTCAATTGGCTGCACCCTCTCTCTGATTTGCGCCTATCCAAAGATATCCTATAAGCAAACACTGTGGTTTACACCCTAGCTTTTCTCCATGCTAAGGCAAAAGATAGAGACAAGTCTGAAAAAAGAAGGAAGTGAGATACGATTTACATCAAGCAGAAGGTAACAACCCAGCTGTGAGGAGCAATGTTTTATGATATGTTTGTATATTACCTATTACAATGGATCTCTGATCCTACCCGGAGCTTCTAGCTACTACGAATATGCAATATTTAACAACAAATGTTCCCCTTTTAATAACTGGTTAGGGATCTAATTTTGGTGAGCGGGGCAGCTTGTAAGTGCTGTAGGATGTGGTGTGGGTGATTCTGAGCTAATGTCAAGGTACAGTGTTTTGTGGCATTATGTTGCTGGATTAGTCATCTTCTGGGATATGCAAACAAGCTACTTTAGTTTTTTAAAGAACACATGCCACTTTTCAAGATTACATGTTAGTCCAGGATTCTGGCAAATTGCACTTTGCTGACTTCAGTGAAGCAACTGCAAGCTTTTCGGAACAGGTACTGCTTTGTCTTTGTACAGCACTTAGCACAATGGGGATCTGGTCCATGACTGGGGCTCATAAGCCCAACATTAATACACATAAATAAAAATAAAACACTTTGATTCTTCAGGGTGATATCAACATAGTGTGAGATTTTAGTGCTACAAGATAGGATTAACATAACACAATGAGGATGAACCTGCATGAAGCAAGATTCTGAATGGCAGGTGTCATCAAGCACTGCAAAAGAAACAAAGTGTACTGTTGTCTTAATTAAATGGGGTGTTGTTTTTCTTTACATCTTGTGTGACAGGTAATTAACACGTCCTGGATGATGCCAGACATCCACATGGGCCAAAGCTTGATGAGTGCCCAGTGGTTAAAGTATAATTTGACAGGCCCCGGAACCCTCCTAATCTCCGGGCCCCCTTCCCGTATTGTCTAGGCCCCCTTCATGCATGTGCGGGCCCCAGCCCAGGTAGGCATTTGCAATCACTTCTCAGTACCACATGCATCGGTTATCGCTCCATAAAAATATTTATAATTTTATATGGCGTTTATGTCTATAGCAATAATTGTCACAAACTAGCAAACACTGCATCACACAATAAGTATTGTGATTAACAACAGTGGGCCGTAGGACTTGCAAGCTGCCAGGGCAGGGCAGAACATGCATTCCTATGGATTTTTCTATTTTTAGGGGCCCTGGAACTCTGGCCCCTCAAATTTGGGGGCCCTGGAACTGTGTTCCAGTGCGTTCCCCCTTACTTTAACCCCTGAGTGCACCTATACTGAGTTATATCAGATTTGCAAGTGTTATAGCAGATATCTGCCTAGGTAAAACCTTTCTTCAGCCAGATTCCTCCTTCAGTAATATATATTGAACAACATTAGATTGGTGTCTTTGCCTTTAAGAGGTCAGTTGACAGCCAGATTCACAGGTCAGACTTGCCATTTTACCTTTCGTTTGCCCTCATAACTAGAAGGGAAAACCAAAACTTGATTTCACAGTATTTTCCAACATGACAATCAGCTGCAGTCAATGCTGAGAAGTTACAGCTTCAGATCAGCATAAGAATGAACTAGGCAGATGCCAATGTGTTCTGTGTAATCAGTGGCTGCTGAGATCTATGTCCCTTCTCTGAGGTACTATACAATTGCAATTCCTTCTAGGACAAGAAAATGGAATCCATATTAGCAGAAGGAGAAAAAAATGAAGTGTTTTAGCCCAAAAGGTGAAATTCTCAGCCAGTTAACAGGTTCCAAATAAATTCACAGCTAAAAATGCTCTTGTAACGTAAATCCTTACAGATGATTTGAGCATCTACCTATTTTTTGCACGGGAAGAGGACATTTGGTATTGCAAACTTATTGTAGAGGGCGTCAGGGGTCCTTCTAACAGATTTGAGTCATATACAGTGTAAGTGTTTCAAGAGTCCCAGGTGTCTAAGAACTGTTGTGGTTTGATTTGGCTTGAAAACTTATCAGGTCTTATTGCAGGGAAAAGGAAATGTATCTTGCTAATGAGGGAGAAAATGACTACAATGGACACACACAGGTTAAGGGTACAATGCATTACTTCTGCCATCTGGAGGCCTTTTGTAAAAGTGTCACCAAATGATTTAATCTACTCCAGGACTGTCAGAGCCAGTTAAACACAAATTTAACTTCTAAAGCCATGGTTTTCCCTCCTCCCTGAACTCATGAAGCAGCGCAATGTGAGACACAGATAACCTTTTAACACAATTCTCTGATTGCTTGTTATATCCAAAATTTTCTCTATTAGAGACTTGTCAAATTCTTCTCCATTCCCTCCTCTCTCCCCAGTCACAAGGGATAAAGGCAAAGACACTTTATTGTAACTCTTGCTCTTTTCTGGAGGCTTTAGCTGTTTGACATTGGAATAACGGGCAGTGGAAAGAAGGGGACAGTCTTCCAATATCAATACAAAAACAAAGCTGATTTGCAGAAGCTGAGCTGACATGTCATTCTTTGCTACCGCCATGATTTAGGTTTACATGTTTCTCTTAGAATTAGCAGTGATGCATGACTGCAAGGTTATTACTCTTTGAAATAGGCACAATTTGATTATGGCAACTAAATGTTGCCAATCAATAAAGATGTACATGTCCATCAATTTTCTTCCCAGCTAGCTTAAGTAGGGAAGGTTTTAGGATTCTGAGTACTGGGGTGGGGTTGCAGACTATAAACTCATAGATTGCAGAGAAAGGGGGAAGTGCAAAGAATGGACTGATTCAAACTGTAATGAGAGATTTGGATCCAAATCAGGATTAGTTTGGAGTGCTCAGATCCATGCTTTTTAGAGAGTTAAGGGGCCAGCCATTACATTTAGAACCAGATATGTATTTTTCTCCTTGTGATGGTGTTTGGATCATGTTCATCTCTGAGAAATATCTACTTCATAAGGGTATTGTGAGGCTTGATTAATTAATTAAAGCACATCATTACCCTGGGTCAAATGACCTGCCCCAGCACAAGGTATTTTAAGAAGCAGCTGCCATAGGAAGAATGTTAACCTTTTTACCTGTGCTGATGACACTACCCACTTGCCCGTGCATCTGTCTTGAAATGAAGGTTGTGATTTTTGTGTCCACTCCATATAGAATGCTATCTGGATCCATAATCTGTAAATGGCTAAGCAATATAAACGACATACACTGAAGTGTCAAAGTAGCTGGAGCAACTGAACCTCATGTAAATACATTATTGATTTTTCTTCCTCCAGATGGTGCAATTCAGAAAAATTGTTTTTAAATTATGCCTTGCAGAGATGCTAAGAAGTGCCGATAACAACAGGCATATTTCAGGTGAACACTGACCTCCTTTTCCTCACCATCAAACTAAAGCATCCCAAGTACTGCAAGTATTTTACATAAATTACCTGCAGTGTATGAATTTAAACTGGAGGCAAGTGTTTAATTGGAACTATTTAACTCTTGCAAACCTCTTGCCCACTGCTCATTTGTGCTTCCAATTGCGTTCGAAGATGGCTGCAGAAAACAACTCTGATGAACTGCAAAACACAGCAATTATAGCACTGTTTTATTTCTCTAAAGAAAAATAACTAAGCACCAAGGCTGCATTTCAGCAACATACCTGACATATGAAATATGAATTTCATTGACAGACCTGACACATTTCTCCTTTCAAATGATTATCTTGATTTCATTGAGCAATATGAAAAAAAACACTAGCTTGGAGGAGAAAGCTAACTCCCTGTGACGGCCCTCTGGGGCAGATGTCACACAATGCATAGCAAAAGCCCCTTAATGTGCCAGAGGGGTGCCTGAAGCACCATTTCCATTCTCACAGCTACCATCAGTCTGGCTGAGACATACACATCCACAGACAGTACAAAGTGTCAGCAGTATTGCTCTAGTAGGTCATTATTTAGGAGTTACACATTTTACTTTTTTATTGCCAGAGCCAGATTCTGATCCGACCTGTGCAAAGTTAGTATATAACTATTATATGGCAGGCTAACCTATTTGTAACCAAAATCTGAATCTGACCTCCGTTTCTGTGAATGGATAGGAATTTGCCTTTTTTGGTACTTACTTCACATTGGATAAAGTCACTCCAAAATATTCTGTCCCTTGTTGGGACAGTCAATGGTTCGATCGGTTCAGTACCCATTGAAATTAATGGAGAAATGCCCACTGATTTCACTAACATTTGAACAAGCCCTTAATCATCACCTTCCTCAGAAAAACAGCGAAGATGGAGAAATGGCACTGAGGTGTTTCCAGCTACTTTTGAATGATAAAGTCAGGCCTAATGAGTCAGTTAATACTACTTTACTATGTTCATGAGCAAACACTTGCACAGCATCTTATCCCAGATGATCTCCTAGCAGCTTACAACAGAGTCCTGTGGCACTTTTAAAGACTAACAGATTTATTTATCGCATGAGCTTTCGCGAAAGCTCATGCGATAAATAAATCTGTTAGTCTTTAAAAGTGCCACAGGACTCTGTTGTCTTTCTACAATAGACTAACACGGCTACCCCTTTGGAATTTAGCAGCTTACAGACATTGCATCTAGACTTTGCTCAAGTACCAAAATGAAAAATGAGTTTATAGACATTTTGCATATTGGTCAAAGTTAGGTTAAATTAATATCATAATGTCCCATCAATACAAATAAGACACACAAGCTAAAATCCTTTCCTCAGGGAGCTTCCAGTCAGGCTGATTCAATTTTTTCCACCAATATTGTTTTTGGATGGGGAAATGGGGTTTTAACTAAGTGAGATTTTTCCTCAAAAAATCTGCTTTCTCTGCAAAAATATTTGTTTGTAGCTCAAATCTGAAAAATGTTGATTGTCAAATGCCACGGAAGTGTGTGATGCCCCCAATCTCCTCTATGGATTGAGTTTGCCAGACAGATTACACCATGAGGCACCATGGCTGAGGACACATGATGTATTGCAGCAACTGTGGAAGAAGGGACCACGAGGTATCCCTCATGGGAAATATAGTCCAGTCAAGGAACCCAGTCCATAGAAGAGAATGTGGACATGAGGCACCACAGCACCATTTCTGAATTATTTTTTGGTCAAAAAGTCTAAAGATTTGCCATGAAAGTAATATCCTTTTCCAAATAACTCTAGCTTCCAGTCTGAGGAAGACACGGTGACGTGGTAATGAGAGGACAAGGGGAGAAAAGCATGGCCAAGATAAAGCATTTTCTTTTATTAATGAAATACTGTGGTTAAGGTGTCTTGTCCTAAAATATAAAAATTAAAGCAGGATTGAAAAGGTGATCAAGAGTCAAGGTGAGAAGACTGTAGCTGAGAGAACCAAATTAAGGAATTGCACAACTGGCTCTGTGATGTATATGGCCACTAGGAACTTCATAGCAATAGCAAGGACAGAAATCCAGTTCTACTCAAAAAAAAAAAAAAAAAAAAAAAAAAAAACCCCACAGGTGGGCCAACCACTTCAATTAAAGGGGAAATCTCTGTTAGCAGGATAGAGCATATGACACACAGTTCAGCAATTCTGATTCCTTCAGCAGAGGGCACCAGTACACATAAAATTCAATAGTTAGACAAAGGACTGTAAAATGCTTTGGGATTCTGCAGTCTGAGGAACTATGTACATGTAATTTTATTACTGGTATTATATAAAGAAAACACTGATTTTTAAACCATATTTTCAAGGCAATATCTCACCAATGCTTTATTAATTTCCTTGTGTTATTTGGTAGAATATCAGAGCTATGTAAATTTGACTGACCATCAAAATAAATTTAAGGTCGCTTTCAATGAAACCTTAATAAATGTCACATCCAATATGTTGATGCTCCAAGCCAATGTTATCCTGTATAATTTATCATTATTCTAATTTAGTGAATGCTGTCAGCACTACTAAATATATCTCAGGCTGATGACCAACATTTTCTCCTTCCTTCATAAATAATATTAAGGATTAGTGTTTAGACTGGAGTGATCAGACAGTTGTTGATTTTTTTGTTTCTTCCTTGATGGGGACTGACGAGTAATGTTTTTTAATTCTTCCTTTTTTTTATTATAAGAATAAATTGGTTAGAAATATTCCACTCTATGGAAAACCACAGCAGATGACTGAAACAATTGATAATGATATGAAACATTTCACCTTAATCCATGGCCCAACTACTGAGCTAAGAGATGATGCCCATAGACAGATGTGTTATTAGGAAGCATGTAGATGACTTTCCACTATTGCACGTGTATTTCTTAAGAGTCTTTCACAGATACTTTTGCTATCCATAAATCATTTCTTTGTATGTCCAATTAAGCCAGAAATACCAAGGGAAGGTGAGATATTCGCTGTGGATGGCCTTCACACTGCAATTGCAATGTTGAAATTCTGTGTATGATGAAACAGATGTTGCCGGCTCAACCTTATGGCTTCAGAAAGCCACTTTCTAGAGCCAAGAAGAAAGGTGGGAAAAAATCATACAGCTCAAACATAAAAGTATTTTTTACAAGAAAGAACTATGAAGAAGTTGTACAACTCATTTTCTTCGTGGGACAGTTTCTACCTATAAAAACTTCAAATTTTCTAATGTGGAAAGTTCTCAAAGTAGAAAGTGCCAAGTAATTGACTTTTGGCCATAGTATTTATGCTTATTATTCCATGTAGATTTGTCTTGTGGTGAACAACAACAGTTAAACTCTGGATTAATTAAAAACAACAGCAGCAGAAAATTTTGAATGGGAAAATACCAAATGATCTTCAACCTTTCAACCTTCCCTCATAGGTCATGTTTTCTAGACCTTTAAATCATTTTTTATTGCTCTGAATTTTCTCATTTGTCCACATCTTTCCTAAAATGTGATTCCCAGAACTGGACCCAATACTCCAGCTGAGGCCTAATCAGTACAGAGTAGAAAGAAAGAATTACTTCTTGTGTCTTGCTTACTACACTCCTGCTAATACAACCCAGAATGGTGCTTCCTTTCTCCCCACCCCCAACAGTGTTGCACTGTTGACTTATATTTAGCTTGTGATTCACCATGACCCCCAAATCTCTTTGCATAGTGCTCTTTCCTAGGGAATCATTTCCCATTTTGTATGTGTGCAACTAATTGTTTAATCTTAAGTGGAATACTTTGCATTTGTCCTTATTGAATATCATCCTATTTACTTCAGACTGTTTGTCCAGATCATTTTGAAATTTACTACTATCCTCCAATGCACTTGCAACCCCTCCCAGCTTGGTGGTGTCTGCAAATTTTATATGTGTATTTTTGATGCTATTATCTAAATCAGTGGTTTTCAACCTGTGAGACATTTGCAGTCCAATTAGCACACAGCTACAGTCTATGTGACATACTCAGGGCCATACAGATAGTCTTGGATGTATCCAACAATGGTAAATATGTTGAGAATCACTGACCTAAATCATTGATTAAGATAGTGATCAGAACCGGACCCAGAAGAAGTCCCTGCAGAACCCTACTCAATATGCCCTTTCAGCTTGATTGTGAGCCACTGGTCACTATACTATAGGAATGATTTTCTAGCCACTTTTGAACCCACCCTATAGTAACTCCTTCTAGGCTGATTTCTCTAGTTTGTTCATGAGAAGCTCATGAGAGACAGTATCAAAAGCCTTACTAAAGTCAAGGTATATCACATCTACCACTTCCCCCAATCCACAAGGCTTGCTACCCGGTCAAAGAAAACTATTAGGTTGGTTTGACATGATTTGTTCTTGACAAATCCATACCAACTGTTATCACTTTATTATCTTCTAAACGTCTGCAAATTAATGGTTTAATTATTTCCTCCATTATCTTTCCAGGTACTAAAGAAATCTGACTTATCTGTAATTTCCCAGCTTGTTTTTATTCCCCATTTTATAGATGAGCACTATATTTGCTCTTTCCAGTCCTCTGGAATCTCTCTCATCTTCCACGACTTTCAAAGATAACTGCTAATGGCTCAGATATCTCCTCCATCAGCTTCTCGAGTATTTTAGGATGCATTTTCTCAGGCCCTGGTGACTTGAAGACATCTAACTTGTCTAAATAATTTTTAACTTATTCTTTCCCTCTTTTAGCCTCTGATCCTACCTCATTTTCACTGGTATTCATTAAGCAAGATGTCCAATTGCTACTAAACTTTTTGGTGAAATAAAAGTGCCACAGGACTCTGTTGTTTTTTTGAAACAAAAAAGTCATTTAGCATTTCTGCCATTTCCACATTTTCTGTTATGGTGTCCCTCCCCCCCATTGAGTAAGAGGCCTATCTTGTCCTTGGTCTTCCTCTTGCTTCTGATGTACTGCTAGAATGTTTTCTTGTTACCCTTTCTGTCTCTACCAAGTTTAATCTCATGTTGTGCCTTGGCCTTTCTAATTTAATCTCTACTTCTGTTATTTTCAGAGGGGTAGCCATGTTAGTCTGCATATAGCAAAAAACGAAAGTCCTGTGGCACCTTAAAGACTAACACATTTCTTCAGGCATAAACTTTCATGGGCTCCAACCCAATTCATCAGATGCAGTCACGAAAGTTTATGCCCGAAGAAATTTGTTAGTCTTTAAGGTGCCACAGGACTCTCATTTTTTTCTTTTGTTATTTATTTATATTCATCTGTTGTAATTTGACCTAGTTTCCACTTTTTGTGTGACTTTGTTTTTGGTGTTTCAGATCATTTAAGATCTCCTGGCTAAGCCAGGGTGGTCTCCTGCCATGCTTCCTATCTTTCCTGCAATGGGATCATTTGCTCCTGTGCTCTTAATAACATCTATTTGAAAAACTGCCAACTCTCTTGAATGGTTTTTTTCCTTAGACTTGCTTCCTATAGAATCTTGCCTACTAATTTCTTGAGTTTGCTAAAGTCTGCCTTCTTGAAATCCATTATTTTTATTGTGCTCTTTTCCCTCCTATCATTCCTTAGAATCATGAACTCTATCATTTCATGATCACTTTCACCCAAGCTGCATTCAAATTCTCAATCAGTTCCTCCTTTTTTGTCAAAATCAAATCTAGAACAGCCTCTCCCCAGTGGCTTTTTTCACCTTCTGAAATAAAAAATTGTCTCCAATGCATTCCAAGAATTTGTTGAATAATTTGTGCACTGCTGTGTTATTTTCCACAACAGATGTCTGCGCAAGTGAAGTACCCCATCACCAGCAAGTCCTGTGTTTTTAGTTGTTTATAAAAATCCTCCTCTACCTCTTGTTCCTAGGGAAGTGACTTTGCTATATTTCCATTTTTTCTCGTGAGCTCAGAACTGAAGATCCAAATATCCCAAAGTACACCCACATTATTAAACATCCTCATAAAAGCCACTTGTCCCAAGTAGTTTGTCTAAGTGTACCTGCCTTGAAGTGCAGCTGAAGCTCAACAAACTTGGGCTTCATCAAATCAGGAGAGAATATGAGAACTGAAATCCCTTCACTGCAAGTGAGCTCTCTGCAGATTCCTGTATCATCCTAATATGATGGGAATTATAGGTAAAATATACCAAACATAAGCTTCTTGTCTTTCAAGCCACATTCAAGCCACATGACCTATATCTCAACCCTATCTTTCATTCAATATCAAAATGTTGCCCCGCACCTCCGATTGGACCATGATGCCAGCCTCCATTACCCACTTGTTAAATCTTCAAATAAGCACCTTCATGCTTTTCCCCCGATGCTTCTCTTGCTTGCGAAGTACTCCCTGCAAACAGCTACAACACCATTTCATTATTCTCCTTCCAATCCCTCCTTAAAGCTCTCCTTTGCCATGACACCTACAAAAAATGACAATGGTGAGCCTGCTGGGATGCTGAGATCACAGCCTATAATACGGGCTCATTGTTTCCTTGTTCTCCTATCAGTCTTTATCTATCTTTTATCCTATACTTAGATTTTTGTGACAGGAACTATTTTTTTTTGTTCTGTTTTGGTACAATACCAGTCACAATAGGGTGCAGGTCCATGGCCCTGTGCCCCAAGATAATACAAATTCACCACCTGGTTCATTTTTGTAAGACAAAATGGACCCAAAATAATAAGAGTTTAGTTTTTTGGTATCCTGCCTCTTCCTTATTTTAAAAATTTTCTAAATAAGTTATTGTACAATAAAGAGTATTCCAGATATTTGGACCCCTCCCTCCACCCCACGTATTGGCAGCATGTTACATAAACACTTCCAGAGGGAAAGGGTTTATATGCTCTAGGTAAAAAAAATTAGCTCAGGTTTACAATGACTTCACAGAACCTCACTGCCCTATCAGCTGAGCTCAGTGTTTGGAGTGGAAAGAGAAACAGGTTTCTCACATTGCGTCACCATCTAACCATAACTGACGCCTCTTCACCTTAATCCCCCCCCCCCCCCATGCACATGGCCAGCCTGAGGATATTGGCACGAGTTAGTGAAAATCCTTTGTGGTCCCCCAAAACTGCTTTATGTTTAATAACAAGAGCTGCCACAATAAATATATAAAGATTTTGTAGCTAGTCGGCACACCCAGCCCTAGACAGTGGTGGATTTTTGAAAGAAACAATGCTTAAAAGAGATCCAGATTTCTCAGCCTTTCAGAGGATATTCCAGAATTGTCCCCATATATTTTCAGTCAGATCTGAAATCTGATTAACCAAAATCATGGAAACATTAATACAGCTGAGCAAATATAATACAAAACACTAGGTAATTAAAGTTAGCTTCCTTTTTGTTTGTGAGTTATCCACAGAGAATTCTGAAATAATTAATAAAACAGAATCACTGTTTGTGAATAATCCTTGATCGATAGTTGCTTTGAGCAGTTCACGGGAATATTTAATATCCAGCATTTGAGCTATGTTGGTTAGTGTAAATCGAATAGCTGGGTCATCTGGTATTGTTTCTTTATTGTAATCAGATGAGTATAACATGTAGAGGCAGCTTTCTAGTGCAAATATTTGTGTTTGAGGTCAAAATTCACCCTGTGAATATTCATTAAAACCAGCTGTTTCTATGAATTTTCCTGCCATAAACTCAGGGAAAGTGAGTACAGCATGAAAATCCATAGATGAAGTGAATCCCCCCTTTCCTCCTAAACATACATTAATGGAAAGCTTTTCAAGGTAGTCAGCCAACTGTGTTCACCACCATACAGATGTCCCCCTACATGCATACTTTTTTCTTTTTCCTCTTTTTGACTTATAGTAGTGACACAGATCACAAATCCTGTGAAATTAAATTTTAGTCTCTTTACAGAGCTATTCTGGGGAGCCATGTATTTGTATTGCTACTCAATGGGGTTTTTAATAATGCAATTATAAAACAGAGTGCCAAGATGCTGTAGACTCTTAAGCACTGTATATATTTTTTTAAATGGAGATTTCTATTATGTCTATAGAAAGTCAGGCTGATTTACAGTGCCTTCAGATTCAAAAAGAGAAAATAAATGGTTCATAATAGCGAATGATTAATATATTTCAGGAATAAAAGAAAAGATTAAAAGAATATTTGGCAGTAAAAGCCTGACTCTCAGCAAAGGGTGGCAAATCATAGCGCTGTGCTGAGTGGTATGAATAGCATTTTTGTACCTTCCTGGGTAGAACAAGAAAAGCATTCATCTGTCCAGTCCTCATGTACATTTCAGTACAATCGTAACATATGCAGAGAGAGTCTGGATCTCCATTGTACCTTGAGAAACAGCAGACAAGATATATAACATGATTCAAAAGATCACATTACACTGGATGCTTTATCCAGCAAGAAGTAATCAATTAAAAATGCACCTATCCTTTTGAAATATCAACGTAGACCAAGACTGGAGGATGACTTGGTCAACAAGTCAGTCATGTTATCCACCAACAAATATTATGAAAAAGGAATTTGTACATTTCTATATTGACCTTTCCATATTCAACTTCCATTAGCGTATTTTTAAAGGAATATATAGCGGAAATGCAGTTCTCTAACAAAGGATTGTCCAGGATTGGAGACCATAAATTTAACAGATAAAATGCTGATCATTATGTAAATCACATGCATAGGAATGCAGATGCTATGTGTGTGACCTCAGCATGCAAGGTTATTCTTCTAGCCTTTAATAAAAGCACTCAGCTCCCAAGATATAAGCAAGCCATCTCCCCTTATTCCAATTCACCAAACAGACTAAGCACTAGAAAATATATTGTGGGCAGGAATCCTGCACTGGCAGCTGAATTAACTAGATGGCCTAGTAATAGGTCTTTTCTTATGTTCTATGATTTTTTAATACTAACTCATATATCACACTTAAGACATGATTTATGTATTTTTGTCTTTGAGTCTTTGAAGTAAAGAGACACTTCTGCAAGCCTATACCCTGCAACACATTACTGACGTCTTAAATTCTTTACTACTCCTTTCTGTACTTCCTTGTCACTGACTTGCCCCAATGTCCTTAATAATTGAATAAAAATAATAATAGATTCTAGCTGAAAGTAAGTTCCAAAGGGGCTAGGGAGATAAATACATTTGTTAGTCTTTAAAAGGGCCACAGGACTCCTTAGCCGAAAGTAATCACCTAAGAAACAAAAGATGAACTCATCCATAAAAAGAAAGGGAAGAAGAGGTGAAATAGTCACCCTATCCTGTCAATTTGCTTCCCAGAGAGTCAGGCATAAGTATTCCCTAAATGGAATGAAGGGGAGCCTGTTTCCTAAGTCACAGAAAGGACTGCATTTTAATGCCTTGGATCTGTGTGTAGAGTTTCTACTGATGTAAACAACTAGTTTGAACAAGAAGGAATGCAGGCCTGTGAAATAGAAAACCTGATGGGTTTAGACTCAGTCCTTTCAACTCTGACCATAGGATGTGAAAGCCCTCAACACTTTACAGATTGTGTCCTTAGTTGATGGTGGTGGTCTGCAATAACTGATTACACACAGCTTGTCCCATAAGTCTACCCAGGTTGATTTCAGCTGGCATTAGTTTACAAGCACATGGTAGTTGCAGAAGCAAGAGTTTACTTGTATATCTAACTAATTTGCATCTCTCGCCTCGACTCCTGAGAACCAGCAGTTTTGCTCTCTCATTTTTATTCAGTTTACAAAAAAGGGGGAAGGCTTTTACGCTGATGGAACAAACCAAACTGCTAAGTCACTGAACCTCTACCAGTGACTTTTACTGCTCATGGTATTTTAAATGCAGAATGAAAGTATGTACTTGCTCACTTAAATTACAAACTGCCTTTCAAGCTGGTTGTTATGACCACCAATGCTCTAACTATAAAACATTATGTAGACAGCAAGTGACACTGTATTAGGTGTATTTTATCTGAGATTCTGGCTGCAGTTTTGCAGAGGTAATAAAAACAATCGAAGCACTACCAAGCTGCAGGAAGTAATGATATGGACACCCACATTTGGGAAACTGTTGAACCCTTAAGATATGAACCCTAAAAGACAAGAGAGATGTAAAGTGACCTCTGTTACCATTTGAAGGAAGAAGCCTGGAGAGATCATGTTCAATTATACATTTGCTTATAACACTATACAATTCCATTCTCCTACCATCAATATCTCTGCACAACAGACAATTTCATTTCCTACTACACCTCCCAGCATATTTAGAAGATCTCTATCTTTTCCTCCCCAGGAAGCAAGTTTTTGCAGTAAATCCCCTCCAGATGGGAAACAAAATTATAGGGCTATTGAAAACGTCAAGCATCAGAACTAACATACTGACACACGGGGATCTAGAATTAAAGATAAATCTCTGATGAGAGAGGTGACAGCTTTTTCAGTAAATCTGTGTCTTTAGGGGAAAGACTGTTAAACAAATAAATGCCATTATATGGTATCTCAGAGACTAATTATTTTCTCCTCCAAAACTTGCTTGTAACCTGAGTTAAAATACACCTACAGCTGCAGAGTCGTCCACTGTCTAAACCAAAGAGATAGGTCAACAAAAATCTTTTCAAAGTATCCCTCTGCTTAAATTCCACAGCTTCCCTGTGTAAAACATTAATGTAGTTCTCTTGGAAAAGCACTACTGGAAAAATAGGAAGTTAAGTTTTTTTAGTTATTCATGTAACATCAGCATTAATGCTCTTATTAGCCATTATTTACAGTGGGCAGTGCCCCAAATGTTGTACAGAGATTACAAACATAAGACAGCTTGATCATTAGCATGACCATCTTCCCCTCAATAAAACAGAAACACACAAAGTGTTGGGGAAAAGGATACCACGTAAAAGCAAAATATTATGGAGGGGGGGGTTGGCAGGGGGGAGGCAGGTAATATGTTTTTAATTATGAAGTAGGTATGTCTGGTTGGAAGGGCAATGACAGGGATGGGGAATAAATATAAACAGAACAAAGGAAAAACAGTAAGACAATCATTCAGAGATATGGGAGGAAAGAAAGGAGGGGGAAGGATGGAGAAGAATTTGAAGGCCAGGGAAGGGAGGTTAACAGTAGAAGGAGAAAGCTGGGGGAAAGTCAATCAGCAGACAGAAAATAAAGACTATTGTTCAGAGTGTTCTAATGCAGAATGATGGCATCTCTGCTGATTTGCAGGACATCTAAAAATATGGATGTAAAGTTCTTCAGCAGGACCTCACTCCCTGTAGTAGCTGTTACCTATTCTGGAAACTCTCTGGGAACTGCGGGTTCTCTCTTTCAATAGGAAATCCTAGTCCACCTTTGCTAATCTATGTGGCAAGGGAAAGGAAGAAAGAATGGCATTTATGGCCTGGTGCCCCTTGAGGGAGAGTATCCCCTAACATGAGACCTCTGGAAGGCCTCATCTTCTGCCTGAGGCAGCACCAAAGTAATATTGCCCCATGGATAATCCTCAGATATGTAAGTGCAGGTTCACCTGTATGTTAGTCTGTAAACTCATTCACCCAATGATACTTTTATGTGAGATCCCGCTCTGGTGGTGGCTTTTGTGTTGTAGGCACTTCTCACTAAAATGGAGGAAGACCCACTATAAAATGGGGGGAGGAAAGAAGTCACCTCTTGCATACCTCCTAGTGGCTGGTGCCATCATTTTATCACCCCTGGCACCCCCACAGCTGACCTTGGTGGGTCTTCAACAGCTTGGCCCTTCAGACAAGTCACAAAGTTCAAATGAGCACCTTTGGGGTAGCTAAAATCCAACAAAACTATCTACCTGCCCTCACCAGGGTCTACTGCCCCACTCTGGACCCTTGAAATTCTGCCCTTCACTCAGGCTTCCAAACAAGCCGTATCCCCTTCTTACGGTTTACACCATCTAGTTAGTGGTTGGTGGGGGAACGTAGGTCTGTCCACCCAGTATTTCAAGTTCCAATCCAGGAACCCCATAAACTGCACTCACTTCAACATTGCTGCTATTGTCCAGGGCCTCTTCCCATCTGGTCCATTTATCTTCACCCATCACCTCAGGATTAAAGTTCTCAAATCCTCTCTCTTCCAGTTTAAGCAACTGCAGATTGAACAAAACTCTGGTTATCCTCAAACTCCTTTGGTTAGAAAGGAGCCTGGTCTCAGCCAAGAACTGAACTGCCAAGCTCCTGCACCGCCTTTTATTTGAGCCAGCTGGGCTCCAATTGGCTGCTTTCATAAGCCTGGAAGAACCACCTGCACTGTTCCTTTCTTGGGGTGCAGTATGACCATGTGGTCTCTTGTAGGGAGCCACTAAGACTACCTACATCCCATCACATCCCCACACTTTAGCTAGACCAAACAGTCATCCAAATGGTAATTACCTTTAATATTTTCTGATCTAGGCCAGATCTAAATCTCTTGGGACCTATTTCAGATATAAATGTCTCCATAGCTTCCATTTTCTGAGCTACCTGGCTATCCCACCACACTGACATCTTTGAATTCCATTCACTACCACAGCTGGAAAAGTTTTGCTGTGTTTTTGTTGTTGTTTGTTTTTTTTTGTTTTTTTAAGTGAGAGAAGCTTTGAGCACAATAATTCATTTAACAAATACCTTTCACTCAGCCACACAAGATAGCAGCACAAGAGTCGATCTTGTTCCATTCCACCAAGGAAGTGAGAAGCAGCTGGGGGGTGAGAAAATGATTAAACTAAACTCTCCTTAGATGCTGAAATCAACCAAAACTTTTCAAATCAGCATTTTAAAAACATCCTTTGTCTGGGGGTATGTAGTAGAAGAGCAGAATAGATGCAACTCAAGGCTGTTGATTAAAAGCTGTACACTTCTTGTCCTTCACTGAGAGCCTGAAGACAGTTGTTCATTCTTTCCAAACATATTAACTCAATTGCATGTTCTTTTGCAAGCAGTGTTTCTCTGGCCAGCAACCAGAAGCAGTTTCATTTTAGAAAACAATGGTGTCTACATTTGTTTCTTCTGTTTCTCTTTACATGTTGGAGGTCTGACTCCTTCTTCCTCTTCCAGTTGCATTGACATCAGCGCTGCTTCACTGGTAGAAGCAATGGGTTAGACAGACATGCTGCTGGAGTTTTTACCACTGTGCTGTTAACACCTTAAATACAAGTGGCAAAAAAGCAGCAGTGGCTAAGTTACAGCAACTCCCCCATCCTATTGTGTAGAGCTGCACTTGGAGGGCGAGATCTTGGGGAAAAGATCTCATCAAGTCAAAGTTCTGTAGAGGAGTTTTAAAAATCCTCATATAAGCCAGAAGTGACCAAAATTTCTTCCCATCTCACGTATGTCTGGTGAAATGAATTGATAGTCTGAGTTCAGTTCCCACTACAGACATGGCCACAATCACCCCAGCACCATCTTTTTAGCAGGCCCATAATTAGATCACTAGAAGGCTACCTTTCACCAATACTATGGCCATGTTTTCACTGAAAATACTGTGTCAATCCCCATGAATTGATGCAGCGGGATCAATTGAGTCGCCAGTGTAGACCCGTTCAATCGACCCCAGAAGCTCTCTCCCATCGATGCAGTAACTCCACCCCTCCAAGTGGAATAACGCTGCGTCAACAGGGGGAGCCTTGCCAGTCCACGCGGCCAAGTGAAGACCCAGAGGTAAGTCAATGGGAGATGGGCATTCTGCAGCTAGCAGATTGCGTACCTCCTGCCAACCTAGCCCCACAGTGTAGACCAGGTGTAGACTATATGTAGTGTAGACGAAGTGCACATTAAATCCCCTCTCAAAAAATGTTTAATACAAGAATCCCTGACTCACTCACTCTCTCTCACTCACACACACAAACACACACTTGATTTATTTAGTTCTTGTGGTAGGGCACTTTATACAATAGTGGAGACAGATGTGTTAGATTAGGTTTAGAAGTAAAGTAAAACTTAAGCAACTGAATAAAATCCACACTTTTAGGTACAGCAAATGTTAATAATTTACTGCTGTGCTTTTGAACATGATTGTTATTGATGAAGCTGCCTTGCACTCCATCATCTCCTGCAGTTCAAGCTCTACTGCTATAGTTGAAGGAGCATATCGGTATTTAAAAACTCACTTTTCAACATTTCAGAACAGTTTTAGTCATTCCAGCTTGTTATTAATTACCACCCTCATTTATTGTACATTTCCTCATTGTACAGGGCAATTTACGAGTCTCTGTATTGCCTGCAGAAGCAAGCAAATCTAGACTCCTTGTTTGACAGGTAGAGGGGAATTTATGGGGCGTCCCAAATAAAATGTATTATGTTTACTTGCTAGTGAGATTTATTCTGGTATTTAGTTTTATTTATAGTACACTGATTCAAAGCCTCCACAGCCATTAAATGATAGCTTTTATCTGGCCAGTTTTAAATATTTAAAACCCTTCTTAGAGCTGTTAAGGAGAAAGCTAGATACATGCAAAGAACGAAAAGTTCAGCTATACACAATATAGGGAGGTACAGAAAAGTAATTTCTCTCAATGTAAACTCATTTGGGGTTAGGGATGAATATACAAAATACTTGGAGAAATTTAACTGGAAAACTGTAAGGGAGTCAGAGGCTTGAATAAGCATCTAGAAATTCAGGCATTTATCCACAGAATTAAAACTCACTTTGCCAATTATATGCACTGAAAATTAGGAGGAGGTGAGGCTCCATTCAGCCTGAACCACCCTCTTCAAAAACACAAGCCAAGAATATTAAAATATTCAGGAATTGTATGGTATAGTTGTCTTATTGCTGAGTTCTGAAGGAAATTAAGCCCATGACACTTCACCTCCCATTTATCCTTTTGCAATAAACTTCAGTGTTCCAGCACAATTCTCTTTCTGCACTTGTGGTGCTCTTCCACAAGAACCTGCTTACAGGAAAGTTTAGAATAAAACAGAACTAGGTTTTCCATAAATCCTTTCATACTCAGCTCATTTCAAAACACTTTATGAAGCAACACTATGTACTGGCAATACCATGACTATGTAGGTAAATAAAATATCCATCAAGTTTCCCAGAAGAGTTTACATGCTGCTTCAGATTTTAGTAGCAGGTTCATTGAATCTCGGTGTCCTTCTGATTAATGCTGTCAAGAAGACAAGTATCAAAAGAGCTTGAATTTTTATCTGGGAAGCCACCAGAGAACCAGCTGAGGAACTCCAGTTTTTGATTTTACTTATTATGGCAAAGCACATCTTGTTTATGATATTTACTCATACAAAAATGTTTGAAACAACGCTGTGCAATGTTCAGCCTGAGAACAGAGCCCAAGTGGATTTATGTCATGTTTATGTGTGCATGCTTTGTAAAATTTGGTTGATGAGCAGAAGTGGCTTTTGGGGTAGGTGAAGCAGGCATACGCCTAGGGCCCCAAGCTGTAAGGGGCCCCCTTGCCTGCCCAAAAGCCGTGTCTGCCTCGGTTGGCAGCCAGCAGAGGAGCTGGCCCCTGTGTCTAGGGTTGGTGAGGGAGAGATGGGGCTGGAAGTGAGCTGGGGATGTGGGGGGGGGGGGCAGGGCCAGGAATAGCAGCAGGAAGCTGGGGCTGGTGACAGGGGCCCCTGTGGGCCTATACAGGGCCCCACAGGTCTATAGGGGGCCCCACACTGTGCCCTTGCCTAGGGCCCCCATAGCCAAAGGCCGCCTCTGTTGATGAGAACTTAACTGGAGTCCTTTGAGTGACTGGCTGGCTCTGCAGTGAGATATAGAATATAACAATGTTTTCCATTACAACTTTTCTTTTAAATAGAAAAGCTCAGATTTTAAAGATTTTGGGTTTTGTTCAAACCCCAAAAAGGTGTTAAAACTGAGTTTTCATCTTCTGTTGACAACATGAGGGGAAAAAAATAAAAATCTGCAAGATCAAATTTTTTATTCTGATTGGAATTTTTGGTGGAAACATAAATCAACTCCTGACTAAATCTAGCACAGAGACTATTTGGAGGAACTGGTTTACACCCACTCCTAGTCAAAATAAACCAATGTTTATCATCTGAATGCTTGGATGGTTCAGTCTAACTCCTAGGGGACATTTTCACACAATCACACTATCAAAATTGGCTCTAATTGTAAACCTAGCTGACAATCTCTGCCCAGAAGACAGGAGCAGAATAAGCCAATATGACTAAATTATTTTATCACACACAGAGGTGGTTTCTTCCAAGACAGAGGCAAAAGGCGTTGATTGATGAAGCATCACAGGGTAAGTTTATAACTGCTGTGGCCTGTGCAGTAGCTATCCTGTGATGAACAGGTGCCTACAGTCTGTTGGGGTAACCAATCCTTAACCAAACACAAATATTTCATCCATACCAAAATAAATGAGTCTCATTATATATTGATGGTTTTTCCTCATATAAGCATTTCATAGAATCATAGGGTTGGAAGGGACCTCACGAGGTCATCTAGTCCAACCCCCTGCTAAAAAGCAGGACCACTCCCCCTAAATCACCCCAGCCAGGGTTTTGTCTAACCGGGCCTTAAAGATCTCCAAAGATGAAGATTCTACCACCTCCCTAGATAGCCCATTCCAATGCTTCACCACCCTCCTAGTGAGAAAGATTTTCCTAATATCCAACCTTGACCTCCCCAGCTGTAATTTGAAACCATTGCTCCTTGTTCTGTCCTCTGTTACCCTCGAGAACAGCCTAGCTCCCTCCTCTTTGGAGCAACCCTTCAAGTAGTTGAAGGTTGCTATCAAATCTCCTCTCAGTCTTCTCTTCTGTAGACTAAAGCATTTGCAGAGACCTTTTTTCTGGTTTTGCATCTTGCTCGTTTAGTGCCCAGAAAGCCAGCTTTTTTATTTACATTAAACATGAAAGAAATGCTGTAGGCTAAGAAAAATCAAATAAAATGAACTATAAAAATGTGGAAGAGGTTATTAGCACAGCATGCACTTCAAGTGAAAATGAACATGTACCTGATTATGGCTCATTACATTGTGCTCCGTCATGCTAAAAATAAATAGCTTCATATTAGATACCAGATTATGCTTCCATTTGGTCCCCAGAGAAATAGTTGCATCAAAAGATGATTTGCTTGCTTCGAGACTTGGGAACGAAGTAAACATAAGATGCCAAAGTTGCCACTTTGAAGAGCTGCCTGTTCCAAACTCAACATTTTTATTGGCATAGTGAATTACAGAAAAAAAATAGATGTGGTTGCTGAAAGATTGTCATTTTTAAAAAGACAAAACTAGAGGGCAAATCCATATCCTATCTTACTACACACTTGTCAGACAGGCATAGCTGATATGATACAAATTCACTGGTGCACAGCTCTTTCATATACATTATGTCACTTCACATTTTTATAGGGGTTGGAGTGGAATTGTCTTTATAGGGCAAGTGAAAGACCAGAGTAAGCCTCTTTTTCCAAATCTCAGTCATACATTTAACATACAGCAAGGTGTTCAAAAAGTCTAAAAGTTAAAGTGTGATCAGATGACTAAAAAGATCTTTGCCTGGGAATATCAGATTCTTCCCCTTTAAAGAGAATAATCATAAACAAACATCAAAAGAATCAGGAGCATGGCTTCATCACTGTTAGTTTAATCTTTCTACTAATGCATTATGAATTTAAATTCTTCCTAATCACTTTTCATTCTTGGAGGATGCCTGCTTGTGTTAACAACCAAAATGCCATTAAAACTGGTCCCAATGCATGCACAAAGACCCAAATTCAGCAGCCAATTGCATTTGTACCATTCCCAATGAAGTTGACAGGTGTCTTGCAGACAAGTCTAAGGACAGAAATTGAGCTACAATAAAACTTATGGTCTTAGGATGGCAGGGAGGGAATCATCATTGACATGTTTTATAATTATTTCAATGCTGTTGCGATTTCCTTATACTGTATGAGTAATGAAGACGCAAAGTGTCTAGAATCTTGGATAGGTGTTATTTTATAATTTTAAATATAAGTATTTGACATCCATATTTCATCCTTATGGAAATTCACCATAGGCACAATGCATCAGAGGAGCCTAACACTCAACAACCAGCATGCAGTCCTTATGCACAAGACCCACAAAAAGTGGGAGAATACATGTGCATATGGAAGAAAATGCAAAGAAAAAGTTTTCACATTGTCCTATCAATGCTGGTTTGCAAAGGATACTTAGGTAGCCTGTTAAGAAAAATGGGAGGCAATGTCTTCTCAGTCCAGCTCCCTATTCTAAGATACACAAGAAGTCAACTCTTAGGGCAGGTCTACACAGCTCCACAGTTTGGACTAATGGGATGTGAATAAGAATATGCAACAAAATACATAGTAACTTGCCACTGTGGATGAAGCAGGTGCGAACTAAGTTTCCTAATTCACATTAACATAGTCTTGTTTGAAGAGGACTATATTAATGTGAAATAGGAACCTTTTAGCTGGCATCCACAGCATCCACACATAGGAGTTACAGATCAGAACTTCGGTGAATACTGCTCTTCACACACCCTATTGTCCAAACTGTAGGGCAGTGTAGATGTGTTATTAGTGTGTCAGTATAATAAAATATCCCAAATCTGGTAAAATTATAGATCAGGAAGACAGTGTTTGTTCAGCTTTTAAAAATAATTTTAACAAAAAAAACTAAATTATTTTTAGTTAAATCACATTGGCTATGTCTACACTTCTTAAGTCGACTCTGTTAAGTCGACTTAACAAGGTTGACTTTAAGTCGACTTTACAGAGTGGCTACACTTTAAGTTGACTTAAGTCAACCTTGTTAAGTCGACTTAACAGTAGACATAGCTCTCCATACTGGCTTTAAGTCGACTTAATAAGGTTGACTTAGTGCTATTCCCCGTCCACACTGGCTTTAAGTCAACTTAAGAAGTTGACCTAAGGTTTAAGTCGATATTCAGAGGTGGTGTTATTAAGTCGACTTAAGCTGTTAATAAGTCGACTTAAGGAAGCGATTAAGTCAATTTAATAAAAGCCCAGTGTGAATGCGGCTTTGTGTAAGTCGACTTAAGCGTCCTTAAGTCAACCTAAGTTGCCAGTGTAGACGCACCCATTTTGTTTAATGTCCTATGATTTTTGTAAAAATATATTATAATAGAACGGAGTCAACTTTATAGCACTATACTATGATTTTGTCTAATTTTCTTAATATTTTTCCCATTTGTTCCATCAGTCCAGGACAAATTGCCTCCCTGAGAGCTAAGGAAAACAAGAAATGAAATAACTACAGATTATTTTTAACTCGAAGTTCATCCTACCATTTAAATACAGTGATGAGCAACACTGTGAAATAACCAGAAAAATAGAGAAATCTTACAAACGGTTGAGTTTACAGGGGAAATCAGACTAGCTCTTACCCGCATCAATGTACTATTATTATTCAATAAAATAATATAGGCTAAATTGGAGCAGGTGTCATGGATGATCACTAATCTGTATGACCATAATGGTAGTAGATCCATGTTTATGTAAACCATTAGGCAATAGCCCCAGATGCTGGAGGACTGTGCTGTGTGAAGACTGACTATATCACCTGATGGCTTCAGACAAATGGAATTAAGCTAAAAGCACACAAAAAAAACCTGTAGACCCCACAATGAAGAGGAGCTATGTCCCTTGGAGAGTACATCTGTTAGAGAAAGATGGGTTTAAGACATTGAGAATGTACTGCAAGAATAAAGACAAGCCTAAGTATTCTAGTCATGTTCTGTTGCCTCCAAAGTAAAGCTGGACACCTTCCCATTAAGTCAAGAGAAATAAGCGATCAAACCTCCACTCTTTATCGTAACTGTTTGGGGGAGAATGTTGTTGTGTGAGGGATTAATATGAAGGTAGATGGACACCTAAGTTGAGGTACTTAGCTTTTGGGGGAGGAGGGTTGTTGGGGGGGAGTCTTTTGGAGGGGGAGGTGTTTGTGTTTGGTTTTGGGGTTTTTTTGTTTTTGTTTTCCCCTTTTGAGGTCTCAACCAACATCTTTCCTGTCCTTGATGCTTTAAGTGGTTTCCTAAAGTTGTTTACCTCTGTACTAAAACCTGCCTCTTAAAAAAAAAAATTCTCTTTACCACTGCTTCTCTTTACCACTACCAATGCACCAGTACCGTAAGTACAAAGGGGTGTCCATTAATCCTAGTGCCCTGGCCTGTTTCTCAGCTGGGTATTTCCATTATGCTTGATCTCTTCCCTTTGCTTCTGCTAGATAAAAAATATTATATTGCTCCCTCCCCTATCTATAAACTGTTGTTGCAGTGTGTTACTGTTAGGAAATGCTTGTTCTTTAGTCCACACCAGAAGCTATGGGACTGTTTCTACAGTGGACAACATGATTCTTTGTAGAGATAGTCTAGGACAGTGCTATCCCTGTAAAAAATAAAGCATTAAGATTTGTCTAAAAAAAATTAACTTAATTCTTTCATTTCTGGCACTTTTCTTTCAAAAACACCTAGTTGCTAATGTTATTTCCAGGTTTCTCTCTAGTCTTGGTTTGCTGCTGAGAGATGGGATAAAAATATATCTGGAAAAATAGGGCCACAAAAAACAGTATTCACAGACAATTTAAATTAAAAAAAACAAAATGCAAAATTGTATCTGTAAGGAAGTTCAATTTTGTTGTTTCAAACCAACTTTTCCTTGCAGAAATAGTCATGAAAAATAAATAAAAGGGGCTATGAATGCCATTGAATTAAATGTGTTTTAAATTTAAAATAAAGTTTGTGCATGATTTTTTTAGTGCCAGATTTGCTCATATCTACTCCTTTTGCAATTCTTTGTGGCTAATTTCAGCAAATAAATTGTTTTATTCAGGATCTGCTCAGCTCTACCTTGCATCCAAGTTTTAAAAGACTGGCCAAAGAGCTCTCTAGAATTACTGTTCATTTTTAATAAGCCTTGGAATACAGAAGCAGTTCCAGAGGACTGGAAGACAGCTAATGCTTCAGCAACATTTCCTAAAAAAGAAGGTAAATGGGATGACCCAGGTAATTATAGGCCTGTCAGCCTGAAAGAGTTTGTCAAACTAATGTAATATATTCATTTCATGAGATTACATATTATTAAAGAAAGATAATTTTGATGTCATACTAAGATTTCTGTAGTGCATTTTACTTGCTGCCACATGGCATTTGATTAATAACACAAAATCACCATGGAACATATTAAATGGATTAAAAACCAACTAATAGACCTTAAAATGAAATTGTAAACAAGGAATCATAATAGATCAGGTGTGTTTTTAGTGATTTTTTAGTAGAGATCAATTCTTGGAAGAAAACAAAAAATCATTACTAATAAAGTAATGATACAAAGACTGGGGAAGTAGCAAATAATGAAGAGGACAGGTCACTGGCTTACAACAATCTGAACTGCTTGGTAAGATGAACACAAGCAAACAATATGCATTTTAATGTAGCCAAATGTATAGTTATATGTCTAGGAACAAAGAATGCAGATCAACTTACAGGATGGGGGATCCTATCCTGGGTGGCAGAGACTATAAAGATGACCCAGGGGGGAGGGGTGAGGGAGGATTGTCATTATAGGTGAAGCTGCATTAGACAGTTTCAACTGCCCACCTCAGGTGACAGACTTGGTTTCTTTCACCTCTCTCAAAGGTGGACCTGCAGGTCAACCATACGTGGACCATTTCTCTGGATTGCAGCCTCCTATTTCAAAGCCACATAAACACAAGAACCTGTGATGCAATGCTCAGTGCTGGTACTGCCTCATGGTTAGGACACGAGGCTCTCTACTTGCCTCTCCACCCAAATCTCTCAGTGGCCTCACTATCATGCACTGTAGTGGTCTGCCTTTTGATGGGTGTTGACTCAACCCTCTGGGCAGGTCACAGATTAGTTTAGTTTCTCTCTGAAGTAAGGGAGACCAAGGAAAACAGTCCATCAGTCAGTCTGTCTGTTGTCTCCTACAGGTGGAAGCCTTGGGCCTCCCACTCCAGTGGGTTCCGGCATCCAAGAGTAACTTTTGGCTACCTTCCTGGACCACTTTGTACCAGCCAAAGTCTTACAGCTTGACACAAACCACTTTAAAAAAAAAAAAAAAAGAGAGAGAGAGAGACCATTGCATCTTCAAGCCCTGCTGGACTCAGGTTTTCCTCAGTACACTTCTTCAGAAGCTCCCTGGATAGCTCTCTCTTCATGCCCTGTCAGCCCCCATCAGAACTGTGTGTCTCTCTTTTAAGCTCCATCTCCAATGGAGCATGCTCTGACAGTAGGGGATGGGTGGGACACCTTCGTCCAGGGTTGCTCTTTCATCCCTTTAGGTCTAGTGTGGTGTTTTTGCACCCTGTCACAAGACCCAACTGCATTTGACACCTCTGGGAGCCTGTGGCCAATGGCTGGTCAATAAAGCTAGTTGGAGTTTCCATTCAGTGGGAAATTCAGGTGGGGCGGGGAGGTTCCGTTTTGGAAAGAAAAAAATTAGAAGTTGCAAAATTTCAAGTGCCAGGGAGAATGTGAAAACATTTCATTCTAAAGTAAGCAAAATGTCTGTTTGTGAAGATCTCGAAACAAAACTGAACCTCAACCTCAGAGGCTCCCAACTCAGCTGTGGCTTCCAGGCTTCTTGTTCCCTGGCAATGAACCAGAAAGCCTTGAAAGCCCCAGCTCAAGCTAAACCCCTGCCACACAGCTAGTGCTGAGCCAGAATACTCCCAGCTCTGTGGCAAGGAGGTTGGAAGCCCTGAGAGCTTCGAACTTGGGACGCGCAGAAGATGCCCCAGACCCTGAAAGCCCTTGGGTCCCTAACTCCATTGGAACCCTGCCTATGCTTCATTGGAAGTTAATCCAAACAAATGTGTTTTCAAACATTTCATTGTCAGCAAATAGGTAGTTTTCATTTCAAACCCATTTCTGGCGAAAATTCCCAACCAGCTCTGCTGAGTAAAATGACCCTAAACAGTTTTATCAAAACAAATGTATTGTTTATTCCCCCAAAGGCACATAACAAGAACAGGGTTAAAACTACAAAACCCTACATGCTTGGTTCTGTCCTTGCCAGGTTTGAGTAAGTCCCACTCAGACCAGGCCCCTTCCTTCTGGGCTGGGAAAAACACAGACCACACAGCTGCATTCTCTCTGATAGTTCAGCAGCTGCCCCTGCCCTGATGCCAACCCCCTGCCCCACCCCACCCAGTCCCAACACACCCTTCCTCTCTAGGTGAGAGTGTCTTTAACAATAAGTGTCCCTTTTGATCCTATGGAAAAATAAACCTGTTAACCTGCTTGGTGCGCGGCAGGTGGGCATTTCCCAACTAACAGCCCCACCCATGGGTCTCTTAACATCTTTGATATTGTCTCTAGATGTATCTGATTTCCGTCATTATTTCATTTCTTGCTTAGTCTCCCTAACAGCCTCCTCTGATTTAATCATATTTAGAAAGACAGAATAATATCAAGCAGGCAAACTGAGGCACACAGGACAGTCAGACAAAACAACACAGATTCCCCCCTCATTGTCCACAAAGGACTGGTGGATAACCAGCTGAGCATGAGCTCTAACTGCAAAGCTGTAGCTAAAAGAGCTAATGCAATCTTTGGATGTATAAAAACATGACACTAGTAGAAGGAAATTCTGGGAGAGAAACATTTTGGAAACAGTGACACATGCTGTTTCCAAAACAAAACTTGCTCCCTAGAACCCGGCAACTGGCTGATTAAAATTGACATGATTCCTGACAATTTCACTGTTGCTATTCAGTGAAATTCAGTTTTCATCAGCAGCAGCATGGATAGTGAAGTACTGGAATAAGACAACTGGGGAATTCTGGTCAGAACCGCTAGTTAAAAACTGCCACATACATGAAAGGGACGGATCTAGGTATATTTAATCCTGCCGCTGTGTGGAGGGATGGAGTAGATGTTCTTTTGAGGTCTCTTCTGGAAATATATTTCTCTGGTGGGGCTGCCCTGGAGAGTGGAGTGCTCTGAAAGCCCTACAGTGCCCTGGTCCAGTTTGCATAGCAAGCTGCCCCAGAACCATAGACTTTGGAAGTCTGGACTCCACGAGCAGGAAACGAGGCAGGAAATCTGGCAGGCAGGGTTCTGATAGATAACAAGAGTTTAATCAAACTCAAGATGATTCCACAAAACTTTTGAAGTTCAACAGATCAGCATTTTTCCAACAAAACAGTTTTGTCAGAAAATTCTCAACCAGTTTCAGATCAGAGAAGAGCCATACAGATTAGTAAAGGATCAGAAAAGAGACTTGATTGTGAAATACTCAAGGAACTCTATTTATTTATTTAACAACAAAGACAAGGTTACGGTTATAGATTTGATCACAGCCTATAATTACCTGCATGGGGAACATTAATTTGCTAATATCTTATAGCTAATAGCTTATCAACCTAGCAAAGGTATAACCAGATCCAGTGACTGTAAGTTGAAGCTAGAGAAATTCAGACAGGAAATAAGGAAAAAAATCTTAACCATGAGAGTAATTAGGGTAATTATTAGAGAAAATTATCAAGGGCTGTGTGCATCTGCATCTCTAATTATTTTAAAATCAAGATGTGATAATTCCCCTCAATTCAACACTGGTCAGGCCGCATCTGGAATACTGTGTCCGGTTTGGGCTCCACACTACAGAAAGGATGTGGACAAATTAGAAAGAGTCCAGCGGAAGGCAACAAAAATGATTAGGGGGCTGGGGCACATGACTTATGAGGAGAGACTGAAGGAACTAGGCTTATTTAGTCTACAGAAGAGAAGACTGAGGGGAGATTTGATAGCAACCTTCAACTACTTGAAGGGTTGCTCCAAAGAGGAGGGAGCTAAGCTGTTCTCGAGGGTAACAGAGGACAGAACAAGGAGCAATGGTTTCAAATTACAGCTGGGGAGGTCAAGGTTGGATATTAGGAAAAACTCTCTCACTAGGAGGGTGGTGAAGCATTGGAATGGGCTACCTAGGGGGGTGGTAGAATCTCCATCTTTGGAGATTTTTAAGGCCCGGTTAGACAAAACCTTGGCTGGGATGATTTAGTGGGAGTGGTCCTGCTTTTTAGCAGGGGGTTGGACTAGATGGCCTCGTGAGGTCCCTTCCATCCCTTTTATTCTATGATTCTAAGATCAGAGGCTTTTTTTAAAAGTATGCATTAGTTCAACCAGAGATACTGGATTTGAAGAATGAATGAATTCAGAGAAGTCCTGTGGCCTGTGTTCTGATTAACAGAAGAATGAATCAGTTATAATTTTGTTATGATCAGCCGAATAAGAGGTCTGTGCCAAAAAGTACTCTAGTTAAAGATCAATTCACTTTCCTAATGCCCTAAAGTGACATTGACTTTACACCTGTTTTCCTGAGAATTGTTCTGGTTTCCCACTTATACATATGTAATACAAATACCCATTTGTCAGCCTTGCCTGGGCTCCCTGGAAATCCATCAAGAAAGTCAAGAAACAAAATGTAAGCAAGTTAAGCAGCACTGCATTTCAGAATGTGGGAACAGATTTATCCATGTCATTCTCTTTAATTTTTAAGCAAAGAGGCAAATCCAAACCTGTATCTTCATTGCTATGCCAGTTGTTTTCAGCCTCCAACTAAGTCCCCTAATGACCTTTGACAGGAGGAGGTAGGTGGAATGCCGAGTGAGCCACAGGATTTTTTATTTTTTTTTAAATTGTGGCTTTAGGAGGTTCCTTAATATGCCACTATGCTAATACAAATGTACAAAGATCACCCAATGCCTTGGAAGGTTAAAAGCTTTTCCATTACCAACTTTTGCTGAATGCTCTTTGTAAAAAGATTAAGTGGCTTGAGACTAGAAAGCCTTATCATTAACTTCAACAAATAATACAAGGATGCTAATGAGAATGAATCAATCAAGACAGAGCTATTGTACAGCAAAGCCTTTCCAAGTGGGATCAACAAAGCATATAAAATCCTAGCTTGCCATACAAAAAATGAAGGTTCAGACAGTCTGGTCCAATTAGGCCAGAAGACAAGGGGAGGTTTTAAAAACAAGGGGGAATCGAAGGAGAGGACATCAAACACTTACGATACTTACATCAAATACTTAAGATACTTCTTCTGTTATCAACCAAACTGTAGTTGATAAGATATTAATACTTGGTCATGTATATAAAATAGTAAATGAAACAATGAATTCACATTACTGTGGCTCTTTTGGTAACGTTGATCATTAATTTGGCTCCTGACCCAATAAGGTTTGAGTACTACTGAAATAATCTTTGCCTTTTAAATAGTTATCAAAATGACTCAGTGGCCTTAGTCAAATCCATGGAAGAGGGATTTGGACAGCAGCTGTCAAAATGGTCTAATGGAAAATTTGAAAAAATTATCCACAGACGGAGACCGTTCCTTCTAGAGGTGAAAGAATGAAACAATGAAAGAATCTTTGCACTGAGAAAGCAAAAACGTGTGAGAAGCCTGTGCAGATGTGTTTCTCTCTGACCTGGAGCAGCAAACTGATCATTCAGGCCAACCACGATGCTCCTGGAGAGGAAGAAATTGACATATTACCTCAGAGAGTTGAAGGTGTTAATGCAATTCTTGGGTGCCAGAAATTCTTACAACCGGACTGTAAAAAATGGCCGAGTCGGAAGATCTAAAAAGAATCCCAAAGAAAGGAGGGTGGCTCTAGTGCAGCGAATGCGGTGCTGCTCAATTTCTACCTTTGGAAAGCTACCAAAGTTAAATCCACAGCTGATAAGGTTTATTTAATGGCACCATGATTTACTTCTACATCAAGATCACTCAGCTGAGCAGCAAAAGCAAATGAAATCCTTTTCGGAAGCACAACACCAACTATAACAAAGCAACTGCATCCATACTGTGCTTTCCCCTGCCAAGCTCAAATGGATCTGTAAGTGCCCCGACTCAGCCTTCCCAGCTCCAAAGGAAGCTGAGCCATTAGTTTTCCTCTAGTTAATTCTGACAACAAATTTCCCTTTTCAAGTTTTCTATTAGCAAAGAGTTATATAAGCCTGGGTTTTAGTTACATGTATTTTCTCCTGTAAACTCTGACATAATTCAGAATGGCATCTTACACACACATGCAAGGGGAACTTGAGTTCAGGAGGCAGATGTAGCCTCTTAGATTTAATAGGCACTGACAAAAATCAGTTGAAATACAAGAACATCAGAGTTTAGCTCTTCACATATTTCATTAATGTAACTGCAAAACTAAATGCCTGGATCTTTGTAGAGCCTCTTATCTTTCTGATTCCATAAAAAGACTAACCAGAAAAGTTTGCTAGAAAAGAGAAGTATATGTTCAGTAATTGGTAGAATGTTGCACGATTGATCATAAAATATACTGAGCGCCACGATTCTGGATGTGGGGGAAGAGATGATGAGCTCATTAACAGCCCAATAGGATACAAGTGCTCAGCCCTTGTGTGAATCAGAGCATGGGTAAAAATTTCAAAATGTAGCTAAATGACTTGGGAGCCTAAGTCCCATTTTCAAGTTAGATAGGCTCTTGGGTGCCTGTGTGTCACTGAAAATCAATATGCTCAGACTCTTAAATCACTGTTGAAAGTGGGATTTAGGCACAGATTTTTAATGGGATTTAGGTGCCTAAAGATACAGAGAGGCACCTCATGTGATTTCTAAACATGATTTCAAAGGGAAATTCTATTAGGCTCCTTTCAGCATTTTAGATACCTAAATAGTTTGCAATTCTGTCCCTTAGATGCTTTTGAAAATTTTATCCCATGCTTATTTAGGCAAGTAGCTATGAATATAGGTGCCTACCTTTGAACATCAAGTTTAAAATTTTTGGCCAGAGTCACTACATCGTCCATGTACAGAGGCACAACGCCATCTTTTATAAAAGTTGCCAGATACGTTTATTTGATGTACTCACTAAAAGAAAAAGAAATCAAAAGTATTAATAATCTGCATAGCGTACAGACCTGAATAATAGAGAGCGTTTGTACCTTTAAAGAATAAAATATTTTATATTTTGAGGCACACAGTGAAAAGACATTTTCTGACATTGGAAACACTGGAAATATAAAGTACCTGGCATCTGGCAATAAAAATCAGTGGCAAATGTACAAGACTCCTCACTACAAAGACAGTATTAGTGACCCAAGATTTAGTGATGTCCCATCAAATGTCAGTAACATTTTAAAGCATTTTCTGTTGACAAGGTAACAAAGAATGTGGTTTTTTTCTATAAAATATGGCAGCATGTGTTTCTGAGTACATCTTCATAACAGTGTCTCCTTTTGATCAATCCCTTTTAATTGACTCCTTTTAAAGTGAGGATGAGTTAGTTATTTTCCCCAAGATTCACTGTGATTACCCTTCTAAAATACCAGAGAACTTTTGAGGGAAGAAGATGCATCTTCTACTTCATGCCACCACCCTCTCTTTTGAACTGATTTCCTAAATGATATGAAGAATAGTGGCAATTCACTGGACCCATTTCAATCTGAACTCTCTGTTTCTCGTGTTAACGCAAAATGTAATGCAATGGCCCTTCACACTCTGAGCACGCATGGTCCCAAAGGGTTTATTCCCCTTCCGCTTCACTGATATAACTATATCAAGCCACCATGTTATCATATCATAGCATCCTAGTCATGTCAGTTATAGCTCTTGGACTATCTTTGAGACAAAATTATATTATAGCTCTGGGGTCAGATACTGAGTTCCATTAGCTTGGTGTAAAGGCAGATGGTGTCACAGTTCAGGGCAACTGAGCCTCAATTCCTCCTTTACAGTCCAGAAGGGCACCCCTTCTTAAGCTCCCAGCTCCTCAGACATCATCTCTCTTGGGCACAGGCCCATGTCTCTCTCTCTCCTCACCAAGCTATTTCCAGGCTTCACAATCCCCTGTCTACACTGAGAAAACCTTAACAAGTCAGACTGCTTCAACAAGCCATCTTTCTACAAACAGCATAATTACCCACATTCAAGTTAATATATAGCTCTTTCTAAGCACACACATTTATTCTTAGGGGGAAAGAACTGCAAAGGATACACATTAAAAACAATAAAAGAACCTTCACACATCCCAATAAACTTACTGGAGATCACCCCCAGCTCCAACAAGGGCTCTGGCAACAATCCTTTAACAATCTTTCAAAACCTACCCAAGAGGTTACATATTATTACCACCTTGGCTCAGAAACAGCAAACCCCTGACTCTGTGAGCCACTACGTTATACAGTTTGGGTCCTTGTCAGCAGACAAGGGATTTTCTCTTTAGGGTGAGGTTGAATTCTTACATAACCAGATGGTTAGATTTGCATGTCCCTCCCTCTTGAGATTTCCTGGGAAACCCATTTAGCTTTAAAAGCTCACAGTGTTCCAGTTAGCCCTTTGAAGCTCATAACACTCCCCAGGGTTTACATTAGTAACATCTCTCTCCTCAAGACATTACAGGCAATCCCACAATCATACATAGAAATTTGCATTTTAACACAATAAATGCCTAAAATACTTAAACTTAATTCAGTAAGGATTATTGAGGATATTGCAGGAAACTGATATACCTGTCGCAGATGCCACGATTTTTTCTGATGAGTACCTAAAGTGAGGTTCCTAAATCCATATTAAGACATCTAAATTAGTGGTCTAATTTCACTGGCAGCTGCTGGAAAATCAACACTTAAAAAAAAAAATTAGCCCTTTATTTAGGAGCGTAAATGAAATTTGGGAGCCCCTTTAGGCACTCATTTTTTTAAAATCTTTCCCAAGAGCATTTTGCTTACTATTGATTTACTCCACAATTATGCCTGTGTAATTGAAACCAGAATCTGACCCCCTACAACAGTGGTTTTTTAACTTTTTTTCTTGGGATCCAGTTGAAAAAAATCATTTATGCCCTTGACCCAACAATTATATCTTTGAGCAATGCATTCCAGTCTTGCGGCTGCAGCAGCAGGGGTTACCGCAACCCAGTACCTGAGGGTCTGTGACCCAGTACTGGTTCCCAACCCATTGTTTGAAAACCACTGCCCTACACAATACCATGATGTCCTAATATGCTCGTAACACTGTTTTGCCCCAGTCACATTGACAAGATCTGACAATTCTAAAAGATAATGAGAGTGTTACCATCTTATAACATCTTCAAAGAGTTTGGTAAAGTGGGATTTTCTCCCATGAAAGCTCATACGATAAATAAATTTGTTAGTTTTTAAAAGTGCCACAGGACTCGTTTGTTTGTTTGGCTGACCTAGACTGACACGGCTACTCCTTTGCATCTTAAAACACGGTAGCCTGATACTGTAACATTTGTAGTGCAGAATGTCCATTACAATGGATCTTTACACAAAACACATAAGAAGGTTAAGTACCTAATCTTTGCAGACTGAATATACAGCTCAATGTACTACAGCCAAAGCTCCCAAGCATCCATTTTCCTAATAACACTCCATATTTCAATGTGTATACTTCAGTCAGAGGATTGCTGCATCCTGAATTAATCAACCAGTCTACTTTTCTTCTCCTATTTGGGATTTCACTTCTTGCAGTGACTATAATGTTGATCCAAGAGCACATGCTAGGACTACACCTGAAACAGAAAGAAGAGCAGCAAATGTTGTTCATTCATTGTACCCTTTTCTTATCAAATATTTTAGTTGCTGATTTTTGGCACACTTTGCCTATTCCACTACATCAGGGTGATTGTAGCAACCTTAATTACTTGTCATTAATGCACTTCCATGGTCTCACGTATCAGCACAATCTAACGTATGAATACTCAATTCCTGAATCTAGCTGGGGGTTGGCTAAATAATGATTTCAAGTTTTGGCTCCAGGTAATTAAAAACCCCTAATGAAACAATGTGGTCACCAGGTTGTTTAAAACATTGAGAAAAGTACACGCTTTATTCTTTAAACTTGGCAGACATCTGGCGCATCTTATGTCTTCAGAATGGTTCCTCGTGTTATGAAGAAGAGAAAAATGCATTCAGTCATAACTAAGAAACTCAGCTAGTCAAGAGCTAATGGACAGCAGACTGAATATTACAAAAGGATGAATTTTCTTACACTATAATAAATGCTGAGACAAGGCCAAGATGTTCATTGTATTAAAGGGAGAATGATTTTTTTTCTCTCCGAGAGCTAATAGTAAAGAATTTAGGCACAGAAGAATGGGTTGGGTGGCTGTTGTTTTTGTATTTAGTTTATTACAGGGCCAGCTTTGTGGCAAAGCATGAGGCTCTCTCTACTTCCAAGCTGATGATGTAAATACTACAGGTGAGTTGTTCAAGAGCAAGTCATCTGCCAGAGAATGGACATCAGAGACATCCTAGATTCAACATGGCTATAACACTGCATCATGAGAGGGGCTAGACCAGGGATGGGAAAAGTACGGCCCGCAGGCCGTATACGGCCCGGCTGACTTGTTTATCCGGCCCGCAAAGCTGCTCGTTTGTTTTTATTTTTTTTATATAAAGAAATGGCTCCTAAGCAGTGTTCCCTCTAAGCTGCGCGGGCACGCGGCCGCACAGCGGCCGTTGCAACCCCCACGCAGCATTGAGGGACCCCCGTGCAGGCCGGCAGCCCCCACCGCTCCCTGCAGACTCCCCGGGCTGCGGCTTTGCCGTGGCAGACCCGGCCTGAGCCCGACCTCTGCGCTGGCCCTCCCCGCTCACAGGGCGGAGCAGGCAGGCTCAGGGCCGGGGCATGCACGCGTGCCTGCCTTCCCCATGCGGCCAGGGCAGCGGGGTGGCCGCGGCTGGGGCAGGTTGCCGGGCTCCCACCCGCCGGCCGCCTCGTCTTCCCGGCCCGGGGCCAGGGTCGGCCTCCAGTGCCGGGGTCTGCTTTGCCCTGCTGGGGCCGCATTCGGGTCCCCGCCGCCAGCGGCCTTGGCTTTTTTCTTTTTTTTTTTCCCTCTTCTTTCTCTTCTTCGCCTTCCTTTCTCTTCCCTTCCTTTTCTCTTCTTCGCCTTCCCTTTTCTTCCCTTCCT
>ML685833.1:2655907-2730083 GCA_007922175.1 Pelusios castaneus
ACTAACATTTATTTGTCGCTTGAGCTTTCATGGGACAAAATCCCACTTTGTCAGATGCTTCAAGATGGGGAATTTGGGGAATCATTCTGTAAGTTCCCCATCTTGAAGCATCTGACGCAGTAGGGTTTTCTCCCACGAAAGCTCAAGCGATAAATAAATGTGTTAGTCTTCAAAAGTGCCACAGGACTCCTTGTTTGTTAAGGAGTTTTCAAGTTACTCATGCCACTGTGGAGAACTCATTCCGCAGCACAGCAATGGCAATCCTGACTGTTTGCCCTAAACTACAGGGGAGAGTGTAACTCCTTATGTGCTGTGCAGAGCCAGGGAGAGAGGCACAGACCTCTTTTCTCCCCCCCCCCCACAGGTGCACCGGACCCATCTGTGCTGAGGGAGATGAGAGAACTGGGGTTGTTTGTGTAACAGCTTCAGCCATGGGATTGATTGCTCCCAGCTCCTGCTGTCTCAATTTACAGGAGTGCAGATACACTGCTCTCTGTGTTGGGGGGAGGAAGTCGGGGGGGGGGGGGTATGGCTTCTGTGTTCATGGCAGTTTAAAAGCAGGTGTCAAACTAGTAGGAAACCTTTGTCAACTAACACGGTGCCTATCCCATGAAGCATTGCAAACCCTTCCCAAAACACCCTGCATGCAGTTGCACTATAGGATAGCTACCCACAATGCACTGCTCAGTTTGTTGACAAAAGAGCTGACAGTGTGAATGGAATCCATTGACAGAAGGAGACAGTGAAGATGCACAACAGTGGTTTTATTATAGTGGTGGCTGTATGCTGGCGAAACTTGTCAGCAAAACATTCTAGTGCAGGGGTCAGCAATCCCTGGCATGCGTGCCAAAGCTAGCATGTGCGTCTATTTACATTGGCACACTGGGCTCCTAGCCCTGCGGCACCACGACTGCTCCCCCGTAGAGTATGGGGATGGAAGCAAACAAAGGTGACTTTAAATTGGACCTGTGCAGCTCTCAGAGGGACTATTGAAAGCAGAATTGGGACATTTTGGTTCCCCTGCAGAAACCATTTCCTGTCCGGCTGTAGTGCAGAGCACTCTAGCCACTCCCCCACTTCTCCATCCCACTCCTGAACACAGGAAACTTTCCTGTGGGTGGTTTAAGGTCTATTTACATTTCCACATCTGGCAAAAGAGGCCTTAACAAGGCACAGGATCTGCCCTCACTGAGTTGGTCTGTACCAGACCACTGAGCCATTCGGCAACTAATGAATGTTTCTCAAATCAGATTTTTTAAAATTCAGACAGTCTCGCTAAAAAAAACTCCCTGTGCAATATTCATAGTTTATAGTTCACAGTGGGGATTTGTTTTCATACACTATAATACAATCAGTCATACTTTTTTCTTTCAGAAAGTGAAACATCTTTTACAAAATGCCATTACTAAGATACACTTCCCATTGCTTTCATTCAGGCGGTATAGTCAAAAATATTCCATCACAAGTGGCTGACCACTTGTGACAAGACATTCCCAAAGCTGGCAGTTTGCTTACCAGCAAATGCTTTTACACCGAGTTCCAGTGAAGATTTAGTTCAGTCCTGATGACTGCTTTGGAGGAAAACAAATTCCTCTGGGTAACTAGTGTCCTATCATTGTTAAAGATTTATTTAAGCTAGTATCTGGAATACACAAATTGTTTTTCATTTTTAAAAGCAAACCAAGGCAACCAATGAAATTTACATGCTGGTTGTGTTGCAATTAAAAAAAAAGCTATAGCAGCAACCTGTTCCTAGTGAAATTTACTTTAAATCAAATTCAGCTCTTTGATTTCCTCATACCATAAAATATATGTAATCCTTCTGGATGGGCTGGAAAGTGCATATATCACAGTAAGAAATGGAACAAAAACTCACAAGCATTTTACAGCATCCTCCTGATTCTTCCAGGGAGCAGCCAAAAATCAGTGAGTGATACAAGCCACCTGTGCAGGTTTCCAAGTAAACAGGCTAGAAAGTAAGAGGCATTTGCCCTCATGGACAAAGAAAGGGGACAGCTGACAAATGTAACAAGTAAACAAAAGGCAACAGTAAACATGGAAAAAACCACTATAAAAATCCTTTTTTCCCCCTTAGGCTCTAACCAGTTTGAGTAGCAAACATAAGATTCCGAACTTGATCTTAATCAGAACATGATGCTTCAATGTTACGTTGATGGCAATTTTAGAACTATTTTATACATTACCATTTACATTCCTTGCCCCTTGCAGTTAAATAAATGGCAGGACCCCCATTTAATCATTGTTAGTTTACACAATGCGGAACGAGGCTTTTCCCTACCTTCAGTGAGCACAGTCACAGCCAGCATCATGTCAGCTATTGTTAAAATTAGGTTCCAATTCATATACAAGAATGATTGCTTATGTAGACAAGGGTTTACATTTTCAGAAACACTGAAGTAGCTGCCAAGTTCCAAAGGGGTGGCCGTGTTAATCCAGTTCAACAAAACAAATAAGGAGTCCTGTAGCACTTTTAAAGACTAACAGATTTATTTATCACATGAGCTTTCCCACAAAAGCTCATGATAAATTTGTTTAAAAGTGCCACAGAACTCCTTGTTTGAAGTAGCTGAGGAGATTAAATCCCATTTTCAAAATTGTTCTAGGCACTTAGGAACCTATGTCTCATTTGAAAATTTTACTCCAAGCCAAAATTAAACTAAACACTGCAAGGACAGGAGGAATAGCAGAACAATGCTCAAAGATCATGAGATGTGCTTAGTGTTGTACATATTCATTTAGTTCAGTATTAGGGATTTTGTTTTAAGATAAATATAAAATATATTGAGATTCATGCACAGTACCAGGAATGAAGGTCAGCAAAGACATTAAAACTAACCTTAAAGCAAGCAGCTAGGGATTATTTTTAGATACACTTTTTGTAAACAATAAAAATGCATTCTCTCTGAAAGCGGGCATACAATATTTATTTATTGGAGATAAAAGGGTTAGGCATCAGACAAAGAAAAGGATATTTTAAAGGAAATGCTGATATCTAGACTAGAACAGCAACACCACTATAATTAAAAGATTGAAATATTAATTCTATTTTTTAAACTTATTTTTTTACTCTTTTGAGACCAAATACACAGTTCTTCCCACATATTTTAGGTCTACCCTGAATTAAACAGCTGGCTATTGGGCTACTTACGAAAGCATTGTGAATATAGATGATATTGCCTTTCTTTGCCCATGATGACATTTAGAAAAATAGACTTTAGAATCCCAGGCCTAATTTCCTGTCTCTCATCAATAGAACACTTATTAGAAAACATGCTTAACTTTCACAAAAAAAAAAAAAATCTGCCACATTTAAACATGCCTAAGTGATTCAGAAGTCACATTTTCAAAAATGACCTAGGCATGTCAGAGGCCTAAGTCACTTCTGAAAATGAAACTTAGGCACTTTTAAAAATCTTACTCATCCTTGAGACCTGTTGACTTCAGTGGACTTAGGCATATGCTCAAGCGCTTCTCTAAACTGGAACCTTATTAAGCACTATATAATAAATGGGCATCCTGTGCTGTACTTCCTTAAAATAAATAAATAGAATTTGGAGGCTCATTTAAGAAGAATGAATATATTCCAGTGATAATGTTTCCTCCGTAGTTCAGTGTTCTAACTATCATTTTGTCAGCTTACGTAAGACCTAGAGAAGAGCTAAAGGAAATTTGAACAGAACACTCATACCTGTGTGAGCCTCTATGAAAAATCTGTCACGATTAAATGACAGACCAGCTATCTGCATTGTGCCATAGCCTATGTTACATCTATAGTTTCAGCTGAATCAAGTATTCTTCATGCCATCTACCAAGACAGTTGTGCAAAGTTCCTGGGACAGAGCAGCTGCTGTCATGCTGTGATCTCTAATTAGAAATGGTTGGCTGAAAAGGTCGTGAAAGCATCCAAACATGTTCCCAATTTTGTTTAACACTGAAGTCTTGAAATTCAAAATAATGGTCTAACCACCTCTGGCTCTTCAGTTGCTTGCATGGATTTTATATATATGACAACAGATTTACTTCAGTCTCATGTAATACCCCTTAATGAAAGGAATATAAGCCTTGCCTACAGAAAAAATACTAATACCGCACCTTTGTAAAAACATGAACCTTTGTAAAAACATAAACAGTGTGTTTGTAGAATCGATGAGAAACATGGAGTGGAAATTTGTTCCTAAATGAAGAAGGACTGATTCTGTAGAAGAAACATGCTGCAAGTCAGTTAAATATTTATTTGGATGTTCCACTTAGACGCTCTTTAAAAATATATGAACTATCCCCCCTTTTCTCAATCTGGTCTAGTTACAATATTCTCTAACCATACGACTAAAAGTGTATTCTTCATGTTAGCAATTGTTATGAGATAAGCAGATTTACTGAGCAGTTAAGAGGAGAGAACAGATATTTATACATTCACTTCCCTCTATTTATCTGAAAATATTTGTCTTTGTCTTAGACTGGCAGTATAAGACAGACAACCCATATAAATAAGTTTACAACAGAGAGCACAATTTGTTCCTGAAATAAAACTGGCTGGATTATATTAACTGAATTGGTCAGAAAAGCTCAAAAATATTTTAAAAGGAAAAACAGTATAATACTGGAGTCTTTGATACTGCTTAAAACTCTAGCTTCCAGAGATAGAATCTCTCTGCTGTGGCCACCAAAAATGTTATAGTGATATTCTTTGCTCCAGGTTAATAAAATCCAGGAATTGCCATCCCTGCACTTTAAACTGTTACCTGTGAAAATATGGGAAGATGGAAGCTTTATAGCATTCTCCGCAAAACACGGTAAACTATATATGACCTATATCCACCCCAACCCCATCTCTATTGTAAGTAGCTTCCCTGAGGAACTCATTTGTCAGATCCTCTTTTCTGTTGAACTCACTTTACAGAGTCCTAAAGGGACTTGTTGACAAGAGCTTCTTTGATTTCCACGTGCCTAATGATTTTGTTCATCAGAGAAAAGTCAAAGGGGATAGTTACAGCAGCAAAACGTTTCAACCTGCGCACCAAGGGACACAGCATTCACAAAGTTCATCACTGCAGAAATTGTACCAGCAGACTGATTTATACCTTTTATTGATACTGTAAAAATTTTGAACCATACCCATTGTTTTCATGGATAAAGAGTTTTACAGGCAAAACACAAACTGGATTAGACTTCATTCATTATATGTATGGCAAGTTGCTTAGACGTGATCGCGATGTATACTTTAGAAATGCTTCTGGATAGGTTTGATCAATGTTTCCCAACCTTTCCAGGCAGGCGACCCCATATTCAAATTCAGAATTTGTCAAAACCCCTTTACTTTACCGTAAAATTGTAAAAAGTGTATCAATGATAAGTCTGTATATTTTATTGGTGTGAGTGTTTTAAAAAGTTGACCTGGAAGAGTGTGTGGGGATAGGGAAGCAAGATTTTCTTTGCTTCTGTTCGTAACAATTTTCAATGGCTCATAATCCACCAATTACCTTTTTGAGAGTGGAGAAACACTAGTTTAGATTTTCTATTTCTGCTGCACCATAAAGGTCTAATTCTATCACTAGATACTCAGCTAAATAATGTCACTATCATCAGCCTTTTGGGATTTGTCTTTGCAACTAACTCAAAATTACAATATACTCAAATGTTGGAGGGGACAAAATGTAACTTATTTAATATTTATTTTCTTGACACACGATGTAAGATTTTTCAACCATCTACCCCCAACAACAAAAGTTGTTTAAAATGCACTTTTATGCAGACAGTTTGGGGATTAGATTATAGTGCCTTTTTTTAGTCTGAGCTCCCAACTAACAAGTTCTGATTTTTTTTTTAAAAAAATCCATTAAAATGATACAGCTATTGACAGAGAATCAAATGTTAGTCACAAACTTCCAAGCAGTGAGGGATTTTAAGTCAGATATATAATGTAATCATTTCTTTCTAAACTATATGGAGCATTAATATGCAAGAAAATACCTACAAATATATTAGAAAATTCCATTTTTGTTGATTATTACATGCTTCTTACATTTCACAAATGCTTACTATTCAATATTCAAAGACCAAAACTATAAAAGTTCAATTAACTAGCAAAGCAAGAAACAGAATCAGAGGAATTTCAATCCATTGTGCCAATATCCATGGATTAGTGAGCGGTCTTATTTGGGGCCAAATTTTTAGCTGATGTAAACAGACATAGGTCCAATGATTTAAAGAGAAGCAATGCAGATTGAACCCAAATGTAGTACATGGCTCAATCCTATAAACATGTATACACATAACTTTGCTCACATGAATAGTCCCATTTGACTTCAGGTTGAGTTAGATGCAGGTGTATGTACTCACAGGATCAAATGTACAGTATCCAGACTGAACAAAAAGGAATAAAAACAATTCATACATGGAAAGTTAATTTGATTTGCATGGAAGTACTGAAAAAAGAGTTCCATTTCCACTGTACATGTGAGCAAGCCCACTGGTTTGAACCCCCCCAAGACAACAGAGCATAATCTGGAAACAGGAGTTCTAATTATTTTATTTTATAACAATTGCAATGTTATGAGGTGCGCTATTTCAAGTTTGTGCTGAGGAGTAATGTCATTTGCTGTTGAAGTTAGTTCTGACATTTTACATTTTCTTTTGAGTTCAAGTAGCTTTTGGGTAATACACAACATATGTATAATTGCATGATAATTCATTAATTAGTCACAGCGCAGTAATTTGTATATAAAAGAACATTATGTATCCAACATTTAACATCCATGTATATGTACAAAATATAAAAAAGTACAGCACCTTTCTTCACTGTATGGCAAAACTGAGTGGATCAACTGGTTGAAATAAAGTCCATTAATCATTGTTCCACGTTCATGATTTTCTTTCATATGCTATAGAAGCAGTTGGTTTGGCTAAAAATATACAAAATTGATTGTGAATGCTGTCACAAACAATTAGCTATCTCAAATGTACTAATGATTGCCTTCGCTAAAAGGACTGCTACTGGTCTATAGATTAACAAATTTTCATCCCATCATGAAAAAGCGCATAAATAAAATATAATTAAAGACAAATGATCTACTTCATTCTGAAACACAGTCTTCCCTTCCTCACCTGCACAGACTCATATTACTGAGAGCTTAGAGTCAACATTTTACTTAGGGTTGCTGTGAGTTATTTGGTTCCTTAACAAAATTTGATTTTACTGTACATGAAACTCTTCCCTCTAGAGCAATCTACAAAAGTACAAAAAGATTTAAGATTTTAAAACAATCAGTAATAACACCAGCAATAAGCAGCGCTTACAGAGAATTTCTAAATTGCCTGGAAGTACAGACAATCTAGAAGAAGAAAAAGTTTCGGAGAAAAGTATAAAGTAAGCAAATACCTTTTCCCCAAGTGTATTGGTCTTGAGTAAAGAAAAATATTTAACGTTTAAAAGGTTTTACTGGATGGCAAATGCAGCACCATCCGAGACAGGAAAGTTGGTACATATAAGGGAACATGACTTTAAGAGTCCATATGGCCAAGATTAACAAAACTGCGGGCCTGATCCAAAGTCCACTGAAGCAATTTCCTATTTGAGCCTCCAGAGGACATTTAATGCTTCATGTCTAAAAGAATTGGTTAGTTTATTCAACAAACTGATGTTGTCTACAGTACTATGATCTCAGAGGATAAACAGTGAGTTAAAACAGAGGGGGAGGGGAGGGACACAGAGCCTTCCTCCCCACAGATATGTTCAGTGACAGTGAAGGGTCTAATGAGTTAAAAAGAACACAAATGTCTTTTACTATGTGGTCTCTTTCTCCATATGTCATGCAGTGCAAGTCATCCTCTAAGTTTGTTTGGGTTTTTTGCCTATTGTGTCTAAATTATTCATTCTCAAACCTGTCTACTGCAAAATTACATAAGATATGCCCTAGTTAAAATCAACTGGCTCACTGAAAAATATAACCAATGCAAAAAAAATAAAAAAAACACATCATTCCAAAAATAAAAATCAAACAGAACAATTATAGCTGTACACACTTTAAAAAACATCACTGTTGTATTCCAATTCACCAACTGATTTTCTCATATACAAATGTTTGTCCTTTTATGTCCACACTTCCTGAAGTATATGCTCTATGTCAAGCCTTTAATGTAATGAAAAAAAATCAGATTTCTGTCATGCCAAAATATTGAATATATGAATTAAAAATTACAGCCCAGCTTTTCAGAAGTGTGTTTTAGCTTTTTTTAAAAAATTTTTAAGGGTTTCTTGTTTATATAGAGTTGTGCAGAACATATCTGTTCATGTCTTTCTCTTTCTTCACTTCATAAAAGGTTAAGATCCAGGAAAGAATTTAAGGATGTCTGTAACTCTAGACCCACGAATAGTCCACTGGAGTCCCTTGGACTACTCATCACTACTCAGGTTCTTGAGTAGTCTGCTGGATTGGGCCTTTCTATTACCTAGATAGGATGATGCAGTGCGTCATCAGGAATCATCCATAACTTTTAAACAAAAAAGCAAATTGTTAGCAAATTCTTCTTAGGCTCACCAGAAAAATTGGTTAAGCTATGGAAGCCGTGTGTTAAATATGCCATGATATACTGGTTGTAGACAGTAAGTGTGATTTTACTCCATGCTGCTTTAATCATTTTGACCATAAAACTATATCTGACAGAATTTGAAAGCACTTAATTAACTACTCCAATTTTCTCAGAGTGAACAAGATTTTCCTTCTCACAGGTGCCACAAGGACTTTATTTAACATACTGTTAAAAATAACTAATAGCAGCTCAGTATCTCCCTAATCAAACAATCCTATTGCTAACTGATATTATTAAAAATGTGTATGTCTACCTTTTTTTCCAAGCTGTTCCAGCAAGATCTTGAAAGCAAGGAATTAGCCTGGTCTGCATGGATATTAAAGATCCTCTAGCATGGTACATAGTATGGATTTGCAAAAATTGATCCTTTCCAGGGCCTCAGTAATAAAAACAATTACACTCATACTCAACTGAAAGCACTTAATATCACCTTATACCCATTGACTGCAGTGGGACTATCTGTGGAGTTCAGCATGAGCAAGGGCATCCAAATCCAGCCCTAAATTACTTGCATTTTTAATAAGTTTTAAATAAAATTGCTCTTTCAAAATGAATCCCCCATCCATGCAAGCGCTCTTTCCCCTTTATCTTGCTCAGAGACATTTTCATCCTCTAATATCTGTTGGTACCTATCAGGACAAAAATGAGAACGTTTGCTGGGACCATTAACTATTTTCTCTTTAGAACCTATAGATTTATAGCGTAAGACATCCTTTCAAAAGAATCCAGCCGCACTGGCATAGGCATATTAGCTGGGTATTTCGAAAAAAGTGATCAGCAGTGAAATAATTAGCAGTGTGGACGCAAATCATCATCATTAGATTTCTCCTCAGTGGAGTGATGATTCCAAATAAATGGATACAAATCAAATCTCCCAGAACTACTGTTTCCCTGTTTCTACAGGCTCAGCAAGGAAGCTCTGCATTGGTTCACATTCAGAGGTATATGTTCACAACTCAGAGGACTAGACGATGTTTTTTTCAGAGGAAGCTTCAGTTTTGCTTTCACGTTTTGCAGACACATTGGAAATACCTAATACCCGCACAGAGATGCTGAGTCCACACTACAGCATGGAATGTTGATAGCACTCATTTCCATCAATGGTTCTAATCAGATTACTCATTCTGTGAATAGAATCACTGTCCCTAACAAGTAAGCTTCAAAATAAACAAACTTAAAATGAATAGGGGGACATCCATACCTCTCTTGGTAACACTCAAGACAACTGTACATTGACTGACATAGTAGAAGATCTCTTCACAGCAAGAAGGGCTATTCATACTTTTTTGCTGATGTTCATTTTCTCAGTTAAAGTTTAGTCTTTGAAAATTACAGCAGAAATCCAGGTGAAGACATTTTTACATCTGCCTCTTCAGGATCTCTCAGGATCAGAGTCTCTTTAAACAGCAAATATTTCCTTAATCTTGTCTGGAAGACTGTGGACCATTGCCCTTTTTTCTCTAAGATGTGCATCTTTCATACTCTGTTTCCTCAAAAATATGGTACAAAAAAATTGGAAAAACTTCCCTCGAAACTGTGTTAGCAATAAAGATGTATTGCTCTGGTGACACTTTTCTTCCTTTAAAAGCATAGAAAACAGCTTTTAGAACATTTATTAGGAGCTAATCAATAGCCATTTGCTCTCATTCTCAAGCTACTTTTAGAATCAGCCAAATCTTGCCTCTCTGGGCAATCTTTGAAGAGATTACTTTTGTGCAAGCAATAATGATCTTCAGACAAAGCTAACATCTTGTTTTATTAAGTCTGACTATTACTCTCATGGTCTAGTGATAGATAAATTAGGGAGAGAAAAAGACAGCACATAAAAGAGGTCTTAATCAACGTGATATTAAGCAACCCTGTTGTATTATCAAGTCTCACCAAGCAGCAGTTACTTATTCTTATTTCAGAAAAAAATAATGAAGTGTTGGATACTATTCTAACTGGACCAGAAATTATATCTAAGGTCAGTCTATAGAAATATGTTAAGTATATTAGTTAAGAAATGTATTTATCTTTATAACAAAAGCTACCAACTAAAAATCTATGGTTTTAACACATTTTGTATGTGTAAATCCATATATATTGCATCCTGTATCTTTAAATTCATGACACACTTACGGTTCCTTATCAGGAAAATGGGCACCCACACTCTTCCTGCAGAAGTGTCTCCATTATTCTAATACCCTGTAAAGAACATAGACAAATCTCAGCCTACATATCACACATATTAAAACAGATGCTACAACATTCAAGCAGATGACTTGTTCAGATCATCCAGCCAACCAGATGTCAGTCAAATATAGAAATATATGTACTGCTCTATTATAAAGTCAGCAATAACCCCATTGTAGTTTTGTCTGCAGCATATTGGAGTAGGAGTGCTATCATTCAGTTTGGGGTGTGCGTATGGGCGGTGCGGAGATGACATAGGGAAGTGTTTACATCAGTGCTTCCCAATCTGTGGCCCCTGGAGCCTTCAAAGTGGCCCGCATTCCTCCTCCTGCTGGCTGCAGAAGGGAGCCGCTGCCCAAGGACCCAAGTGGAGTGTGTTTCCTCAGGGCTAAAAGACCCCTGTGCAGGCTCTTCGCTGCGGCCAAGGGGGTAGGAAATCCAGCGCTCCCCTTCCTCAGCTCCAGTAGAGAGCAAACTGTTCTGCCTGGGTCCCTAGGTGCTGTGGTCCCTGCTGGAGCCAGGGGAGTGGAGCACTGATCTTCCAACCCTCTGGCCGCAGAAGGGAGTTACTGCCAAGAGACGCAGGCACAGTGCACAGAGCTACAGGACGCATGCGGTTTCCCTGCTGCAGGCAGGGAGATGGGAGAGGAGCAAGGAGACTGCTTCTTTGCTGTACTCCTTCCGTGTGACTGCAGTGGGGCATGAGGAGGAGGATGGCAGAGGCTGGTGGCCCTTCAGTGTTGTAAAAATGGTATCTGTGGCCCTCAAGCAAAAAAGGTTGGGAACCATTGATTTACATGATATTGTGCCAGCAGCATTTAATTGAAGGCACCAAGGCCTGTTGGCTGGAGCAGTATATTGGAACTCAGAAGATCAAAGTTCTATTCCCTGCTCTACCGCTGGATAGCTGGGTGAACTTTGACAAGGTATTTCACTTCCCTCTGTCTCAGTTTCTTCATCTGTAAAATGGGGATAATGCCATTTACCTCCTCTGTAATGCACCTTGAGCTCTAAGGACAAAATGTGCTGCATAAGATCTGGGAATCATTTCTATAAAGGAGTGAAAGGATCCTCAGATAAACAGCTTGAAACTGGGGTAAGCACCCCTACTACAAATGATGCTTGTCTACACTAAAGGATTGCACCAGAGCAAGATACACTGTTTACTTGCCAGGAACTGTTGAAATGGGAGATATTCCTCAGGAAAGGCGATAGGTGTTAGCCTATTCTATTCATGGATTCATGCAAACTTTTACTAAACTATAATCATCCAATGCTCTGAAAGTCCCCAAATCTTTTAGAAATATGCTAAATAAGCAAAGAAACCCAGCTCAAGTCAAACAATAAATTAACCTGTTACAGCGCTGAGGAAGAGAATGCCAAAAGTGGAGGGCCCTAATGGTTATGTCCTGCCAGACCATAAACCTAAGGATATAAATCACTACATCATAACCACTATAGCTATGCCACTACAGGGGAGACACTTACTATGGCAGTTGAAGGGGTTTTTCCATCGTTATTATAAGTCCACCCTCTCGAGAGGCGGTAGCTTGGTTGACAAACTAATTCTTCTGTTGACCTAGTAGGGTTTACACCAAGGCTTAAATTGGCTTTGATGCATTTGAATGACATTGTTAGGCCAACCCTAAGTTTTAAGTGTAGACCAGGCCTAAGGCGCTTAATTGGCCTCGGTTGCCATACTAGTAGAGTGTCTCAAATCTATTGCAGTGCTATTATCCCCATTTTACAGATGGGCAACTGAGGGAGAGACATACTGGCTATGTCTTCATTAGGAAATAAAGGGGTGTTCTTAGTGAAACAAGTGTAAACAAGGCAGATTCACACAAATTGGCAGGCTGAGTTAAAGAACGGTCTTCTGCACAGGCTTTAACTTGACTTGTTAACTTGCATGAAAACTAAACTGCCTGGTCACTAGGATTTTAGCCTGACTTTACTAACCGGAGTTAAGACGACACCTGTTTTTCTACTGAAGAAGAGGCCTAAATGACCTGCCCAAGACTACATAACGTAGCCTCTAGAGGAGCAAGACTTTTTCTTCTTGTCTATCTTTAATAAGTGGTATAAACTCTCGTTTATGCCATTGATTTTTGCTACTACATGTTCAAATCCTGTGGGTCAAATCCTGGTCCCACTGAAATTAAAATGTGTTTTGCCAACATCTTCAGAGGGGCCAGGATTCCACTCCATGTATTATTCTTCAGTTCAACAAGCTGACAAAATAAATGCTCAGTTTGCGTCACCGGGGTGGGAGGAAAAAGTAATACTGGTTTAATAAAAAGTTTAAAGAGCACTTCACTACACAGATCTGCTTTTAAAAGACTGGTGAAATTCTGGAGATGTATGTATTAGCGTGCCTTCCATGTGTAGTCTTTCCATAGGAAATGAGAACTGGCTAGCTTAGCCCATCAGTCTAAATTAAGCATGCCACCATTTACAGAATAGAGTACTAATTGACATAAGTGAAGACTTAGAGGTTCGCCTTGGGAATTTAAAAATGTTATTTATTGAATCAATTATGTTCACAGTGTGACAGCTGTTTTTTCTGTTCTCTTCCTCATAGCACTGCAGCCTTTTAAGCAGAATGGTTGGGGGGTGGGCAAAGAATCTATAAAATGAATAAAAAAATACTAAAGGGCAGGTACAAGTCATTACTGAGTAACTTTTCAGTGGAGAATGACTAAATCAAAGACTAATCAATATATTCCTTTCAACTAAAGTTCAAACACTTAAATCTCAGCCGCAGGAGATCAAGCTTAAAGGGGCTAAATTTATACTACTTACAATGCAATGATGCACTTGAAATGCAGAACAAACATTGCTTACCCATTAAGCTGTCCACCTTTATAGATACAGCTTAAAAGCTTTTCTGATTGACAAGCCATAGAATAGTTTTATTTTTTCCAAGGTAAAGATTTTTTTTTTCTCTAATGTAAGAATCTCTCTTCTTACAAATATCTAGACATTACTGTACTCGTTTGTTTAAGAGCCAAGAGCTTCCGGAGTGGTACGAAGTCCAAGATGCAGAAGTGTAACCTATTGGGTGACATGCTTTCTTCTGAATGTGACTTTATTATTGTAGAAATCTCACTCTGGACATTGGCTATTAAAGATGTACAAAAACAATCTGAAAGGGTGGCTGAAAAAATAAATAAGGAAAGTCTGATGAATGGCAACCTATGGGACCCACCAAGACCATAGAAAACCCCAATTTAAGAAACCTTAGTTTTCACCTAGATTGCAAATTACCAGCTAATATGGACTCTAAGACACTTGGAGCAGAGATTCTATTTGTAATGTACCATGTACAACTATTGAAGGTATAAATATTAAATAAAATATGAGATTAGGGCATGAGTAGGAGGATTTTATCCTAAGCAAAACCTATAAATTAGATTGATAGAAAAAAATATTTACGTTTGATTGTAAAACGCATCCCCATTTCTAGTACAAAGATCTCTAACCTGGATTTTTTGATTAACTAGCCCCTTCTTACAATAACCTCCTGTATATTATGGTAAGCCTATGAAAACAGAATCTAAATCTGGCATTGTTACAGCCATGAAAAAAAAAAACATTTGTAAGATAAAACAAATTCTCTATATGTTAAGTACTGTACTCTATCATCAGAGATTAATTATATCAATGAAAAGATAACATCTTTATATTTCAATCCCATTATGTGTTTTCTTTGTTCTTGGCATAAAAAAATTAATCTAAAATAATATTTCAAGAATGGGCAATAACAAAAGCATTGCGGGTCTTAAGAGACATTGGTTAAGACTTGAATCAACACACACTGCTACGCATGGTCATTTTTAAAAATGGCCTTAAAACAGTTTCACTTAATAAATAGCACAAAAAGTAGATTACCTCTGCAAACGATCAGCAACTGTATACAATGAACCTACAAACCAATTAGATCACTTCTTTTTTAAAAGTTGGATTAAATTAAACTGACTCGTTGGTCACCAGTTCCCTTCAAGCTAGCAAATATCTTGCAGCTGCTATGTCTACACAATATGTAATAAATTGGAAAAGAGAGATCCAATGTCAGCGTGGAGGCCTCTCCAACAGGTGCCAGAATATGTTGTTTTGATTGTTGGGATTCCCTGAGCATATCTGTCCATATTTTTAAGTCATTCCTATAGATTGTTTTACCAGCAACTAGGTGGATGCATAGTATTCACAGATTTCTTTTTCTGTGGAGGAATTTTTGGGGCAAAAAATTTACATTCTGTACTTTTTACTCTGATTTTAACATAGCACCTACTCAAGCAGACACATTAACATTTTACTGGATTATAAAGAGAGATTTCGGCCCAACATCCACAGCCCCATTCGATGTTTAAAGTAACTTTTGCACTTCTCAAGTCTCAAACGGCTATAACAAACTTTGGTTGCCCACAGAAAACTGAGAATAGCAGGATAAGAAACTACTTACCCTTCCCCAGCATGCTCCCTATGCCATCTGGCCTGTTCTATGCTAGTAAAGAAACTCCCCTATACGTTTCCACTTAGTGTGGGGCCACTTTACACTGTCAGAGTATCATAAAGGAACCTAACGACAACAACAAAAATAGCCCCATTCTCTCCATGTACTTGAAGTTAGCAAGCCTGAAACTGGAAAGCGTTCAAGCCCCAATTCAGAATTTCCACAAAACAAAAAGGAATAATTCTGAAACTTCACATTTTATTTCCCATCACAGGGTACAATTTTTGGTCAGCATTTGAGTTAAACCAAAGAAGATAACCTAGAATTAGGAGTCAAAGATTTCAGTCATTCCATTTTTTTTTTTTTTAAACACATCTTAACAGTTACTGAGATCCTATCTCAGTAATGAAATATGCTGAAAAAAAAATCGAAATCACCTCTCTAGTGCTCTGTGAATAGACGTGCCTTCTATTCTATCACTATAGGAATTTCAGAGATATTGAATACTGATTGTGTGGGAAAACAGACACCCGATTATAGTCACTTTATAACCAGAAATATTAAGGCAACATTTTCTCCTGCTCCATCTGCCGCCTATGCCCTATCTCAATGCTTTCTCCTACAATCCTTCAATTCAACTTCTCAGTACCCCACATAACCTCTATCTCATTGTAAACACTAAAAATGTATGATTTAAAAGTGGACTAGTGGAAGAGGACGGGGGATATGGATGGGTATGTTCTCTGTAAACGCTTCAAAATCCTAGCATTATTATATTTCTTTTTATAACAAGCACTAGAAATACCAATTGTAATGAGAAAGTGTGTCTTTTTCAGCTATATGAGACTAATTTAGCACAGATACATATCAACATTTCAAGAAGATTTATTAGCTCTTAATGAATTATTTTATAATGTCTTCTCCAATGTAGAAAAAGGCAATTCATTAAAAGGATAAAATGAGTCTCCTTATTAATGATCTCGAGATTCTGTCTTTAGGATTAATTGAATTACTACAAGCACAATTCTGCACAGTAGATATTTCTATATGAATTAATCTTCACTTAGCGCTGGCTTTGGGAATACAGAAACCCAAAGCTATGGGAATCTTTAGAATGCAAGAGTGATCATTTATTAAGTATATGTTGTTTTAACACTTTAAAAGTGTATCTTAGTGAGTATATTTTAGCAGAGTATAATTGGAACTGCCTCATTCACAGCTCTCTGTAATAGAAACCACCATTCAAAGACTTAAAAGAGATCAAGTGCACAGCTGAATCCCAGAGAAACATTATTTAGGATGGACTGCTTTGTCAAGAAGAACACAGAAGTAAAGGTACATAAAAGAGTAGGTCAATATTGTTTAATTTGGGCTTTTCTTATCCACAGACTTGCAGCTGTAGCCAAAATTCTTAAAGAGAGATTCGAGTGCAGCATAGTACAGTTACTGTGATCTGGATTCTATTTTGTGCACTAACACCAAGCTGTGATACAACAATCAGGAGCTTAAAGTTTAACCCATTACAAAATAAAGATTTATAAAAAGTGCAAATAACTATGGTCTCTTTTTAAAAACAACAAAAGTTTTTGAGGTTAGGAAAAAAATGAAAACACAGTTTGGAATATTAGTCCAAGAGTAACATCTGGAACCATATTTTCAAAATCAGCCTCTAATTCTGTGGGCGCAAGTGACAGAATGAGGATATCTACATAATTGTACCCACAAAACAGATGGAATTTGCAAGAGTACGCAGCACTAACCTAACTCTGTTCCAACTGAAGTCACTGGGAAAACTACTATGGTCTTTAGAGGGGGCAGAGTCAGGCCAATGCTGAGCACTTCTGGAAATCCTAAACCCCAAAATGCTATCATTTGTATCCATTGCTAATTAGAAGTAAACTCTATACACCGTTGACAATGCTGGTCCTTCGAGTACATTTAAAGAGTCAAATTACTCCTGGTATAGAAAAGAAAATGCTATAAATATGGTAAATTTAGGTCAGTTACATTTGTGTGCATTATGTAAGATTTATATCTAGATGTGAAAAGGCAGCACCACTGGTCATCCAGCCACGCTTATGTACACCATAAAAGCAAGATATTTGTAAAAACACTCAAAATATGCATTTAAGCATCCCTTTCCTTTCTGTCTGATGAAAAAATGCATATGGAGCAAGGTGGACACCAATATTTCCTCTTCCTCCTTCTCACCCCATCCCCCCCAATGTAGGAATTCTACATCATTACATTTCATGTTGAATAATCTGCATGAGATTTTGTTTGTAAACACAGATCATCATCAATATGACAGGCCTTTCTCTAATAAATTATGTTAGAATGTTAATTCCTTTGGGATACACTACTGGAAACCAGAGTGGCTTTTATTTCCTTTCCTAGTTATTGCCAAAAGACAGGGTTATTGATCCATATAAAATCGGTACTAGAAGATTGACTGTTGCTATTGTAAATACAACAAACTGTCTGAAGCATCCAACATTGCTGGGGGGAAGTACTGCTAAAGAGAAAAAAATACATGTTTGTTAGGTACTGAAAGATAATTGGATGCAAAAGTGCTATAAAACTATAAACTATTATTATTACAGTACATTAACTGGCACTATGAAATGATAGCAGAAAAAAGTTCCAATGAGGAAATGAGAAATAATGAATTTAATAAAATTGATGTTTCCCAGAATGCTTTAAAAATACATTTGGAAAATTACTATTACATATTCATATTGTTTCTGTATTCTTGTTGTATTTATTATTTACAATAAAGGCCAAGAGTTTTTTGTTTTTTTTAATGTATAATGGGTGAAGGAGCTAAGTGTAAACTCCTTATGAGTTTAAAACCCCAGCTGGATTATTTGGGATGGTCAACTTTTGAACCAATTTAAAATGTGATTGCAGGAATAAATATGAATAATAAAGTATACCTACCTTTTTGACTCCTTGGTTTAGAAAGGATTGAGCAAATGCTTCCAATACACAGTTGAGCAGCCCTGCTCCTGTTATGGAAATCTTGCCTTTCTGGGTGAAGTCTGTCCTATAGAACAGGAATGTAACAATTGTATTCCTCCTTCTGAATGCATGGACTGTAATTCTATGATGAACTATATTTCAGACACAGGCAGAAAGCCTTAGTCCTGTAACAAAATTCACTACTTAGATTCAGACAAGTAGAACAGAGAGGGCCTGACTGTGGGCAGGGTAGAAAAGAATAGTGGTTTTGTCCATCTCTATCAGGGGAGGCATTCACATTGTTCTTCCTCAAAACAATTTTATTATTGTAAAATTAATGCTGGTAAAAGGTGCATTGCAGAGATTCTCAAACTAGGGGTGGGTCACACTGGGGGAGCTTTGGAGTTGGGTGCCTGGCCAGCAGATGCTGCTTTCCATCCACACATCCCTGGCTGGGGCCACAGGGAGCCTCGGTGGGGCTCCCATGAGATGCCGCAGGCCCCCAGACAAGGCCGTGGGGGGGGGGCGTGGCGGGGCTGTGGGCCCGAAAGAGGGGCAATACAGGCAGCAGGGGGGGGGGGGGGGCACGAGGGTGGGAAAGGGTCCGGGGGTGGTGCAGGGCTGGGATCAGGAGGGTCAGCACAGGGATGGGATGGGGGTGGCATGTGACTGGGAAGGGTCCAGGAGGGTGGCACAAGTTTGGGATCAGGGCCGAGGGGGTGCAGGGCAGGGATGGGATGCAGGTGGCACGGGGCTGGGAAAAGGTCCAGGGAGATGGGGCAGGGCCAGGATTGAGTCCGAGGGGGGGGACGGGATAGCATGGGGATGGGATGGGGGGTGGCACGAGGCTTGGGAAAAGGTCATGGGGGGATGATGCGGGGCCAGGATCAGGGCTGAGGAAGTGTGGGTGCAGTGCAGAGCTCGGATCAGGGCAGAGCGCGGTCCAGGGCTGAGGAGCCAGTGTAGGGGGAAGTGTTCACAGAGTTGATCCAGCACAGGGCGGGGGGATTAGGAGCTGGGGTGGTTGATGAGAGAGGAAGCAGCGCCTTCTACCATTCAGCCGCACTGCTCCTCTGCCCTCCTGCCCCACCCTTGACACTCCACCCCTTCCCACTATCCCTCTCCTGTCTTGCCAGGCTCCCCTACCACCCCACCCCAGTCCTTCCTACCATCCCTACCCTGCCCTGTGCCTGTTTTCCTATGCTTTGCATTGCCCCCCGGCCCTGTTTATGTTCCCCCCCCCCCCCCTCCTTTTTCTCTCAAAATTTTCCCCCCCCCCCCCCCCCCCCCGAGTGAGAAAAGAAAATGTGGCCCCTCACCCCAAAAAGTTGGACACCCCTGTTACAGAGCCACCATGAAAACCCAACTACTTCCGGTCAGGACTTATTTATTTATATTTCTCTTTCACAACTCTGGGAGACAACAAAAAAAAAAAAAAAAAAGCTCATGAAAAATATTGATCACCGATTGATTCTCGTAGCACACAGCTGGCAATGCCGCACCACAACAACAACACAGTCACAGGGAGAAGTCTATTAATGAGATCCAGCTTCTAAATTATTGACAAGTTAAGCACGGCAAATTTAGCCTAATTGTTTTCGTGATGGGAGTTTAATTAAAGTGTCTTTAGTACAAAAAGCCTAGCAATACCCTTATTCAAACAGTGTCAAGGAATGCTCCTAAAGCCTGTTTGGACTTTCAAAGGTGAATTTAAAAAATGATATCAAGTGTGAAGTCATCCAGCAAGGAAGCTTTTGTTGTGACTTTTTATTAAATGTCCGTATTACTTGTTTAAAGACATTCCTAACCCCCGGCCTCCTGCCAGATATGCTTTCTCTCCCCATTTTTTGTTTCAAGGAGACATTTTCTGCTTCTGTGCCCATGACAAAAGGAATTTCCTCAAATCTGTCAAAAATGCTGAGAGTCTTTTTCATGAAACAGATGACCGATAGAAGCGTGGGTATCACCATGGAACACGGGAAAGCTATGACAGAGATAGACACATGCTACTGGACAGTCTGTCAAGGAATCAAGAAAGGACAGTTGCTTCTGAAATTTACCCGAGACTTCTGAACTAAATTATCTGCTGGTGTAATTTGGCTGAGGTCAGTGAAGTCAGGAAAGAACCTGGCTCACTGACTCTTAAATTTTACAAGTGTTGCCAAGAAGCAGAGACTGAGGCAGCAGGAAATGGCTGGTGGCTTTGTTTCTATCCAGATCTACCACCTCAATGAACAAGGAAATGGTAACAAAGTGTGTTGTCATAGCTGAAGTGACAATTACGGTGCACTCAAGGGCTTGGCGTGATTTCATTCATCACAGTCACCATAAATTACCCTAGCAATTCAGGTATGATGTGGGAAGTAGGGTTTTACCCAAAAGGATTTAATGTGATTCTCAGCCACTGTGTTGGGACGCATTACTGTCACCACACAGCAGTAAGCATGTTGCGGAGATCCAGGGGGAAAGGGGAGGCTGGATTCGGCCTGTGGGCAAGGGATGGGCTGGTGTATTCTGTAGGGTTGCGCATGCTGTTAAGAGTTGCGACCCGCAAAATGTTGAGAACCACTCATCAAGGGGAACTATATACAAATTCTGTTTGAATGCAACAATTCAGTCATCTAAATATCTGCACCAGTAGCTACTGAAAAACAGAAGTGTGAGCATTCACCACCCAGAAGATGGCTTAGATGTATTAGGCTCCAGTTTGATCAATCTAAACTACTTGGTACTGCAAACCTAAATCCCAAGAGTTCATTCAGCCCATCATCCTTCCAAGGCTGATAAACTGAATTTGTTGCAGTTTTATGTAGTATCTTCTAGACCAGCCTTTAATAAAGTAAAGCATGCAGAGACGCTAAAGGACCACTTTGTTAAGAGCAGGAGATATACAGTGTCCTAAGCAAAACTTCCCTTCCCACTGATGATGTTCTGCACAGGCCAGTTACTATTGTCTAGAAAGAGCTGTGGTGTTAGTGCAAGTTTTATAAAGCAGTTTGAGATGAAAGGCACAAGTGTAATATTAAACTTAGTGCCTTAGATAGTTGATATTATACATGTATTTTTAAGTAGAAAATAATCAAATGTGATGACTGCAGCCTCATATTACATATCAAATCAGGGCCATTAAGGTGTAGAGATACAAACTGCACAATAATTACCATAAGCATCTTTCTGTTGAATAAACTAGGATCATCAAGACAATGTCGAAGCCCCACATATGCATCAAATAATCCCAATAAGGCTCATCTGAGAATCAGATAGCAAACAAAGGTTATGTGGTATACTGTCCCCATCTCCTTCTCCAAAAATACTTCCACACTCTGGAAACTGGAAGAGCTCTTAAGAGCAAAATAGCACAAAACACTTTGACCCTCTGTCTTGAATTTCCAGTATTTATGGACCTTGATAAATTCCTTCCAAAGAATACAGACTAGAGGGAATGGCTCAGTAAGATTTAGATGTTCCATGCAGCACCTTTGCAAGCTGTCATTTCAAATGCAAGCTGCCTTATTTCTGTAAGAACAAGGACACTTTTCAAATGGTCTATCAAAAGCTGATGCAAAATATTTTAAAATTCAGGCAGGGTGGGGGCTGAGAGGTGGAAGTGAAATGAAAGTGGTGAAGTCTGAACCTTGCAAAATTTGCCAGACAAGAGGTGTCCTTGATTGATTAGATAGAATACAAAAACATATCAAAGACTTACAAACAATTATTTTAGGAACATATGAACAACCAGACTGTGACAAATCAGTAGACTGTCCCGTCCTCTCGCAGACAGTAGCATATACTAAATGTTTCCAAGTATTTGGGGGATAGGGTATGGAGCGGGTTGCCAATTGTGTAATACTAGAGAAATTTCTTCCTGAGTCCAGCTGCTTATCAACTTGTCACCTGAAGCACAAGGATTGAAGTAGTGCTTATAATTTTTGTCCTGGCTGTAGTGTATATTACATAGACTCTGAGGCCAGAAAAGACCACCCTGATCATCTAGTCTGACCTTCTGTATGGCGCATGTCACAATTTTTTTCCTGAATTCCTATAACAGATCTTTGGAAAACCGTCCAATCTCGATCTAAAAATTGCCAGTGCTGGAGAATCCACCATGATCCATGGTAAATTGTTCTAACAGTTAATCACTCTCACTGTTATAAATTTATACCAGATTTCCAGTCAATTTGTCTAGCTTCAAATTCCAACTATTCAATGGTTTTATACCTTTCTCTGAGACTGAAAAGCCACCTACCATATATTGTTACCCATGTTGGTATTTATAAACAGTACTCAAGTCTCCCCTTATCCTTCTCTTTATTAAACTACATAGCTTGAGCTCAATTCTATCACTGCACAACAGGTTTTCTAATCTAGCATGTTTGTGGCTCTTCTCTGAACCCTCTCCCACTTTCCAGCCTCTTTCTTGAATTGTGGACATCAGAATCAGACACAGTACTCCAGCAGTGGTTGCTCCACTGCCCAACAGAGGTAAAATAAATCCTACTCAAGAATCTTCTGTTTATGCATCTCAGGATTGCATTAGACCTTCTAAGCTGCAGTATCACACTAGAAGCTTATGTTTGGATAATTATTCATCACAAGGTAGATCACCAATCTCATGAGCATGAACTACATTCTCTGGTCCTAGATACAAACATTTATATTATTAAAACAAATATTGTTTGCTTGCACCTAATTTACCAAGTAATCCAGATTGCTCTGTATTAATGACCTGCCCTCTTCATAATTTACCACTCCCCTAGTTTGGGTCATTTGCAGACTTGATCAGTGATGGTTTTATGTTTTCTTTCAGGTCCCTGAAAAAACAAATTAAATACCAACAACCTATTTCTGTGGGACTGTATTAAAAAACATTTCCTCCTGATTATAAATCAAGTTAGTTTGATAGGATCCTTTAGCAATCAAATCCCGTATCAGCTGCTCCATTATCAGGATCAATGTCTGACTGATAAGCATTTAATTACCTGTGTCATTCTGCTTACACATTTTAATATTAGCATATTAGCTTTCTTCTAGTCTACTAGTATTTCCTCAGCATTCCAAGACTTACTCAAAAATCAATATTAATGGGCCAGCAAGCCTCTTGGCCAGTTCTTTTAAAATTCTTGCATGCAAGTTATCTAGAGACTGTTAATTTTATAATATCTAACTTCAGTATCCTCTGTTTAATACCCTCTTTTGATGCTAATGGAATAGAAAGTGTTTATCATCATCATATGAAGAGACTACATCATCTGTTTTATCCCCAAATACAGAACAGAAATATTTATTGAACACTTGCCCTTTCTGCATTATTACTGAAAATTCTACCATTTCCATTTAGTAATGGAACAATATCATTGTCAAACATTTTTTTGTTCCTAATATACTTAAAACTCCTCATTGTCCTTAATCCTGCTAGCTACAGCTGTCTCCTTGTGTCCCTTTGCTTCCCATATCAATTTTCTACCATTTCCAGCTTCTGATTTATATTCATTACCAACAACCTCCTCTTTCATCCATGTGTTATGTGGGGGTTTTTGGCATCAAGCAAACAATTCTCAACCATCACTCACATTTTTCTGATTAAATTCTTCTTCCCACTTATATAGTAGCATAGCATTTACAGAGGAAAAATAGCAGGACAACAACATTTTGGGCTTTAGTCCCTTTTAATTTTAACGAATTACAGAGGTGAGGTTTGCCACACTGTATTTACCACTCACTGAATCACTTACTTTTTCTCCACAATCTCAAATTAATGATAGCTTATTCACCTAACCATCTGTCATCCTTTAGATGGCTTATGTGGATTGACAGAGTCCTCAAAAGATACACCAAGAAAAAAAGAGCCAGCCAATAGTATTGTATTTCTGTACAGAAGAGTATCTATAGACTTCAGAACAGATGGTCACAGGATTTTCTTCTTCCAGTACCTAGGAATGTGAAAGCAAAGCAAGCACACCAAATACCTGTTGTAATTCAAGACAGGTAATTCATTTCATAATGCATCACCCATTTACCTAATCATGCCATTTTAAATTATTTATTATTTTCTTATGGCAGTGCCCAGAAGGTGCAAAGTAAGGGTCTTTGTCAGTTCCTCTGAGCAGGAATTTACTTTGCAAGAAAAGAAAAATATGCAGCACTTAGCATAAATACATCTATATGTATCTGCACAGCAACACCACCTTTGCTTTTGAAAAAAAGGAAGGTCTTGTTAGTAAGGCACTGGGCTAAGATTCAGGAAAATTTGGATTCAATTTCCAGCTATCTGACGTTGGAAAAATCACTTAATCTCTTTATGCTACAATTCCTAGTCTGTAAATGAAGATGTAACTTCCTTACCTCCCAGGGGCTAAGTTAATTAATTTTTATCAGGCCAGAAGGGACTGTCATGATCCCCTCCCGCACATCACAGGTGACCAACCCTCTCACTCACTCACGTAACAGACCCATAACCTACGGCTGAGTTACTGAAGTCCTCAAATCTTGATTTAAAAAACAAAGTGACAGAGAATCCACCATTTACTGTAGTTCAAACCATCAGGCAACCCATGCCCCATGCTGCAGAAGGTGGCAAAAAACCTCTGCACTTCTGACAACCTGACCTGAGGGAAAAATTCCTTCCTAACTCCAAATATAGCAATCAACCCTGAATATTTGTTTGAGACCCACCAGCCTTACACTTGGGAAATTTTTTCTGCAGTAAGCCAGAGCCCTCCCTATCTAGGTGTCCATCTCTGACTGCTCCAGACATTTCGTAATAGCAGTAAATTGGTCATATGTATTTATAGGCAATCTCCTCACACCAGCCCCTCCATACATTTATCAAGCCCAGTCTTAAAAGAATTTAGGGGGGTTTTGTCACCACTCTTGGAAAGCTGTTTCAGAAATGTACTCTTCTGATGGTTAGAAACCTTCTTGTAATTTCAATCTTAAAATTATTGATAGCTAGTATATATCCATTTGTTTTTGTGCCAGCATTGCCCTTTAACATAAATAATTCCTCTCCTTCCTTGCCATTTATCCCTCTAATGCACTTACAGCGAGCAATCTTATCTCCTCTTCAGCCTTCGTTTTTGTTAGAGACTAAACAAACCAAGCTCCTTAAGTCTCCTCTTATTATGTAGGTTCTCCATTTCTCTGATCATCCTAGTAGCCCTTCTCTGACACTGTTCCAGTTTGAATTCATCTTTTTTAAACATGGGAGATCTAAATTGCACACAGTATTCCAGATGAGGAAGGACTACAAAGACCATCTGTGATAGGAGCCATTTAAGAACCTCAGTTGATTTGTATACACTTGGCAGCAGGAAGAACATATGGATATCATGGATAAAAAGGAACCTCAAAATGCTACAGGGCAGATTCTTCATAGCTCATAAGCTCCTTGGGGGGAGTGGGGGAGGGTCTATGTTTCTACAGCACAAAGAGGCCTTGACTCATGACTAGAGCTCCTAGGCACTATGGGAATACAAATAATAATACAATCTCCTTTGACAATTGTGTTGCCATTTCCAGATGCGCATATGGTCAATTTTCCACTGAGGTGTACTTGAAAGTTCCCTTGGTACACTGATGATTGAAGTCTTTGGATATTGTATTGCCATCTGAGTGATTTGGATTGTTTTCTATGTTTTGGTGCAATCCTGATGGACATGACTGACCTCATCAGACGGTGGTCAGTCCAGCAATCATCAGCTCCTCTCATGACATTGGTGATTTGGACATCTTAGATCATGAGTTCTTACAACGGCATAGTCCAAGAGATGCCATTGTTCTGAATGGGTATATTGTCAAGTTGGTTTTTTTACCTGTTGCTTTGTCTGAAGATTGTGTTAGTGATCACAAAGCCATGCTCTATGCATTTGCTGAATAGGATGCCATTGAAATTTTTCTTGCCCGCTCTTTCCTTCCCAATGGTGCCACTCCATTCATTATTAGAGTCTCTGATAACTCTTGCATTGAAGTACACAAAGAGGCTTATCTGGTCTGTTTTTGGAATGGATGACAGAATTCTGTCAAGGTCAGTATATAAGGATTGTTTCTATTCTTCTTCATGATCAAATGTTGGTGCATATACACTGATGGTGGCAAATTATTTATTGACCAGTTGGATGCAAAGGGGATGCCAATGGGGAGCTTGACTGCAAAGCCAATGCCTGTTGCTTACTGGTTTCCCTTTCCAGAAGAAAACGTAGCCATCATCTTCTCTTCCCACAAGTGACCTTTGTCTGCACATCTTGTATCACTGAGAACAACGATGTCGATATTGAATCTTTAGAGTTCTAAGGTGATAATTCCTGCTCTGCCTTTAGATCTTTCACTTTCTGAATCAGCTAGTAGGGTATGGAGATTACAGGTTTTTCACATTTGCTTTTTTCAACCATACTGGGAATGATTTCTCTGGATGCAATTATCTAGTCGAGAAAGGTGGGATAGCCTATGTTTGGGGCATCTTTTCTAGCCTCTTCTGTATGGAGTGAGCAGAGGAGACTCAGGATTTAAAGGAAAATTGCAGTGACTTCTTTCTCTTCGAGGACTACAAAAGACTTCTTTTATAGAAGGAAGTTACAAAGCAATACTTAACACTGGATAACGATTCAGAATCCCTGTTGATAAACTGGCAATTTGTACAATCACTAAGGACAGCCATTTTAATGATAACTGCAACAGGGAACACAGCTTATTGGCAAGTAAAACAAGAAGAGCTATAGCCAAAGGCAAAAGAACAGTATGTTAATTGCACAGACACAGATGTAGCTCTAAGAAAAAAAGCTTCCAGAAACAAACTGAACTTGCTTATAAAGAGCTATAAGAGTTCCCTGCTGTTCTCTGTGTCTGACAACAACTGTAACATTCTCCTCTTGACAGTCGCCTGACAAGGCTGCCAATTTCCACTTAGTTCTTTCACATCTCTATCTATCTCTGGACACACACACACACACACACACACACACACACACACACACACACACCCACTCACCCACTCACCCACTCACTCTCCATATTTGGCACTGTAATAAATAATCATTGCTGACTTGATCATGTTTGCAATAGATCAAGTGATTCATAACTATTCCATATTCCACTGCGGTTTTCTCTCCCTTGCAAGTTACCATTTTTGTCCTAGAAGACTGGGCAAGGCTACACAAGAAGGAATTAAGGAGGATGAGACTAAAGGAAAGTGGAATAGATTTTTTTCCCAAATATCATTATTTCTATCAATACCTCATATATTTGAAACCAAAATCAATTCCTTCAGCTTCACTTCTGGATGAACTGGTTTGTTGTTATAGGGTTCCAAATGGGTGCTTATTTTATAGGAAAAGTGTTAGAAAGATTTATACGGACTTCATAAATACAAAGCATCTATTTTGGTAGTTCAAGTCTTTTTTTAATACAATTACAGTTTTGCTTTAGCAAATAAAGTTTGATGCATTTATGTTACTATTGATATCTCATATGACAAATCCACTCTCAAGAAGAGTTACAGATTGACTCTCCCCCTACCAGTTGCTCCTGTAAGATTAATCTTTAGAGCTCCGAGCTTTTTGGTAAAGAAGAAAGAAGGAAAAAGGGATCTGAACAAAAACAAGGCACAAGAGGAAATTTAAACAGCCATCAGTTTTCAAAATACAGAAGACTAGAGCTGTATCCTAGCCCTGTCTTCTGATACAATCATTACAGGAGAAAGAGGAGCAATATCTCTTATGACAACACTAACGGGGACAATACAGAAGATGACTTGATTCATAAAAGTTTGTCAGACATTACAACATTGCATTTCAACAGATGATACTGAAGTACTTATGAAAGGCAGAGTAGCACTTGACATACAAGTCCATTCATAAGAATGTCCATTTCATAGTAAGCAAAACAAATTAAGACAAGACAATGAGCCATATACATGTAAGGTTTCTAATAAATAAGACTACAGAATAAACAGAAACATGACACTTTCAAACTTCCATATAGTTCCATAGCAAAATAGGTTCAAAATAGTGTTCATTGAGTATTTAATGGGAACATTTGGATATGCCACCAAGAAATGGCTCCACCTGAAAAAGAGCTATCTACTTATTTGGTCCTAATATATTAGACAAGCAGACATTACAAAGGAGTAGAGGAGCATTTCAGGTTTCCTGGATGAAACATACAGTACTTACAAATGTGGCTGTTAAGTTCTGGTTACAAGTTTGATCCAACAGACTGCATATTCCAGCAAAAGGTACATACAGTGAAGACAGGAGGACAAGGATTACAAAGTGACCCAAATTTTGCATTAACCAGATTGCTGAGAAGCCACCTTGTTACACGGAAGCAGAGGAGAGGATTTATGTAATCTCGTGTCTCGGACATAGTTGCTCTGTAACAAAATACTAGGTGCTGAACAAATATCTAGGAAGAGACAGCGCCAAAAGAATTTACAGTCTAGTTCAAAGACAAGACTGAACATAAACATGTAACAAACAGACAAAGGGATTTAGACAAGGAGGACAAGGTCAATAGTAGGGAAAAAAAAACATGGTTAAATGGATTCCCAGGTACTGAATATTTCCATACTTAAATCACCCAAAAGACTGCCTCCGCCCCCCAAAAACATCAGTGAAATCAGTAATCCTAACTGGTGACATACCTAGACATTATCAACTGGCAATTTACCATAGCTGGGACTAGATGTAAGGGACTTGAAAATTATTACTACTCAGTAGAGAGGATACCTATGGTTCACCCTTACCTGAGTCCACATATACCTTCTGCTCATACTTAAGTGAAACCACTTTATGGTCGGTGCCGCATACAGCTTGCATGGTCATGGCCTTAGATTTACATTAAAGGATCAGCGGCATGGGCAGGCTCATCATGAACAACAAAATGACAAATTGAGCAGAGAAATAAACTAATGCCGATCCAAAGCCCTCAATTGTGCAGTGTTTTTACCCTACCAACACATCCCAGGGCTTTTTGTAGACACTGTACGTGAAAATTCTTTTTAGAGGGGTAGCCGTGTTAGTCTGTGTACAGCAAAAACAACGAGAGTCCTATGGCACCTTATAGACTAACAGGACAGACCTGACCTAGAAAACAACAGAACACCACTGGTTATAACCTACAGTCCCCAGCTAAAATCTCTCCAGCACATCATCAAAGATCTACAACCTATTCTAGAAGATGATCCCACACTCTCTCAAGCCCTGGGAGGACAGCCTGTCCTTGCTCACCAACAGCCCCCCAACCTGAAGCAAATACTAACCAACAACCGACCACCATACAACAAGAACGCTAATCCAGGAACTTATCCTTGCAACAAACTCCATTGCCAACTCTGCCCGCACATCGACTCCAATGATACCATCACAGGTCCCAACCACACCAGCCACACCATCAGGGGTTCATTCACCTGCACATCCACTAATGTGGTATATGCCATCATGTGGCAGCAATGTCCCTCTGCCATGTACATCGGCCAAACCGGACTGTTCTCACACAAAAGGATAAACGGACACCAATCCGACATCAAAAATGGCAACATCCATAAACTTGTAGAAGAACACTTCAACCTCCATGGACACTCAGTAGCTGACCTGAAAATTGCCATACTACAATAAAGAAACTATAAAAACAGACTTCAGCGTGAAACTGCAGAGCTGGAGCTGATTTGCAAGCTTGACACAATCAGACTGGGTCTGAATAGGGACTTGGAATGGTTATCACACTACAAAAAGTGATTGTTCTGTTCACACATTTATCAACAGGTGTGAATAGGCCCCATCTGCTCTCTGAACTGACTTTGCTAACACTTGCCCTCCTCCATCCTGGCATGTGTATATATACCTCTCCTCTGTGATTTCAACTTCATGCATCTGACGAAGTGGGTTATAGCCCATGAAAGCTTATGCCGAAGAAAACCTGTTCGTCTATAAGGTGCCACTGGACTCTCGTTGAAAATTCTTTTATTTCCTTTGTGCAAGTTTCCCACTTATTCATACCCGTCCTACACAAAGCTGAAACTCATTCAGACAAGATCTTCCTTTAGATTTTCTATTTCACAGGCTATACATTGTTAAACCACCCAAGATCCACTGCTCTACTTTCCTGGTTTCTGCTAAGTACCCTATGGCAGCAGTAGTCATCATTGAGGCTTGCCTATTTATTTTGTGGCTTATGAGAAACAGACGGATCACATAGAGGCTGGGGTACTTCATCAACTTTAACCTCTGATTTCAAGGCCTCTTCGTTTAGTGCCTGATCCAAGAAGGAAGGGCTTCTCTACTGAAGACTGACGGGACTCAGCTATTGCTACCTTTTATTCACAATGTAGTCTTCACCCATGGCAATCTACTTGTTCCGCAAATGCAGGATGCAATACGAGTACAGCTCTACACTATTTTTCTAGGAAACTTGAGAAACCCCAATGCAGAATCCTAGGTCCCAGTGCACTTACCAATCACAAAAATAGTGTAGAAAGGACAAGAAGTTTCTCTTCTGACAACCAGATTTTCCATAGTTCCCTGCCCCTAAAAAAACCAGTCTGCTCACATATGCAAGGAACTGAATTTATTTAAGCTAACAATGGGGCCTTTCTTAAATGTCCTTACGATTTTCAGCAGCAACATGGGCTGCTCCTGACTACCACGGTTATGTTTCACAATGCATCACAAGGCAAAAAAAGCAATAATTACATTGCACACTAAGAATGAATTAAGATGTAACAGCACTAACGTAAAGGATAAATTTCAACTGATCATTGACAGGGATGAGACCAAGGCAAGAAGACTTAGAAAAAAGGAACTGAACTTTTCCAACATCTGGCAATGCTTGGATGCAGAGATTTCATTCAGACCCATCTCTAGTTACCAGATCAGACGACAACGTGGAAGGGCTACAAGACTCCCTTGACCAATGTACTTAAACACAGAAAGAGAGAGAGAGAGAGAGAGAGAGAGAGAGAGAGAGAGAGAGAGAGAGAGAGAAAATAAAGCTTACCAATTTGGATTTTCCAAGCTTTCCCTGAAGACAGATTCTTCACTTAAAGACGCATATTGTGTCCAGGTAAGGCAATGAGTCTTCATAACCATATTTCTTTCCTGCATATTAAGCCACGATTCTTCCTCTAAGTAGATGTCAGACACTTTTAAAACACTGACCTGTCAAGTATAAGGATTATAAGATTTCCAACACTTAGTATTTTGAGAGCAAACACTTTCACATATTTAGAATATATTTTCATCCTTATATGCTAAAATTGAGGATTAACAAAGAGACTGAAGACACATCAGCTGCAGTTAGTCCTTAATGATAATACACATGTTGACCTTAACAGATGCTGGTGAGGTCATGCAAATATTCAAAGGATTTATGCAAACTGCTCAATCCCCATACAGATTTTCTTGACTGCTAAATGCCCAGTAAATGATCTAGCTACATCGTGTTTCATTTCTAACTGGTTATGGCCTATTTAAAATGATGGATTCTAATAGGACCCATTTACAGAGTGTTGCCTGCAAGACATGATCAGCTAAAACTAAAGACATGCAGCACAAATCTTCTACCTCGGCACCCTCTATTCCTGTCGCCCAAAGTAACTTACCTTGAGGAACTACCTGAGTTATAGCAGTCAGTTCCCAGCTGCATATGGGCAGCAGCACTGCCCAGAATCCACAGACTTATATGCACTGTCTCCACTCCCAACACACCCTTTTTGCCCATCATACTCTCTACCATGGAGTTTGTGAGGGAATCAGCAGAAGACAGCCCGTGGCTGCCTTTCTCCATTCCTATTCTGTGAGAATTCCTCCTCAATCAGGCCTTCTACTTTTAGAACTCTTTTACTCTGCTCTGTCAGCTCTATCCAGAGCACAAAGGTAAGAATCAATCCCTTAGATTATTTTACATTCTGTCCTGCAGCTGGAAGTTTGTTTTCCCGTGAGAAAGAAGCATATAAAATAAAAACAAAGATATAACAGGCATAAATGCTCTCGTCTTGCTACAGAAGATAAAGTTGCATGCTTTTGCTACACAAGATGCAACATATGAAGGCTATATAACCAATACACAGCTATACTGTATAGAAATATATATTTTCTGTGCAGTGTACTAACAATAGGAAAATGTATAAGCTGATAAAAAATTCACACTTATTTTCATCCACTGAAATTTAACTGACACAAGGTGGGCGAGGTAATATCTTTTATTAGACCAACTCCTGTTGGTTAGAGAGAAGCTTTTGAGCTATACAGCTTTTTTGACATGTGTGTATCTCAAAAACTTGTCTCTCTCACCAAGAGAAGTTGTTCCAATAAAAGGTATTACCTCACCCACCTGATCTCTCTAATATCCTTGGGACTGACAGCTAAGACACTGCATATAAATTTAAGTGAAGGCTCTCTCATCACTGTAGCACAATAAGAGATTCCGTAAATCACCAATGCGGAATTTGCCATACCTATTCTCCCACTCAGCAGGTGGTGATACTTCACATTTTATGAATGGAGAAGAGTACGAACAGCGGAGGGGTTGAAGTGAGATTGCCAAGTTATAAATGTTGCTTTTGATTGTGACACAAGTGTCTTATATCAATCAAAATTATTTTCTTTTTAAAATAGTGTATGCTTTGTTTGCATTTTTTTCACCTTTGACCATTAATACAGACAGTTTATGGTCAACTTTACAGTCAGGTTCTCAAGAACTCACTCAATAATACAATATTTGGATTGCAAAACACTCCCATGCCATGTTCATTCTCCCTCCCTCCCCCCTCCCCCAAGGTTTTATTGGAATTTAAACAGAAACCCATGGTAGCATTTCTGGAGTGACAGGTTTTGCCATAGTGCCAATCCCCAGTGTTGAAAAGTCATGAATGAGGCTCCAAAATTATTAGATTTACTTTAAAATAATAATTTGGGGTTATTTTTACTTGCATTTCCATTTCTGAGCCTTCAGGGCATACGTGGGTCATATTTTCAAAATTCTCCCCCGTGCTAAGAGGCCTAGAAACACACATTGACCTTTTCAAATAATCACAGGACTGTAGGAGCTGGAGACTAATCAAAAACGAAAGCACCGCAAGACTCGTAATGCAGCAAGCTTGCAACATTACAGAGGTTTGTACAAAACCTAACATTTGGGGTAATGTCCCTTAAAAACCCTCAGTTCACACTTCACATGGCAATTACATACATTTTATAAAATAGGTATACAATTTTTCAAGTCATACTTGAGTACTAACCACACAAAGACATATTTCAAAGGTCTCCCAGGAATCTGCTTCCATGGAAGCACAGTGGTTTGCTTTAAAAGATTTCATTAAGAGAGAAAAAACTGTAAATTCTTGAAAGCTTCATCTTGACTATTTTACAGGTGCACGAGAGATTAAGAGCATAGCACCACATGTCTAAAGCATGCCAACCCATCACCACATTATGCCTGTCATATCTTACTCTGGGCAAGACTACACTTCTGGCCTTCCTAATCAAATGTTAAGAATTATTTACATGGAACCTCTTTTCATTACTTTATAGCAGAAAAAAGAAAATGTTTTATCTTTCTTCTGACTAAAAAGTAAATGAGAAATCTGGTCTTTTCATGAAAATTGTATCATAAGCCTGTATCAGGGTTACTATTGGGGGTCCCCCCTCCCAAGTATAACTTTAAAATAAATCAATATAATCCAAAACCGAACTAAACCTGGATTTAAAGTAATTACCTTTCTTAAAATTTCGGGAATTACATTCTGACATGTTGCAATTCTCCTTCTGTAAATAATCCCTGTGGACAAATCTGATCATAAAAAAATAAATGAATAAATCAGACATACTGAAGAGCTACAGTGGCAAATGTTGCCTTTTCCTCAATAAAAAATACAGTAGCTGGAGAAGTTAGCAAGAGAATGAAACTGCAGGCAGGAGGGCTGGCAAACTAAGAAAGCATTAGACTGTCTCTTTTTATGAAGTATTATTATTATTATTATTTAGAGCAACCACAATATTCCTGCTCCTTTGCCAGGCACAGTGGTAAACAAGAAAGATGCTGACAGTGTGGGTTCCGTCCTAGTATCTCTGCCCATCACTACACTCTAGCACCCCCTACCAGCCAGAGGACAGATGGTGTTACAAACATTTTAACGATACAGTATTTATAGAAATACTTGTATGGGGCAAAGCGTTGCACACACAAATTCAGCCCTTGCACACACAAATTCAGCCCTCAGCATGACGGCACTGGAGTCAGTGCTGGATTTGGAACATAGCAGTAAAGTAGCTCATTTCCAGTGGCACTAATTTGATGACCTTAGAATATAGAAAAATAGACTTCAAGTGTTTTAGTCTGTATGGACCGCTATGCCCACACCAAAACTTTCTTTTCCACTTGCTCCATGCCTCCATTTAATATTCTCAAGTACATGCTATGGAGTGTATTCTTCTACTGCATTTGAAATCTACAGGAAGCTCTTGTATGACTACTCATTTATTTATATATTGAATTGGGCCCAGTGACAAGGACAAAGCTATCTATTAAAAATCAAATTATAGTTATTTAGCATCACCAAAAACGTGAGTGGCTTTCAGGATCTCTTTGCATTTCAATATTTAATGAGCCAGATCAAGTACGGAAACTTCGTATGCTAGGAAATGAGAAGCCAACTGGCAGACAGCCCAGTTTAAAGCAAGTTCTTAGTGATAAAAGAATGTCTTCCCAAAAGGTTTATTTGGTGGGATCAGTGTCTGTGAAAATGTAACCTTCGGGTGGGCTAAATTCATTTAGTTGCCCTTCTCCAGTGCCCCACAGAAATCAATCCCAACCCCTATGGGGAAAGCAGCTGGAGACCCAGGATCCAGTCTGTACAGGACTCACAGCGAAGCTTGCTCAGAGCTACACTCACACATTAAAATACTACTACAATAAACATAACAATGAACTTTATTAACTACTAACTAAATGAACCTTATCCTAAGAAAACAAACTACAATTAACCAAGAACAATCCCTTGCATGAAAGATACCCAAGAGTCCCAACGTCTGTGTGGAGTTCACCCAACTCTCAGCTACAGTCTCTGTTCCAGTGTGGAAGCCTGAGTGGCAAGAAATCGCTGTCCTCTTCTTTCTTTGCTGGGATCCTCTGTAGCATTCCATGCAGGCTTTCTCTTCTCCTCTGCAACCAGCCCTCAGTCCCATATGCATGTCTGCAAGGTCTGGCGCAAATGACTCCTTTACATGGAGAAAACATCTTGTTCACTCCTGGCTCAGCTCCTCTCCAGAACACTGAGCACATGGTCTCCCCTCAAGGCAGCTCCTGCCTGCAGTCTGCACAAACTGCTGCTCTCCAGTCATCTGACTGACATCCCATCACACCAGCAGGGTACACTGTGGAGCATGCTCACATTGCTACCACTCCCGGCTTCTGGAACTGTACCTATACAGTTGTGGGTCGCTAATCTGCCCAACAACAGTAACCCACCCTCAGCAGGTCTCTCAGAGATAGCCTTTTCAGGCATATGGGTTACAAAAAGATTTCCCATTTTATTTCTTAGGGCTCTGATGGTACTGGGTAAATATTAAATATGAAATGCTTACATAGCACATAAACAGTTCCGCCCAAGAAAAGTTCGGTTTCATGCATATAGGTACAGTTCTGCCTTCAAATACACATTGGCTGGCACCAGAACAAGTGTTCTACTCTCTCCGCCTGTAGGGGAGCTCAATGACACCACACTTTGCAAAGCAGAATACTGGAATTAAGACCACTAGGTATATTTATCTATCTGAGGTACTTACGTGGCCATTTTACAGATGTGGAACTGAGGCACAGAGAAAATAAGCAATTTGCCGAAGGTCAAGCAGGAAGTCTGCTGTGCAGCAGGGAACTAACCATACATCTTCCAGGTGTCAGACCCGCCACTCTAACCATTAGACCATCCTTCCTCTCAATGTGAGGGCAGCAATGAACCCTATATGATATTTCCATTTGACTGAGAATTTTGTAAAAATCAATGTGCTTCCTTTTGGTTGCGTCTCTTTGATATCTTTTCCCCAGCAAGTCCTCAAACTAACCTGTGACACAGAAGGTGTCTTTATTACCATTAGACAGAGCACTCGTGAGCAGCCTGGGCCAAAAGTGCAGAAGGTCTTCCCTCACCAAAAAGGAAAACTTAAGCACATTTCCCAGAGCAGAAACAGACAGCTGTTTCAGCACAAAAATGCTCTTTTTGTATGGATGTTTGTTCTCCCGTATTTTAAAATAACATTGCCTAAGCGTACATGCACTATATATCAGCCTATGTGCTTAACTGGCAATTTTCAAGTGTGTCTACCAGTAAATCTCTTTTAAATTACAAATACAAACACATTTAATAAAACACTGTCTATCCGTTAGCAACAGCAGAGGCATTGGTCTGACCAAAATCTTGACACCTGAGCAAGTATTCCTCTTCCATAGTGTCATGAATGCTTGGCAACTGGATAAATCTGAATGCTTTACACTATTTTAAAAGCTCCAGGGGTTAAAACAACTGGGATGGGAATCAGGGAATCTGGCTTCAATTTCTGACTCTGCAAGGGTCTTATTATATGACATTGGGCAAGTCACTGAACCTCTATGGCTCTGTTCCCCCACCTTTAAAATGGAAACAATTGTACCTTTCACTCACACACACAGATTGTGAAACTGACATAATCAAATGCCTATAGAGCACTTCTGGTTTGATTCAAAGCCCACTGGAGTCAAGTCAGAAATTCACCAGGCCTTAGAGAACAGCAGATGGGAGTCATTACAAAAAAGGAAAAGAACTATATGCTGAAAGAAAGCAGTACACGGAGAACAGACAAGCCATGCTTCTAACAATCTCTGAATGAGCTGGTAATGTAAAAAGAGCATGTGAATAAACTGTAAGCTTTTTGGGGCAGGGCCTGTCTCTTTGTTCTGTGTTTATAGAGCACAATGGGGGCCTGGTCCAGAACCGGGGCATCACTGAGAGGCAAATAATAATGGAAACAACATTAATAGGTAGGATTAAATCAGCATTCTAAGCAAACAGAAAAGTATGTAGCTTACCTGTTTTCTCTTCCATGGTTTTTATAGCTGTGACATGTTTCTCCATGGGGCTCGGATACTAGATAAAAATATACAGTGTAAACTTCACTATATTTGTCACTTAAGTATGGGAAAATTGCTAGCACTCACTTGTGAAATCAATAAGCATTTTCATGGGCTCTGTCAACGGATAAAAAAACAGGCTTATGTCAAGAGTGTGTGGCGTCCATTTAGATCAACTAAAATGCTTGCTAAGAGGAGGAATTAAAAATATTTTTTAAATTTTCATTTCATTTACTGCAGTGGTGAGGTTTGCTTAGCCTTTAAAAAAAAAAAATCAAAACTTCAGTATCACCACACAACACTCACATTAAACAGAGACTTTCAATCCTGATCCAGCATACAGATCATCCTCAAAACAGAAAGAGAAGATTGACCTATATCATATTGTTCTAGTGGACCATAGCTTGCAGAAGTACCACAACTCCATGAGTCAAATTCTTCCCTGAGGAGCTACTCCTGTGATAATTTGGACCCTATATTTCTTGCAGTACATACCAGTAAATGCTGCTAAGTAGGGCTTAAATTCAGCCAGAGCTGTCCAGAGTGGAGCTCTAAGAAATATTTTTAAACCCATGAGGCAGAACCCCTGAGCCCCAGCACCTCCCACGGAGGGGCTCCAGGAAATACTCTTTGAGAATTGTAAGCATGCTCAGCAGCAGGACTTAAATACAGTCCATATCCCAAAGCTATGTTGCAAGGTTTAGGAAAGCTGGAATGCAAAATATTATACGAGAGCTTTATCTGTCCTGCAACATCTAAGTTTTCTTCTACAAAGGAAAATGTCACTTCTCACTGTAATGTACTGGAGGGGAGGGGGTGTTCACAGCATTCTGTTCTAATGGTGGGCTTGAAGAACAGGTAAGGAAACAATCAGAATTGCCTACGGCTGCTAAAAAATTCTCCTTTAGCTAAAGCAGTAGAGTCATTTTCAGAGCTGAAGGAATGAGATTCTAGCCCTGACTCCCCAAGAGAGTGTACGCAAGAATTATGTAGAAATTGTATCAACTGTCTGAAGTACATGGACTCTGTAAGATGCCCTACCTAATAAGGAATGTTTTCTGTAAAGAAACAGGACTGCTGAAGTGAGGGATGAGTAAGCCATTTTGGACTCTCTGTTAGCAGAGAGCTCGAGGAGGCTAAAAGAACTGTATCACTTATCGCTGAAAGCAAGCAACACTCACCTGAATGGAAATCTAAAACATAAAGCAAATAAATCCTTGCAATCTACCAACATTCAACACAGCCTTAAGCCTAAATGTTAACATAAATCCCAGATTAATACTGAGGAAATAGTGAACACCACATAAAGACTAGTATTAAACAAAAATATGAAGAGTGATTGGAGGTTGGAAAATTACATTTCAAGACTAAATGATTAGGGTAATACAATAATTACCATTAACAGGTGTCACAGCATTCTGATTTAAAATAACCATGAATACTGGAGCAAAGGGGACAAAGATTCCGGAAAAGGATATCAGCTCTACTATGCTGTACCAGTATATTTTTTGTTTGTTTCTAGGAATAAAAATTGGATTTAAAAAAAGAAGTGCCAGTCTGTAGACTCCTATTTTGTAGCTAAATCAGACGCTTCTATGCAACATGCTGCTTTGAAATGGCACAACTAGTTGTATAATTACATTATCAATGTAACTTACACTCTATAAGGCCCAATTGTGTGAAACAAAAAAGCCATTTACATAAATCTTTCACTAAACAGCAGACTCTATTACCCAAGTATTTAAAACAGAGACAGACTCAATTTCCTACACAGTAGAGTATAAGAAATGGCGTTAAGAGCCTATAAGCAGATGGAATGGTTCAGCAAGCGTAGCAGTCAAAACAAAATAGACTTCTAAGCCAACCACACTCTTCCCCCCCAAGGCTTTTATTTCCTTGAAGTTCAACAGCAGCAGAGAACAAAAATCTCAGGCCTAGTCAACACTTGCCACAGCAGTTGAAGGGAGATACCTTGTGTCGCTCCCATCGACTTCCTAATGCCGACTTACCGCAGCATTTACCACTGCAATAAGTCGAAGGGAAATGCTCTCCCTTTGACTCAGCACTACGCTTTTTCAGCAGATGGACTTACCGATTGATTGAGTGGGTTTTCACGGACAGGTCAATAAATCTGGAAAGATCAAACTGACAGTGGTGAATTTGCCACCGTCAGTATAGATGTGGCCTCAGTCGGGCTATTTCTTCAGCCCTGTAGTGACTTTGTGGGATGGCCGCTCATCCCCAAGACATTGCTCTCCGCCACTACAAATATGGAGGTTCCAGTCCTTTTCTTGGGGGGTTCTAATTAACTTGAGGGCTCTTGTCCTTGAACATACAGACAAGAGAAAGAGAAAATTGTGCTGGAATCAACTTTCCTGCTTGCCAGGACGTGCCCCCTTGTCACTATATCCGTTTAAAAACAACCACTATCGGCTTGTTGTGGGCTATTGCTAAATACTCTAAAATAAGGAACAGGACTCCACCTGCTCTCTCTACTCATATTTTATTTCCAAAAACCTCCACAACATTAAAAGAACATTAAGGCTGGAAATTCAAGAAAAGTCAAAAGCTACAAAGTTTAAAGTTCGGAAGTGCCAGAATTAGTATTGTTTGTGCAACCTTAATTTAGCTCCCTTCTGCATGTATATTATGATACAATCTTTAGGCACATTATTTTTTCCTTTCTCCTGACCCCTAGTTCCTGCCTCCTCCTTTTTCGTGCCTATATACCTCCCACCTTCTCTATTCTATCCACCATTGGCTCCTGTCCTGCTCCCTTTCGTCCAATACCCACTTTTCTCCTTTCCTGCCATCCAAACATTTCTCAGCTCTCCACATTCTACTGTGGCTGCTTCTTCCTCCTTGGACCCAGCAATCAGGACATGGAGAGCACTGCAGAGACAGTTTCTCTACTTCCATTTCCCATGCTCGGTGCCCCAGTGGCCTGCAGCAACCAAGAAGAGCAATTATAAGGCAAGTCTCTGCATCCCCCAGATAGAGCATGCTCAGTATAGACAGAATTTTCAGAAAACTGGCCTGCCAAGCTTTAAAAGGTCTGTGTCGGGCACATGCACACTGAGGTTTCAAAGAACTATGACTTGCCCCATGTGGGCAGTTTTTCCACGGGCGTGGCAAGAAGTAGATATCTGACACACAGGCCACATCCCTTCCAAATTTCAGTTCCCTGTGTCAAAGCATGGAGGTACTAGAGCTGCTTAGTGAGATAGCTATGAGTGTTTTTTACTTGGGGAAGTGGGGAAAATGTACTTTCTTAATCTTGTTCTCAGAAATAGCTGCACTTTTGCTGAAATTTCCCCTCCCTCCACCACCTGCATCCCCTCTCCCCGCCCCCACCCAAATCAGCCTGAGGCATACACCCAGCTTGGGAAATTTCACCCAAAATGCTTATAGTTTAATGAAACAATAAGTGACTGAAAGTCACATTTTATCATGGAAAGTGACAGGCAACCTTAGCTAAAGGTGGCACTACCAACTCCACCTATAACGTATAGGTACATACGTATGTACATGCATGGACACATCCACCAGAAAACACAAAGGTTCAGCATAGCATGGTCCATGGTTACGTTTCCAGGGGGTGATGAACAATCAACATGATTAGGGTTAGAAAATATCCACGGTTATACAGTGGAGGTAGGTTTGCTATGCGTGATGAAATGGAGATAGTTAAAGATGAGAAGAGGCACTACAAGTAAACTCTATATGGATCGTTGAATGACTTGACAGCTAGTGCTTTGGTTTTCTGGCGGTGGGCTTTAATCTAGCAACTTTAATTCCAAGTTTAAATTGTTTGTGTTGAAATCGTACAGTTATAAAGCACAACTGTTTCCTTTATCTCTCCCATCACCTTGAAATGATTTGATGCCATCTCGTGGACAACTCTAGAAAGGCAATGAATCGATCCTCATCACAGTACTTTTCTTGAGGCCAGAATAGGACGGGGCAGAAGAGACAAAAGTGAATTTCAACTTCCAAAGGTGTAGCCGTCTTAGTCTATTGTAGAAAGACAAACAGAGTCCAAGCGTCTGACGAAGTCGGATTTTCTCCCACAAAGACTCATGCGATAAGTGAATTTCAGGAGATGAACAATTGGCAAAGGCAGAGTGATTAGTGTATGGAGCTACTTGGTTTCATGACTTAAAATAAGATGGGAAAAATGTATTGGGATTGCTGGTACCCCACTCTTTCAAGTAATTCTCAATGTATAAAGCTGAAGATTGCTAAGATTTAGTTTAAACAATCATTTTAGAAGGATAAGAAACAGCAAATGGATGAAACTATCAAGGGTCTAAAGCAAAGACCTGGAGAGTAGAGACATCAGTTCTTTATCTCACTTTATCTGAACAATGAATTTTTGTGTTTCAGTTTATCCACCTTTGTCAAATACTGCATCTGAAATACGCTATAGAAACCTCAAAGAATTTTTGGTGGGGAGGGATGTTTGGGTATAGGGGTCAGTATTGATAAATGCTATTCCTATATGTAGGTAAATAAATGATTAATTGCTCTGGTGGCTGATTGACTTGAAGTCTAGTCAGTTTTTAAAAGTGAATTTGAAGTAGTTTCATATTTTACAATTGTCCTAGAATTCCTCTATTAATTTTTATGGTTTTACAGACAGATTTTTCTATTTTAAAACGGTGATTATGTCTCTGTTGCTGAGTGAAGAAATAAAAGAAATAAACTGATCAGGTAGGAGAAACAGTGAAACTAACTTTGCACAAGCTGTCAGATGCACATCAATGATGGGGGAAACTTTTAAAAATGAAATTTTTATCTCTAATTCTTTCTTAAGTGTCAGTGGGGCTCCATGAAGACTTAAGAGTCCAGTTTGTAGAACTAAAGCCATAGACATGATAGCATATAATACTACCTATACAGTGTTGGTTGTCACACTTGAACTACAAATTCATTCACCATTTTTAATAAATAAACTGGACACATGGGATGCGTCTACACTGGCAACTTAGGTCGACTTGAGGAGGCTTAAATTGACCTATACAAAGCCGCATCCACACTGGGCTGTTATTAAGTTGAGTTAAGCACTTCCTTAAATCGACATAATAACAGCGTAAGTCGACTTAACACCATCTCTGAAGGTTGACTTAAGCCGACTTAAAGCCAGTGTGGACAGGGAATAGCGCTAAGTCGACCTTATTAAGTCGACTTAAAGCCAGTGTGGACGACTATGTCTACTGTTAAGTCAACTTTAACAAGGTCGACTTAAGTCGACTTAAAGTGTAGCTACTCTGTTAAGGCGACTTAACAGAGTCGACTCAACTTTACAAGTGCAGACAAAGCCATGGTGAGTTGTACTGGTGATTATTCTCTTTTGTTCTTTATTGAAAATGATTGATTCATTTCTCAATTTGTAGAAGGCCAACAATGTATAATAACTGCATAACTCTTATCTCCTTATATGCTGTCTTTCCACAAACCCAGGGATTGATTTCTAAAAACGATAAACTCACAAGAATTAATCATGTATATTTTTTTCAAACAGGACTTCCATTTAGAAACTAAAAGAAAAACAACAGAGTCCTATGGCACTTTTAAAGACCAACAGATTTATTTATCGCATGAGCTTTCATGGGAGAAAAATCCCACTTCGTCAGACACTTTGAAGATAGGAAATTTACAGAGACAAGAGAGATGTTTTGTTGTCCCTCCAAAGCCTAAGTAATTCAAAATAATGATCCTAAATAATGAAGTAAACTAAATAAAGTGCATAAAAATAAATGATGGAATTAAATAGCTATAGTCTAACCACAATGCTGCTTACTGGGAGTTATTTGTGGGAAGAAAAGACTTCAAGGAGTGTTTGGATGCAGAGAGGAAGCCATGCAAGTTACACGAAATGTTAGATACAAAAATAAAGTATTTCAAAGCAAGGAAGAGTTGATTTTACATGCAATATCAAATGGCGCTCAAATAAATCAAAATGGCAATATCAAATGCTGGAAAAAATAAATATTCTGATGGATTCTCCCTTTTTACCCCAGAGAAATGAAACACCGACATTGCCAAATCAACTCAACCTATTCAGACTGAACAAATGTTTTTGTGAATACATTTATCTTTATATGCAATTTTTTAATAAAGGTCTAGCAAACTTCTGGCATCTGTGATAATCGGAAACTACATAAACATATCCATATGTGAAAAGGCTTATTTTAAATACACAATTTGTCACACTTGAACTAAATGTTTGCTTTATGGGGCATCTCCTAAGTTGGCATCTGTGTCTATCCAAGCTCCCAAACCAGTGGAAATTATTATCGTCATTAATTTTACCACCACAGCACCTAGGAACCCCAGCGACCATTGTGGTCACTGCATTAACATGCATTATGATCTAAGTAACACAGCATTTGTACTACACTGTATAGCCAAATAACAGAGTCCATGCGCATCACTCATGCCGTCACAGCAGCTATACGCAGAACACTATACACAGAGGAGTAAGCATGGGTCAGTAGATCTGTACATAGTTTCACTTCTCCACTGGAAGGAAACGGTGTATTGTGTATGCTACTGCTGCCCTACAGCACAGCAGACCATTACACAGCTAAAATATAAGACTCAGCTCCCGTTTCATTCCATATGCTTCAAGGCTTTGCTCCAGTTCCAAAGTTTGGACCCGGGATCATCTTGCAAAGGTAAAATACTGTGTGCCATGCTATTTAATTCATATGCAAGGACAATATATATTAATGTCTGTGGAAGGAAAAGGTTATCATACATCTCTCGCTGGTCACTGGATCTTAAATTAATTCCACCTGATGATCATGACCTACTCCTGCAAACTGAGTACAGTATGGGGTTTTGGTTTTGGTTTTAAGAAGCAAGCTTGAATTTTGCTTGTGAACCAGTTTCTTGGTCATGTAAAATTACTGTCTTGCATAATTGAGGTATACCAGAACTGAGAGAGAAAAAAAATTGACTCCAAGTAGGTTAAAGGTCATCTGTATGATCAATCAGAGATACCATATTCAAGTGTTTATATACCCAACTACAGTCCATGATTTCTTAAAACCCAAGCAACACATGCTACGATTTTCAAAAAGGGCTTATGGGAGTCAGGCCACCTACATTCATGAAAAGCCAGCGGGAGTTAGGTGCCTAAGACACCAAAGCCCCTTTGAAAAATCCCATCAAGAATAGTTTTGTAAGCAAGTAAGTTCAGTGTCACTTTGTCACCATATTGTGAAGGAAACAACAACAACAAAAAGTCACCAGACCAGCCAAATGTTTTATTTGCGAAGGGGGAAATTGGGGGACATGACAATTTACTTTAACTATGGGATTTATGAAGCCAACTCTAATTCCAGCTAAGGAATGCACTATACAGTCACATTTTTTAAATGATTATTTTAATCTTCCTGCTCTATGCCTCTGGCTGCCATAATTAGGCTCACTTTTTAACCTCCAATTGGCTCTCCTCTGAAATCATGTAAAAAGTATACTACAGAATAGTGTTGCTATTTGCAGTGAGTCTTTAACTCAAATAATTAACAAGAAATAATGCTACCAATGCCTCTTTTCTGACCCCTAATTGACACACACCTATGAAGATCAACTAAACAAAGTGACTTTCTGGTTCACTGTCCCTTCTTTTCTACATTTATCTTGAATGCTTTTATACATTTCAAAGCACATCCCATTTTGATTATTTAAAGCTTCTGGAACTTGGACAATACATTAACGTTTCCAACTTTGCAGGGGGCAGTGTGTACGTCATGAGTGTTTTTTGTTTGTGTGTGTGTGTTAAGAAATGAACAGCTGTGGAAGATTAATAGCACAGAAGATCAAAAACAGACTGCAGACTGTGCACCGTTGTCTGCACTTGTTCAGTGTTCTGACACAGAGGTCTATGAGAAAGAGATTTTAGAATAATATTTAAAAGTTTAACATACCGCATACAGATCATTTCTGGTTTTCAGAGTAGAGCATATTACCACTGCATTGATTCAGTGCACTTTAGCATTGAGCCATAACGTTTTGGAAGAAGGAACAAATGGCCAATAAAAACACAAACATGACCATGTCTTTTATAAGCCCTTATTCACATATGCATTCGGTGACTCCTTGGTGAACTACACAGGACGAAATCCTGACCACATTGTTCCACTGGCTTCAGTAGGGCCGGGATTTCACCCATGAGCTTTAAAACAAAGAGGAACCACATTATTTCTTGAAAGGAGAGTAATAACACTCATCCCTAAGGTTGTAAAATTTTTAAGAGGTAGCAGAACCCTTAATAGAAAACAACAACAACAAAAATCAACCTACAAGTTGACTTCCTCTGCTCCAAGGGCGCAGGACACCTGTAGCTTTAGCGAGGACATCTTTATTTAAAGCAGTAGCTCATCCCACTGTTGGTTCAGATAAAGTAATCTGGTCCCTCCTTTTTCTCCCATTGACTGTGCGTGGACTGATGTTTATGCCAGCAGAGAATCCTATTAGCTCTGACAGGGCTTCACAGGGCGCAAAAGGTTACACATGCTCAGTCAATTACACGATTGGAGACACAGACGTTAGGTTATATACAGTGCGGTTAGTTAGTTTTCACAATATTACCCAAATCACAGTCGTCTAATGTTGAGGTTTTGCTTTCTTAAGCACTTGTGCGCACACACGCACTTTTGTTTCTTCTCTGGCTTGATTTTCTTGAGCAGACTGCAGCTGGCTACTCTTTTTTGATGAACTAGAAGTTACTGCTTCAGCCAGTTCATACCAAAATGTATGAACCATACTTGGCTTTAGTGAGACTTCACATTTTGGAAAGCAATTTGCACGACCTTCTTCACCTCTCTACTTGTTAGATTGTGAGATTTGGTTCCAATCAATGCACTAGTACAGTGTTGTAAAGAAAACTTCTGTGGGAACAGACGCTTATTGCTTATTAGCCAGGAGAAAATAGGATTAAAGCATTGTCTCCAAAAAGAAACAGTGGGCAAGTTCTTCCTTGGGGTATCCCAAATGACTTCAATGACATTGCACCAAAGATGAGTTTGGCCCAGAGTCCTTGTTTATTTTCACTGTTTTATCAGAAGTTCTGAAGACATACTGGAGTAATGGAGATGCCCTGTACTGAACAAGTGCTTATCTCTATTGTCAATATCACATTATGTTTAAAGCATACGTTGCAAAAATAATATTGTAGGCACCGCTCTGTTTTTCCATTTTGTTCTTATAAAAAAAGCATCACTGATCAAGGGCAATGACCAGGGTCAGCCTATTACAAAGATTACCATTCAGCTCCAAGTTCCTTTATTCAAAGGAAAATAATAAGCAAAAAGGGCGTTTGAGTGCAGAGTCATGAATTTGGGTACAAGAGTGTAATGTCCAGAAGGGAAAGCTGCTAGGATGCAACATGGCCAAGATCAGCTCCAACAAGGAGACATTATTTACCTGCATTTGAACACCACCTTTGATTACTTAAAAATATTTCACTTTTAGAAATCTACTTCCCATAGTAATATTTAATTTTTGCACTACTTTCATTTCGGACAATGGAGAGAGAGAATTCAGTTTCACATTTCCAATGTAAAAGATTCTTACTACAACATTCAGATTACAGGTTCTCTAGCAGGATGTTTACATCCAAATAAAATGATTTTGCTATTAATTAGCAATATCATAGCATAGAAACATTTCGACTTATTTTTGCTTCTGGATTTTCTTTAAAGTCTGGGCCCACTCAATTCAACAGCATCCCTTGAAGAACACAGGCCCCAATCCTGCAAATGCATTCCACCAATAGAACCCTGTGCTCACACTCAGTTTCTCTGACTTCATTCTGGCTCAGGGTGAGGTTTTGCAGCCTGCATTGCACAGGAGGTCAGACTAGATGATCATACTGGGCCCTTCTGATCTTAGAGTCTATGAGTGTATGAGAGGAGCAGGATGCTCATGGGGATGCACTTGCAAGATTGCAGCCTAGTGTTATAAAGTAAATGGAGTTGGTGGGTTAGTACTCCACAGATGTTTACATGGAGACTTGAGTTTTTCACAGATGCACAGAAAACTATGATTTAAAACATATCAAAATTAAGCATAGTTATAGACCTGAAAGTGTTTTTCTAGATGAATAGATTTTTTTTTCCAATTCTTTCCTTATGTGCCTGCTTGATTACTTATCAGATACCAACCTGAACTGCCTGAAACATCCTGTGTAGATTAGATACATGGTTACAGTCACAAGGAAACTACTAAAAGTGAAAGAGAAGTAAGGTGATGTTTGAAAGAGGACTGCTCCCGAAATGACAGCCCACACAATAAATCAATAACACAGGTCTGCATAAAAGTATGCTTTCATCCAAATGAGAAGCAAATAATTATACTGAGAGAGAATTACTGAATAGTGAGCTCTCAAAACTAACAGTTTCTTCTGCCTAATGGTTGCTCTCCATTTCTTTCCATTTACAAGGCTGCATAGTCCAAAATATACATCAAAACACTGAATCAAACAAGTGCAAGTGATCACATGGCCTCAAATGAAATTGTTGAAGGGACAATGGCAATTTACAAGTCACACTTTTATCTGAATATTTATATGTATTATTGGTATATGTAATAACTAAACGCACTATGACAAAGAGATGAAGGAACAAATATTTCTCCTCCCCCCACCCCCATTATGTTTATTTTGGACATTTGGTGGCACTTTATGCCTATGCAGTTTCATTGTTTCCCTGTCAGTGTTTCCTACATATCTGTCTTTCTTTCACATAGCAACACAGGAGAGAAAAATGTTCTACAACTTAAATATCTAAGAGCATATAACCACAATAATTGGCAGAGGCACTCCAGAGATGTAGTAACTGACCCTATTTAAAACTTTTTTTTTTTTTTTTAAGATGAGTACATTTAAGAGTGGCAGTGTTCTTTAAAAATTGCCCCTCCTCCTTAAAAGCAGGCAAGGGAAAGGACTTGCATTGCATTTTGCTTTATAAAACTAACAAATTAGGGGGAAACAGAACTAGCATGCTGTTACTGTTTATTGTTGTGATCATAAGGGCATTCGGTACTGGCATGGCAGCTCATTTGGTTACGTAACTGCTAAGAAGCTACCCTGGCAATAGCCGTCTACCACGTATTGTTGTCAACTCAAAGGAAAAGCTTTTCATAGTGAAACTCAAGTCCTACATCCGAACTTGACTTCCAGTGAAGCCAGATTCCAGAAGGGGTAGCCGTGTATACTTTAGGTCAGCAAAACAAACAAGGAATCCTGGGGCACTTTGTTGTTAGTCTTTAAAAGTGCCCCAGGACTCCTGGTTTGTCTCAGTGAAGACAAAGAAAATGATTTGCACCAGAGACCTCCAGGAAAAGAAAAAAGAGCAAATACAAACGCTTGGGCCTGACAGCAGGCTGGGAACCAACCCTGAGGGATATTGCACAGAGTGAAACCGCAGTCTGCGGCAGTGAAATATTACTGGGAGACCCAGTGGCATGCGGGGGGGGAGGATCTGGATATTACTGCCCTTCAGATCAATGGGGGGCCCCCAAACAAGAGTCCAGGCACTTAGCAGATGGACACCTTAGGACCCTGCAAAACAGGGGAGGGGCAGAACAGAAGAAATGAACTAGACATCCCGGAAGAGGGGAATAAATAGCCGCTAGGTGGCTGCTGCGCCCCACTAGCCCCCGCCCCCCAAATGGGGGCAATGGGGACGGGGAAAGAGAGCTCGGGAGTCCCGGGAGCCCGGCGAGCAGCAGCGCAGAGCGCGCGGGGACGCCGAGCCAGGCGCGCTAGGGGGGGCAGCGCTGGAGGAGCAGGGGGGCCGGGGCATTGCTGGGGACGTGGCGGCCGGGCGGGGACGCCCCCCCCGTTACCTTGCGGAGGTAGCTGGCCACCACCTGCTCGAAGGGGTATCGGTACACCTGGCGCACGTCCACCGTCACCCCCATGCCCGGCCCGCCGCTGTCCCGCCGCCAACTTCCCGGCGAGAGGGCGGCCCGGGCCGTAGCAGCCACTTATAGCAGGGCAGGCTGGGGCCCGGGCCCGCCCCTTTCCCCGGAGCGCTGGAGGCGGAGATCTGAGTGACAGGCGCGTTAGGGGTGTATGGGGCTGGGACCCACAGCAGTGGCTGGTCTCCTCCCGGCAAAGGGGGCCCTGGCTCTAAGAACTGCAACTAGCCAGACCTGGAGTTTCAGTAGCCCCAGTGCAGGCACAAGCCATAGCCTCACATTGCAAGGGGGCCTTTAAATAGGTCAGAGATAATAACTAAGAAGATTTATTGAAATTGATAATGCAACTAAGGCTTTTTGCAAGATGGACATTTTATTTAGCTGGTTTTTTGTTGATTTGGTTTTTGGTTTTTATTTTATTTTTATTGCATCTTTGCCTATGTTATCTATGCAACTATAACAGATTAACATTTATTTTTTTTATTACCCTTTTTTCATTACCCTTCCTCTATGTGCTGTTCCCCAACACCTATTTTGATTTGCTGTTACAGCCTGATCTGATCTTATGTCATACACTCCCCTGCATTTAACTTCCGTCCATTCTGTAAATTTCCCATCTTCAAAGCATCTGACGAAGTGGGATTTTCCCCCACGAAAGCTCATGCGATTAATAAATCGGTTAGTCTTTAAAAGTACCACAGAACTCTGTTGTTTTTCTACAATAGACTAACACGGCTACCCCTTTGAAACCTTTCTACTATAGCGTAACACAGATTTTTCACTTTGTTCTTTATGGTCTGGTGCCTCTGAATCTTGACATAGCTTAAGGCAGTCGTTTTAAAACTTTTTCCTCAGGACCCAGTTGAAAAAAATATCATTTATGTCTGCGACCAAACAACTACGTTTGAGCAATGCCTTCCAGTCTTTTGGCGGCCACAGCAGGGGATGCCACGCCCCAGGATCTGAGGGTCTGTGACCCAGTCCTGAGTCCCTCCTGTAGTTTGAAAACTGCTGGCTTGGGGCCTCAGCATGTCTTAATTGGGCCTGACTAGATCCCAGTGGCTACCATTCTGCATGTCTCAGAACCAATTCCACTCGCCCAGCTTAGTGCTCTGGGATCAGCCCTCTATCCTCCTGCAACTGAATATTGTAGCCTGGGCCATTTTCAGATCTGCTCTGTTGTCCTGCATGCTTAAGCAGTGTCCAAATGTTCCTGCATGCTGTTTCTGCCATAACATATTTTATATCTGTCCTCAACTCTCTGTCCAAACAGCCAAAATTCTTGTTCAGACCTTTACCATCTCCTGCCTTTGTTGTTATATCCTCTTCCTTTCCAGCCTCTGTAATGCCCACATCACTTCCGGAAGGGCCATACAGAACACGACTGCTTTCTTAGTTGTCACTGTAATCACACCACTCTCTCTTGGAATGTCCTCACGGGCTCTCCTTGTTTCACTGCTTCAAGTTCAAGATTATTTTCTTTATCTTCCAGGGACTTCACAGCTCTGTCCCTCCCTTATCTCTTATCACAATATGCCACCTCTTTCCAAGTGCCTATGATAGCAACCTCATTCACCTATTTTTCAACTTATACAGATATCTCTGCTTTTTTTAATGTTGCTCCTTACACATGGAACATGGAAATGATCCTTAAGGTCACTGCCTTCTTTTCCTCAAAATTTCTGCACGGAATCCATCTCTGCCACAACACTCTTCAGAAAACCACAATGTCACATTGGCTAGATTGAGGGGTTGGGGGAATGGGTGGATATCTGACAATTATTGTATCCATTTATAATAATTACACAAAGGCAGCAGAAATGGAAATACATACAGAAGGATTTTACATTTGATGACCTCATCAGTCCACGCCACCCTCCTTTGTGGCTTGTCCATTTCATTATTATTATGATTTTTAGGACAAATAGTGCCTACAGCTTCCATGCAAGATCAGGGCCCGTTATTATTAATCATTATTTTTTACATTGCTGTATCACCTAGGAACCCTCATCATGCACCAGAGTCGCACTGTGCTAGGTGCTGTACAAGCAATTAAGAGGCACTGTAATATCGCCGAGGGGGAGAGAGAGTCTCTGAAGGGTTTACCATGTAAATAGACAAGATAGACAAAAGGAGGGAAGGAAAACAGAAGAACAGAGAGGTGAAAGGACTCTGCTGCAGTCACAAAGGGTGCGTCTACATATACAAATTAAGTCGATTTAAACTTGCTTAAATCGACTTAATTTAATCTGCATCTACACGACATTTTCCTTAAGTCGACTTAAGCAGCAGCTTAAGTTGATTTAAGGAAAATTAAAGTCGACTTTATAAAACCTATTTTAAAGTTGACTTTACTGGCTAAGTCGACTTTATTAAGTCGACTTAGCCAGTATAGACGCAGATTAGCCCTAAATCGACTTTAAGTTGACTTAAAGGGCTCCAGGGCTCCCCCACTGCCCTCCCTGCCAGGGTGGCTGGCACAGCCAGAGCCTGGCATGCCCCCCCTCCCAGGGCAGGACACAGCCCTGCCCACCCTGCTCCTATGCCCTGCCCGTGTCCCTGTCCTGCTCAGCCCCCATTGTACCCAGGTACAATGGGGCAAATGCTGAGCCCCCTGGCACTTGGCAAGAGGTGCCCCCCCCCGCCACCGTGGACCAGTCCCAGGTCCACCTATTCCCTACAAGTCGACTTAGGCGTCCAGTGTGGATGCTCTATGTCGATTTGGCAGGGTCCCCTTTAAGTCGACTTAATTTTTGAGTGTAGACATGCTAAGTCGACTTAAATTAACAAGTGTAGACAGAGTCAAAGAAATTTAGGATCAGAACCCATATCTCCCAGCAGCTAGTCCAAGCACAATAGGTTCTGTATGTGGTACCTAATGCAATGGACCACTATCTTGATAGGGGCTTCTGTACCCAATGGAAATATAAATACAACAGTAAAATAATCTCCCTGGGGCTATTTCAATGTGGCATTTTAAGAAAAAGCAAACATTATTCAGTGTTGTTTACTCAGTAAAGCAAGAGAACATTTATTAAATTACCCTGGGCCATATATAACCAAAATCAGGTGAATCAATTTGAAAGGTAAAAAATTATATAAACTTAAATAATTGTACAACACCATATTGAAGATTATGCGTTCCATATACCTGTCTTACAATGCACAAAGACACAGATCCTGACATCCACATTCTTTATTTAGGCAATGTTCCTATTGAAGTAAATAGGAAAGAATACATCTCAGTACCTGACCAGTGTTTCGAACAATAGAAATGTTAAAGTCAGGTGTCAGGGTAAATGGGGATGGCTCACAAGGAGAAGCATGAAGAGATGGGGAAGAAATCTGGGCAATGAGAAAGACAACAATAAATATTTACTTTATGCATTTACATTTTAGTTAATTTTATTGTAAGTATTCAGATAACCAGACAAAATAATTTATACTTTTTTTTTTACACTGGTGAAGCTTTAAAACTCAAGAAAAGCATTTTGAAATGAAAGCCAAACAAGATTTGAGAACAGAAGTCTGCTTAAAAAGAATTACAGACTTTTGGAGTATATTTTACCTTTAGTTTGTACACAGATCAGGACTCCATCCATTCAAATTCACAGAATAGAATGGTAATACACCAAACTAAGGAAACTAAATGAGCTGTTGTATTATTATGAACTTTTTGAAAAACAAAGTTCTGTTATAAACTCCAAGCATCAGAAGATCTGAAAACTAGGATGGCCTTGTTTCTAGTAATCCAAATGTCACAGAGAAACTTTATGATATGCCCATGCCAAAGTACAAACTCAACCATAAATTACTCTGGCTAAGCTTGCAACCTCAGCATGTAGTACACGTAAAAGGCCTCTTAACTCAGAGTCTCCAAGGTAATATGCAAGTTAAACCTTAATTAACATCACCCAAGAATATCAAGTGTAATAAGCTAAAAGATTTAGAAAACAAAAAACATTTCCTCTGTTTGCCTCCACTTTTTATGAAGCCCTTGTGTCCTTTGCTGCCACTGCTTGCCTGCTAACTATTTAACATCGCTGCTTCAGATAAACTAATTAGAGTTTATGTTTTGCAAATTACAACATGGGATTATTATGAGGCAACAGGAGTCCACTTCACCAGCAGCCTTATCCAGAGCAGTGCTGAACACCTCCAACATCGGTGGGAGCTGTGGGTCAGCACATTTCAAAATCAGGCTATAAAGCGCTCCAATTTTTCTATTTTTAATTTCCCCATAGTCATTTTTTCAATCTGGTTTGGAAAGACTGGGGAAAGATTCTACTCTGCTCCTTGTGCCATAGGCTAGAAGAATTGCTGTGTATCATACAAGTATGTATATTTGAAATATGAGGGAAATCTACTGCATGGTAAAGTGAATTGCAAAATAAAGTATTGTTTTTTAAGATGTCCAGTAAGTTAAATGTAAGGGGAGGTTTGGCCAACATGCAGCGTTATTTTTATACAAACACATTTTGTATTTTGACAAGTTATTCACATGCTTAAAGTGACTGAAGGATCAGGGCCTAATTTATAAGACACAAAGGCACATGTACCAACAAACCAATGGGGCAGATGGGGGTTTTCGTCTAGAATAAGGGGGGTGCAATGCACCCAAATCTCCTATTATACAATGGTTGCTTTCTTATATGAAGACTAAGTAACGTACTACGGTTTCAGTAAAACATTGACCTGGGTATGCATAGGGAGTTGAAGGGGTGGTAGATACGATTATTGGGCACAGACCTGGCAAGGTTGCAAGCCATTTTCATTGCAAGCAGGACATCGGAGAGCCCTGTAGGACTCTTTAAATCTGTTGGCCAACATTGAAAACTTGCTTCCATGGCACAGAGAGCAGGGGGCTGAGCCTGATCCCTTACACCGAGAGCAACTGCGCTCAGTATTTTCTTCCTGAAACAAAAGAAAAGTCCTTTGTTTAACGCCAGCCAAATAATTAGCAACACATGAGGTAGCAGAAGACTTTTACTAGAAGAGTCCAGTTTAGGGGGAAATTCTCCTCAGATTAGTACAACAGCTCATGGCCTTGATAACACTGCTCTCCCTTCCTGCTACCTGCTTAGATTACTTAGCAGTATTCTGTGCTACCTAGAGGGAGCTCTCTAAAGCAGGGACTGTGCTTTCCCATGTTTGTGGGACATGTCTAGCATGTTGTGACACTACCACAAATAATAATAAGGGGCTGTGTGTAATGCAATGAAGTTCATTCATTCATTATATCAAATACAATCTATCTAGTTAAGTAGATGAGCCCATAATTAACCTTCAAAAGAACCAGTCCTAATCACCAGCTTCATCCCAGGTGACCAGGAAAATTGATGGCATTTGCTGAGCTTCTGCAAGGTTAGATTATTCAAGGACAACATCTTATGATGGCTCCTTCCTCTCTCTGTTGAAGGATTTTCTCTTGAGCACCTTTACTGACTCCAGATATGAGAGTGTCATATAGGGAAGGAGGTGGTTTCTCAAGTAACTAGGACCCAAACCCATGCAGAGCATTGGAAGGCAAATGTGGAATTTGGATCCCTAATTTAGGTGACAACATTTGGTCTCCCCTTATCCATTTCTAACCAAAACAGGTTCCATATTACTGTATGTGCTACTGATTTGGGGGATCTGCAATTTGGGGTTATAATTTTGAGCCATCTTAAAGACACCCAGATTGTGAGTCCCCACCCTGTGAAAATCAAGCCCTTTTTGGGTGCTTCAAATTCAGCACCCGAAAACCAGGGCACCTGAAACCACCAGTCACTTTGGGAAACCTCTGCCTTAAAACTTTCCAGAAAAGGCACAACATTGGGTTTCATGGTACACTCGTGCGACTGAGTCACGAGCAGATTTAGTGTTTGGAAAATTTCTGTAAGTAAACCTCCATCAAGCATAAAAGGTCAGTTACTGATTTGCAAAAGTTGTAATTCTCAGGAGTTTCACAGCACAGCAGTACAACATTCTGGGAGCCCAGTAAAGTCAGACATATTGGAAACCTGGCCAGTAGTACACCAGAGAATGACCCGTGCAAAAGAAAATGGATGACTTGAATCTGAAATATTACTGCAGGACTTCTGTTACAACCACAGGGCTGTAAAGGACTTCTACTACTAAAGGACTTCTGTTACAACCACAGGGCTGGCTCAGTCATGTAGTAATAGTCTTCTGTGTTGCCAGGGGAAGATTCAGGATCTAAAGCCCCGTCTCTCATTCCACTGGGAGATAGGGACAAAGGGCCTGGTCCAACATGTATAAAGTCAATGGAATAGCGATTGATTTTATTAGGGAGAAGGTTCTGGACAAAGTAGCACTACAGAAGTACAGTTCCTATTCCCTGGGTGTCAGGGATGTCATGCTGTAAAATAGCAATATCCCACAGTCGATATAGGAACCGCATTGATGCCATTGATTCCAGCCTTCAGCTGAAGTAACTGGTGACCTTGCAAGTGGGTGAGTTCTGGAAGTGTGGCTGATGTGGGAATTCTCGGCACCCTAACCTGAAGAGAAGGACACAGCAAAAGTGGGAAGGAAGCACTGCAGCCCATCCTGCCTTACCTGCACATACTGACTGTGAGCAAGTTGGTTTTCTGCATCTTTCACATGCCCATTGATTTGATTGCTATCCCCTTCCTTCCCGTCTCGGTACCTGAAGGACCAGTCATCAATGCCCTCATTCTGGATGATTTTTCTCATCAGCTCTTTCTTGTCCATTGGTGTACGGATGATTTTCAGATTACTAGTGTAGATGATGATCTTTCCAAAATCTAAAATGGGGGAGGGCTGTGAAAGGGACACAAGTACATCAGCTGTGTAAAACCATCACACAGTACAAGGCTGAGGCAGCAGCAAACTCTGCTGCCCTGGTGATTTCCAGAGGAATAAAACCCACAGCGCTCACTGCAATTCACCTGATAGCTTGTAGATTTTAAGAAGAGCTCACCACTCTGAATGCACATTTAGTATTGAGAATTCTGGCCCCAGTTATGGCTGCTGAGTACCTGAAAATCTAGCCCTGAACTCCTTTGAAAATCTGGTCCTACGGGCCTGATTTAAAACCCACATTTGAAATTGATGGGAATCTTACCTTCACTGCACTGGGCATTGGACAAAGGATGATTTGCGTGTCAGCCTCATACATGAATTGCATCTTTGGGCAAGACAGCATTGTCTATCTGTTCATTTCAGCCCCAAGTGAAGGAAAACAGCAGAGAATTAGGAAATGACCCATACCTTTTGGCAGTTGAGAAGTTGCGGAAATTTATCTTCCCATGATTTTTCATAATTTCCAATTGCCTCTTTATTTTCTGGTTTCTGCCCTAAATGGGAAGTTCTCCTGAATTATGTCAGGATAGTCTGTAATTTTGACATTTCAGAACTCAGTTTGGCTGATTTAAAAAGATATGGATGACGTGAGATGCATTTCGGGCAATCGCACCAAAAAAAGGCAACAAAGGAAACTCATCCAGGAATAACTTGAGCCCTAAACAACACTCCCTCTCTTAAAATTAAATTCCAATAGCCAAGGCTGTACATGTGTTATTTCTCTTTGCATAATAGTTGCATGTTTGCCTATGCAGTTGATGCACTGCTAGAATCCAATTCATTACTGAACTTTCACACTGATGTTACTAGAAAGGGGGTCTGGTCTAGTGGTTAAAGCACAATTCTGGCCAAAGAGAGATCTGGATTTCATTCCAACTTCATGTGTGACTATAGATATCACCTTGGGCCTGATCCTCTGATCTGTTGAGTACCTGTAGCTCCCACTGAAGTCAAAATTGATTCTTTTATTGCAGCCAGCAGCTGTGCCACACCTTTGGAAACTGAGTATTAACCTCACCATGCCTCACTTCTCTTAGTTGTAAATGGGCATAAAAATACTTATTTCCCTCTTGGGGGAAGAAGAAGCAGATTGTGCAGCTTCGTTTTAGTGTTTGTAAAGTGTTTTGTGACCCGGATAGAAGAGAAATGAAAACAAACATCTAAATCCAGAGTCTGTTGTATCCTGTAGCTAACAATGATGCTAAATAAATGTTCCTTGAATTTATATTCTTTTCTACTGATGTTAAGGCTCACCTTGGGCTTGGGTTTGGTCACTTGGCCCATTTCCTCATCTCTCTCTGCAAGTATCATGCAATAACTTCCATATTCTGTTGTTTTACACAGTGTTGATTTCACTCTATGTAGGTATACGTGTCTTCACACCAAGCAATAGGAAATGTTATATTTTTTTAAAGCTACCAACCACCCCAGGCCTTCAGCTGATGCAAATTGGCCAGTGGAGCTATGCTGATTTATGCCAGCTGATGGCCTGGCCCATCCTCTCCCCCTTCAATAGAAGCAGAACATTTTCGGTTTAGGTTATGCCCTTTCCTTTTGGTCAGGGATTTTTAAAGTTGCATATGTCTGAATCAAGCATGGTTGAACTATGTATTGAATGGATTTCAATGGACTACTCGTGGCACTTTGGAGAGGGTGATTACTAATAATACTTCCAGATGTGGAAACTGAGGCACAGAGCATTTAGGTGACTTGCCTAAAGATACAAAACATATTAGTGGCTGCAATGGGTAGTACCCACATCTCCTGCTACCCAATACAGTGCCATATCCATTCATCGTGATTTGGCAGTCACACATCACCTAAACAGCTACTACAGAGGTCAGTGTTTTTACACTGTCCTCATCTCAACAATCTAATTAGCAATGAGTGTTAGTAGGTTTTTCTGGGAAGTATCCCTCCTGGTGCATAGAGAACTATTTTACAATTTTCAGCCTCCTTAGAACATATTTCCTTACTGGTTTTCTGTTCCGTTTTAAATAGATTTATTCTCATGGAAGTGCCAGATTGTCAGCTCTGAAGACAGACATTCCCTGTTCATCCACAAAACAGCATAAGCAGCAACACAAGTCCCTCCCCTCTCCGACCCCTCTATCCCCTCCCGCCCATTGCAACGGTCAGAGTACCATTGGCTATGTCTACATTTGTTAATTTAGGTCGACTTTAGTTAAGTCGACTTTCATGTCCACACTTAAATTTAAAGTCGACTTAGGGGGGAACTTACAAAGTCCACACTGGATGCCTAGGTTGATTTGTAGGGGCTAGGAGGACCTTGGGCAGGTCCACGGGGGCAGGGGGCACCCTTTGCCCAGTGCCAGGGGGCGGCATGCCAGCCTCCCCCTGTGCCCCCCTCCCCCTGGCAGGAAGGGCAGTGGGAGAATCCTGGAGAGCCCTAAGTCGACTTCAAGTCAATTTAGGGCTACTCCATGTTTACACTGTCTTAAGTCAACTTCAGGAAGTCAACGTAAGCCTAAAGTCGAATTAAAAGTAGGTTTAATAAAGTCGACTTAATTTTCATTAAGTCGACTTTATTTTCCTTAAGTCGACTTAAGCAACTTGCTTAAGTCGACTTAAGGAAAATAGTGTAGTGTAGACGCGGATTAAATTAAGTCGACTTAAGCAGGCTTAAGTCGACTTAATTTCTAAGTGTAGACGCACCCTTAGATACAATGGCAGAGTAACCTACAAGGGAGAGACTCTGGGCAGGTCTACACTGCCTGCCCATCTCAGCAGCAGTTGAACATAGTTACACAACTTACCTAAAATAACTTATGTATCTACATTAAACTTCCCTACTCCCTGCACACACACCATGCTGGTTCAATGGGAGGGGCCTCCCTTCGAGCCAGCATTACAGCATTGCTGGGGTGGTGTTGCAGGATCAACTTCCTGATTGGCTGAGCAGGTCTTCACAGACCCAATCAGTCAATCGAGAAGTTTAAACTGACGGTGGCCAATTTCTTGCCATCAGTGAAGACCTGCCCTCTGTATCATAATAGCAAGCTGCCAAGTTAGCTAGTCCCATTCACCTTTTATGGGTTGTTCCCCCCAGTGAATACACATCTTGAATTTTAAGTATCTACTTGTCACATCAACATACTTGCTTACCTATTAGCTTAACGTAGCTATATTACATGTGTAACTACATCATGATTCCTCACATATTGTCCATTAGCAGGCTTATCAGAATTTGAAAATATTAATAAAAAACTAGTTTGTTTATTTTTAAAAAACTGAGGTAAGCAAACTGGTAATGAAAGTTGGACACATACATAATTCAGAAAGTAGAGAAGTTGACTATAATCTCTATATATTATTAATGAATTTTATGTATATTTTAAAGAACACATCTATAGTCATCGCTTCATCCAATCAACCACAGAGTCAGTAGAAGTATTTTCCCCTGATGCACAATTGGTCAGATGTAGTCTGGAGCCTGACTGTTTTGTTTTGGATCTTTTATGAGACATTGGAGATTGGTCACAGCTGGAGGTGGGACAGCAGACACAGTGAACCAGTGGTCTGTGGTGATATAAAGAATCCATATTGGACAATGTGTCTTGCTCATGTGATCAGAGTTTAACTGATCCCCAGATCTGGAGTACGGAAAGAATTTCCACCCAGATCAGACTGGCTGGGACCTGGGTGGGAAGGGGAGATTGCTTTTCTCTGCAGCATGGGGCTTAGTTTATCTCAGCTAATTAATTCCCTGTCATTTCATTGGTGGCATCTTGATGTCCCCCATTCTCTCTCTGTGGCATACGACAGTTTAGTTTCCTTAGGACTGAAATGTTTTAATCTAACTAAAGTCACTGGCTGCGTCTACACTTGTAAATTAAGTCAAGTCAACTTAATTTATCCTGCGTCTACACTACAGTTTCCTTAAGTCGACTTAAGCAAATTGCTTAAGTCGACTTAAGGAAAATAAAGTCAACTTAATGAAAATTAAGTCGACTTTATTAAACCTCATTTTAATTCGACTTTAGGCTTAAGTCAACTTTTTCAAGTCGACTTAAGCCAGTGTAGACCTGGAGTAGCCCTAAGTCGACTTCGGGCTACTCCAGGATTCCACTACTGCCCTCCCTGCCGGGGGAGGGGGACACAGGGGAAGCCTGGCATGCCCTGCCCACCCTGCCCCTATGCCCTGCCAGGGTCCCTGTCTCCCTTTGCCCCATTGTACCCAGGTACAATGGGGCAAAGACTGAGCCCCCTGGCACTGGGGAAGGGGTGCCCCCCCTGCCACCGTGGACCTGCCCTAGGTCCTCTAGCCCCTAGAAGTCGACTTAGGCATCCAGTGTGGACGCTCTAGGTCGACTTTGTAAGTTTCCACCTAAGTCGACTTTAAATTTAGGTGTGGACATGCTAAGTCGACTTAGCTGAAGTCGACCTAAATTTACAAGTGTAGACATAGCCTTTGAGTTTAATACAGGACTATCTGAGTTGTTAATGGCTCATGATTTACAGAAGGTCAGACTAGTGATATAATGGTTCCGTCTGACCTTAAACGCTGCAAAATTATGCTAATTAAATAGCTGGTGCAAAGTAAGCCTGGGATTTTCAAAGTAACCTCAGAGAGTTTTGAAGTTCTACAGGCTTTAGTTGCCTAACAAGCTTAACAAGGAGTCTTGTGGCACTTTTAAAGACTAACAAATTTATTTATCACATGAGTTTTTGTGGGAGAAAATCCCACTTTGTCAGCTCTCCCCCATGAAAGCTCGTCCAAAAAATAAATGAAACAAGACTCCTCGTTTGTTTTGCTGAACTAGACTAATACAGTTACCACTTTGGAACCTAACAATCTTAGGTTCTCTGCAAAATCCCAATGTACATATAGTGTCTGTCACTGAGATACAGCAGCTATGCAATGGGTTTCAGTTTAGCACAGTGTCATATGTCATTTGTGACCAACAATGTGCACGCAGTCATTTTGGCTTGCAAGTTGGGTAGATAAACACACATATCACATAAACATTTATATATTGCCTCACCAAAACACTACATTGCACACCTAACTTCCCCACTAGAGAGAGGAGAGAGAAAAGCAATCACATAATAAATGTTAGTCATTTCTCTTTAAGTACTATTACAAGATGTGCAGACACTGTGGGGTAGAACCTGTATGGAATGAAATAGAACAGAATAATGGGTATATATGATTTCTGCAAAGTTTCTGCAAAGTTCAATACAAATTTTTGAAAGCTATGGGCAGCGTGACTTTATTTGTTAATTAAATTTTGATTTGAGACACATCAGGTGAAGGCTCAGACTCCACAGTTCAAAAGTGGACCCATTTTAAATCCCCTTTGCAGCCAGTGTGAAAACCTAGGATGGACATTACTCACCCTTTGATGACTATCACTTGCTTGGTAGTCACTGAAGAATGGAGCGTTACTTGCTAGACTGTACTTGCTACCCTCTTTGAAAACACTGATCTGTTGGGCAGTCAGTTTGGCTGATGAATAAAACTTGGATTCTGGTGCCTCTCCCACCCTGTAGAAATGTTCCCCTGACTCAAAGCCGTGCTGGAGAAAACGATGAGGGGATTCTTCTGGAGGCTCCAGTTCCTGGCCATCTTCATAGACCTGCTTTAATACCCGGCCACTGTATGCTGAAGAGATTTTGAACCTCACTTTGCGGGGTCTTGCTTCATATCTCTGGCTTAGTTTCTTCTGAACCTCATCCATTGATATGGATTTCATATATCAGCTCCCAGAAATCAACTCAGCAAGAAGATCTTTGGGTTTACAAGAAAAGTGTCTTTCTTTTCTCCCTACCATGCAATGTATAATTCAGGGTTCCTATTAGGTCCTCTTGTGTTACAGTCAAGCTGACACCACTGTATTAAATATTGATGGATGCTCATGAAATAGAATGTAATTGTGGTAGTGAAATATAAGGTAAGCTTCACTGAGCTCCCCTGAATGATGAATGGGCCATTTTACCAATGTGAACAAGCATTAACTTGGGAAGGATGAAATTAAATGGGGACACACTGTACTCAGTCTATAGGCATGGGAACTCTCTCTCTCTCTCTGTATATTGTGATCAGAATTATCCCAAATATACCACACTGGCAGCTTTTTGTCATTTTCTGAGAAGGTTGAAAGTTAAGAGGACAAGTTCTCAGCAAAAGCAATCCATCTACTCAAAGAGCATATGTAAATAGTTCTCCTCCTTGTTCTTAGTCTAAAACCCTAAGAGGAAAAAGCTCTATTTCATTTTAATCCAAATGTCTTTTTCTACAGTTTGGTGGAGATCTAATTAAGATGGTCTCTTTCTTTATCTTCAAATCCCTAGTTGTAATTCTCGCTGGTTTTCTGGGACTTTTAACTGTTCTGGTTTTGCTATTCTGTTTTTAAAGGCAATCTCCTGCTATATATAGTAGGACTTCAAATACCCCACCCCCCACCCCCGCTCCAACTGCAAGACACCCAGGAAGCTTGATTTTTCCACTGCCCTGCACCTTGGGTATTCATTTATGCCTATGCAGTGGGTCTGATTAGATGCACTCACTTTACCCTACACAATGTGTAAGGTAGTGAGGATCAGGCCCAGCCCAAGATCATCACTGCTTGAATTCTCTTCTAGTTCACTGCAGAGAAACAGCAGTTGCTACTGCTGTTCTGCAACTTCCTTCCCCTCCCCATGGCAGCTCCAATTGCAAGGCACTGGTAACTGTAGAAAATATCTACAGTATCTGATAGGAGTCCGGCTTTAGTCTCCAGCTGAAGCACTTTTGATTTCCCGACACTCACAGTGCCCCCCATCCTTATTGCAGTTAGCAGCTCCTCAACTCTCTTGTCTTTCAATACTGAGGCATTGTCAAGGATCTCTGCCTACGTATTAGTGACATGCACTTTGCTGCTCTGGCAAAGTAGATATTAGCCTTACTGCTCTCATTCCCAGCTGCACATTTCGGGCTTCTCTTTCATTTCGAGGGAGCTGTACATTAAATAGCATAATGCATCAGTAGAGCAACTGTCATCTGGCATTTAAAGAGCCTGTAAAATCTACTTACACCAAGTACATGGAGCAATATCTGCAATCTCTGCCTTTTTTTCCTAGACTCCCTGATCTTAAAGCAAACTGTCCTCATAACTAAATGGAATTTCACAGAACGGTGCTTAACCTAAGCTTTCTGTCTACATCCTTCCCACCCTATCTTCCCGTAGCTGAAAAATAGAGCTTTTTAAAGTGACATATTCTCAATGGATTCATTATATTATGTTTATTGAAATGACTATGTTAGGAAACATTAGGAAGACCATTCAGGAGCCTGTGTATTAATAAATTACTTAAGCTTTCATATGGTGCCTGGAAGAAAATTTGTACAGTAGAGACCTCCTAAAGGATGTACAGAAAATGTCTTCTGCTCTGACGTATGTTGATTTAGTGAGTTCCTTTGGAGTTCTGGAGTCTTGCAATAAGCAGATATCACCTTTAAATGGCAGGTATTCAGCATATACCCCATCCATTTAAAAACACATACAAATATTGTTTTAATATTCATCTTCATTCCAACCTCTCACTTCACCGTAAAAATTAAAATTCCAATTTATCTGCCCAGAATGAACATGATTTCTAATTATGCAAATCAGATTCTAGTGCATTTCTATTTTTAAATAGATATGACCAACTATGTTTAAAATACATATTATAAACTGAGCCTCAGTATTATTCCATTTCTTTATACACAGAGACCAAGATATACTAATTTGATCTCAATCTTACTTCACAAAGAGACTTTACTTTGAGTTAATTGTATTTTAGATTAAGAGAACAGGAAACAAAAGTAAAGAATCCATGGCAGAGTTGCAGTGTGACCATCCCTCCTGTAACTTTATCTCTACTTGAACATAAAATGGCTGCTGATAAACTACATAGTCTTTTAAAGGTGCTGTCTGATTTATGACAATCATCATTGCTGTCTATCTAAATACAGCACAAATTCATTTGGGCCTTCTTAGTTTATGAATGGAATTATAACCTCATTCTCTCCAGAATTATAGCTATTCCTAAAAAACCCACATGAGGATTAGGGCTCTATTTCACTGGGCATTTCATCCTAGTCATAGAGGGACTTATGAAGAAAGGCCTACGAATGGCTATGGGAGACAAGACAAATGGTGCACCTAGTGGCATTGCTGGCCAGGCAGAGAGGATAAAGGGTAGTGTGATAAGAGTCTGTGTCAGATATGAAGGAGGCAGAAGAGCTAGCTATAATCCTGAAAGCAAGAAAAAGAATGTTTAACTTGCAGCAGTGGGGAAAGAGGGACTGAAAGTGTTCAGATCAGGAAGTGCTTAGGAAGATAATTTTAGCAGTCACATTTTTGATGAATTAAAGGGCAAGGGACTCCTGGGCATGTTGAGGAGGCCAGAAAGGAAAATTTTTGAGTAATTGAAGTAGAATACACTTAATCAAGGCATAAACAAGCATTTTAGCTGTCAGGCTCAAGGGGGAAGGTTAAATCTTTGAAATGTGGAGGAAAAAAACGTCAATGTTTGGCTATAACCTGAATGTGTGGGGAGAAGGAAAGGAAGAAATCAAAGATTAATTATGAGGCTGAAGGGATGGGAGGATGATGATATAAACAGTGGCAGAGACTGAGGGAAATGCAAACACATTTGGAAGGAAATAGAAGGCACTTAGTTTTAATTATAGGAAGTTTAAATTTCCAGTGGAGGAAGAGATGTAAGAGAGAAAAAAAGATTGCTCTACTCTTAGCTTCCCTTCTGGATTACTCTGCCATAGGGGATACTCTGCCCTAAGGTAGGGAAAGGTGTTTACTCAGGTAGTGAAATTCACCATGATGGGTATAAGTGGGGAAAAGTTTCGTGTTAGTTCTCTGTACAGGAGGGAATTAGTAAAACATCAGTAAGCTAGAGTCTAAGGAATGTGTTGCTTCTTTGTGTTGCAGAGGTCTGCTTATCAGGGCCAGGACTTCACTTGTCTTCTCTCTTGGATTTCACTGGAATTACTTTCTTTCCATTTAATCAAATACATCTTTTCATTAATTTCATTCATTGCTTGTTGGTGATATAGTGACAAACACAAAACAAGCCCAATAAATAACATTTTCAAAGCCACCTAAGTGACTTGCAATGAGATTTTGACTGCTAATTCACATAGGTGCATTTGGAAATTTTCCTCATGTGCTTTTGGAAACCCGTGCTTTTTTAATACTCTAAACTTAGCTTTCAAATGCAATTCATTGTTCATATATTATAAAAATATATTATTATTGCCTTACGTGGACTTTGAATACTTTACTGAACAAATTGGGTACAATTTCCTTTTATCATCTTTTTGTTGTATTTGCTCTGTGTATTTAAGAACCTTCTAACAGTTAGGGTTTGAATTCTCAGAAGTTGCCTTTTCAAATCACTCAGCACTGGAACAATGGTGCATTATCCATTTTATTCTCAAGTTAACGTGTCTCCAACAAGTAGCGTCAGAATGGAGATGAGCAAATTTGGGATGCTTTTAGTTTTGCACAATCAAAACCATGATGGTTTGTCTGATTTGGGTCCCATTTTTCCTAAAATCTCAAAGTTTGAAGGATGGAGGGTTGAATAAATTACTTTGATTTTTGCCTATCTCGAGCGCTACATACCTTATACGTAACATTCTTCCCAAACTACTGCACTTTCTCACCATCACCAACTTTGCCACTCTGCCTGGTGGAACTGAGATCATACTAACCAACATTTTAAGAGGCTTTTTTCTGCAGATACTAAATTGTAAATCATCTAATGCATACCTCCTTCTGAATCCTTACCCTGTGAAAAGAAAATTCCCCAGCCTTTCTGATCCCACAGGAGGAAGACAAGAATTCAAGAAAAAGGTTACTTTCTTTTTAAAGACAGATACTGGCAAAATCTGACATCCTTAAACTGTCACCACTCTTCAGCCCACACTGGCTGGCCTGTTGAGCCTGGTGAACTATCAGATTTGGTGACATCATTGTCCTGACATTCAATGGATCAGAAATAGGAAATGGTGAAGCTAATTTGGTTTAAGATATAATGCTGATTAGAGGAATTTTGAACTATTTCATAATACTAGAGCATGTCCTTAGGGAATGATTCAGCTCAGACTACCCACCACAGCAGATACCCGGGAACCATCTTCTCTGTCAAGGAAGGGGGTCTCCCATTATTATGAATGGGCTCAGACTGGAACCAGAAGTCCTGCACATTTGCCAAAAATGCTATAGTAAAATATATTTCCTAAATGCAGCATATTCCACCTCTGTTTGGCATCAGGGAAAGTCCTGTAAAACATTTTCCCATTTCAGGTCAATCCAACAGACATCCTTCTGCCTTTTGTAACAGTAGCTGAAGAAGCAAAACATTCACTTTGGCTCCAGTCCCACTTCCATTAGTCAATGGGAGCTTTGCCATTGATTCAATGGGCCACGTTTTAGTCACGCTGAGCAGTATGACTCCACACATATTTATATTGAAGAAGATGAGCTGACTGGCAGAGCACCGTACTCCTCTAAGTAAAGGTGGGCAACATATGGCCCAAAGAGTGAAGGAACAGTCCCTTTCTATCTAAATCCCAAAATGAACCAGAAGAAATTTGGATATTCATTAAGGCTGCGTCTACACTGGTAAATTAAGTCGACTTAAGCTTGCTTAAGCAAGCTGCTTAAGTCGACTTAAGGAAAATAAAGTCGACTTGATTAAAATTAATTAATTAATTAATTAAAATTAAGTCGACTAAGGCTTAAGTCAACTCCCTAGGGTCGACTTAAGCCAGTGTAGCCGTGGGGTAGCCCTAAGTCGACTTAGGGCTACCCCAGGGCTACACCAATGCCCTCCCTGCCGGGGGGGCATAAGGGTAGCCTGGAATGCCCCCCCACCTGGCAGAGCAGAGCCCTGCCCACCCTTCCCCTATGCCCTGCTGGTGTCCCTGACCCCCTTTGCCCCATTGTACCTAGGAACAATGGGGCAAAGGCTGAGCCCCCTGGCATTGGGCAAGGGGTGCCCCCCCCCCCCCCCCTGGGCCGGCCCTAGGGCCCCCTAGCCCCACAAAGTCGACCTAGAGCATCCAGTGTGGATGCTCTAGGTCGACTTTGTAAGTTCTCCTTTAAGTCGACTTTATTTTTAACTGGGGACACACTAAGCCGACTTGGTTAAAGTCGACTTAAACTTACAAGTGGAGACATAGCCTAAGAGTCCCAAGATCTGCATTCCTTTGTGCTAGGTCTTTTACGGAGTCAAAGGATAGTTGATGTTTAACTCACAGGTGTGATTGCAACATATGTCGGCCTGTGTGAGCTAGCTTTGATCCAGCTATCTCAAACAACCCATGGCAGTAAAGCCATGGAAACAGGGCCTAGCAGCTGGTGAACATACGCAGGCTTCCAGGTTTGGTTATCTAGCCCTTGACACACGCTCTTTCCACTTCCGGACTTTATGATTCCATACATCTTGAGATGAGTTTTCCCATAGAAACACTTATGACTTCCACATCTGTTTTCTCTGAAGAGCCTCTAATATTTGGTTGCTTCCACAAACATTCCTATTTCCTGCTGGTGAACTTATTCATTATCGTTAACGGAGAGGGAGCACAAAAGCAGTGTGAACTGGATTGAAGTGAATTCATAATTGTGATGCTGGTAAACAAAATGCCAGCTCTGGCCAAGGCCATAGGTGTTAGCTAAGAACTGACAAATTCATAGCTGGAAACCACACCAGCTCATCTGTATGTTAGTTGTGTTCAAAATAGGTATTAGTCCTATAAGAACATATTTAATGTTTAGGAGATGCTGTGAAATGCTTGTAAATTGCTGCATGCGTTAATCTCACCTGTAATGTTGATATTCCAGGCTATAAGGAAATAGGTAAATTTTGCTTTATAACTTTGTCTCATGCACTAGAACAAATGTGAACATAAAACAAGATCACAAGAAAATTTGTTATCTCTGCTGTTTGAACTTTTATAGGGCCAGATACATTAAATGAAGGCAGAGATCCGAAAGGGTTATCCCTGGGTCTTCCTGGAAAGACATTTCGAATTGACAGATTACCATCTCTGTCATCTTTAGGAATCACAGATGATAACTTGTTTGTGTGTACATGTTTGCTTGCTTTAATCTTTAAGTAACTCTCTTATTTCTGTTTCCTAATTAATAAACTAACTAAAGGTTTATATTACAGAATTGGCTACAGACATCTTTGGCATGTGATCTAAGATATAAATTGTTTTGGGGTAAGTGACGGGTCTTTTGGGACAGGAAGAAATCTGATTCTTTGTGATTTTTGGTGTAAGTGACCATTTATCACAAAGTCCAGATTGCCTAGGTGGTAAGATAGAGAGTCTAAGGGGACTGTCTGTGACTCCAGGGAATGATCCAGGAGTTCATATTTATTCCTGGCTTGGTAACATTTAATTATAGAACATACCACCTGGTTGAGGTATCTGCCCTGTTTTTGATAGTCTGCCCTAATATAGGCACTTATGGAACCATTCCAGACATGGTGATGACAGTGTTCCTGGAAAATTTGTTGCAGTATTTGCCCTGCACTAGAAAGGCCAACTTTTCAAACCTGGATGCTTAATGTTAGGCTCCTAACTCCATCTTTAGGCACCCAAAGATAGGCAGTGTGATTTGCAGATCCACTGAGCAGCCACAAGGCTCAAAGTCAATGGGAGCTGCAAGTGCTCTGCGCCTTTTGCAGATAGAAACTTGATCGCTCTTCACAGTGCATTTATGCACATTTTCCCCATAAAAATGGCATGTTTCCCCCTTGAAGCAAAATGTTATGTGAAATTTCACAAGTTTCCTAAGTTTGTGAAATGTGAAATTTCACAAGTTTCCCAATTTTGCGAAATGTGAAATTTCACAAATTTGCAAACACTGCAAAACAAGATCAAGTACATTGGCCCAAGAAACACTGGACAGAGTGGGACTTCAAAAAGGACTCATTACACTTTTCTTTCTCATGAAGAAAGTGTCATAAAAGCAAAAGCCCAGTAGTTGTAAGTAAAAGTAGGTAGCTTTTCCCCTGCATTAAAATCTAATAGCAATGGTACATACTGCTGATCCCATCCAAGTCCATCCAAACAAAATACACATGCTCCCCTCAGACCTGAATATATCTAGAGATTCGATACATTCAGTTTCCCAAGAAATACCCATTCATTAGCAAATGAGTCCTGATGTCCATGAAAAAAATGACTAAATAATCACTAGAAGTCAATCCATTTTCTTTGATTTGCACAAACATCCCTGATTCTTAGTATTCAAAGTTTTTCTTCATGTCTATTAGAAAGAGGACCACATTCTGTCCCAATCATACCCATGCAGCCTTATTAAAGGGAACAGGCGTAAACCAAATGCAGAATTTGACCCAGTGAGAAAACCAGAAAATAACTTCTTAGCTTTCCTTGCTCATTGCTCTTGTGATGCATATACAAGAACACCAATTTGCCATTGGAGATTGAAATCAGTAGGAGTTGAGGGCACTTAGCACCTCACAGAATCGATCCCCTAATGAGAGACTCCAGTACCATTCACAGAAACTGGAGGTAAGCCTTGTGAAAGTGAAACTCCTCATGGTCTGCAAGGCTGTGTTCACATAATCATGTACAGGGAAGAAGAAAAAAAGCAACATTTGGAACTAAAGCAGATAGGCTTAAAGGCACAAAGAAACAGAAATCAGCAAAAATCACTTCAAAATGGCAAGAAACCTAACTCAGAAAACACATCAGAGCTAGTTAAATAATAGTCAGAGACATGAGGAAATGTTGTGTGCTATTTGGTATTTCTGAGAACATCAACTCCTTTAATGTACACAAGGAGGAGCAAGGGAAGGGAAATGCTCCAGAGTTCAGCAACCACCTGCAGACGGGCATATGGAGAATGCTGCCAGCTGGCTAATGAGAGGAAATTCTAATCTTCTTTATCTTTAAAATAAATGTACATACAGAGGCCTATCTTTCCCTCAGTGTATAAGAGGATTTCTGTGAAAACCAAAATAAGCTCCATCATTTGCAAACTGTACTTTTTGTCTGTGTGAACTGAATGCATACTCCAGGCCTCTCTGACCTCCTGAGTACCTCCCTGCTTTTTTGAGGTCTCTCCTCACAAACTCCAGATTCCAACATCTTGGGCAGCTGGTTCCAGTAGTCAAAAAAACAAATGTTTCTGTCCCTTTCTCAACCATATTGTTAAAATCCACCTTCCCTTTGTGTGCTTTTCAAGCCTGATTTTGATTGTTGCTCCCAATTTCCACAGGGCTCAGTCAGGGAGCTGGACATCGAAAGGTATGTCTATGTTGCTGTCTGAGGTGTTCTTGCAGCTCTGGTGGGCCTTCCCACACTGTCTTTGATCTATCCCATGGGCAAAGAACTGCAGTAGCACAAGCTTCATTATAAGCTGTACAAGCCACTAGGAACACTGGGTGGGTTACTGATGCCAGGACCACTGCATCTATTCTGCTATTTTTAGCTAGATGCCAATTGAACCACAGATATCCCATTAGTGACATCAGTTGGCGTCAGTCTCAGACCTCCATTCAACTTACCAACATGGACACTGATTTTTTTCTAAGGACCAATCTATTATATAGTCTAGCTCCTAAACCACTGGTTCCCAACCTTTTTGGCTCAAGGTTCACAAATATTTTTACAACCCTGAAGGGTTACCAGCCTATCAACATATTAAAAAAATGTGTTGACGTATACACCGTTAAGGACCATAATTCATTGCATATTGAAAGTAAACATTTTGATGCTGCTCTGCTCATTTTTACATTTATTATTTTACGCCTACAAATTACTCACAGTATGTGTCACACTCATAGACAAAGTACTAGTATAGATGAGTGACTGTCACTGCACACTGAAGCACATGGCCTAGGAGCTAAGTCATGGTGTGTGACAAGCTGGAAGTCACTGATTTTTAGAGTCCTGCCTCTTCTCAAACATAGTGGCTCTTGGATGCTCTGCCAGCAGCCCTATCCCCACCCCACACTGAAGCAGACGGAAGGAGTTCAGACAGGAAGCTGCCTCCTTGCTAATCTCCCATGCCCCTGGCTGCAGCAGGGAAACTGAACACATCCTTTAGCCCTGTGTGCTTCCAGCTGGGTCACTAGGCAATGGCTTCCTTCTACATCCAGGGGGTTAGGATATCAGTGAACCCTCCTTCTGGCTCCCACAGGAACCCCAGCACCTATGAACCCAGGTGAAGTGCTTTGCTGTGCTCCCTGCTACAGCGACGGGGCAGAGGAGCACTGATCTTCCATCCCCTTGCTCCAACAAGCAGCATGCGCCACTCATGGAGCCCTGTGGCAATGTGCTCCGCCTCGGTCCTTAGGCAGGAGCTCCCCTCTGTGGCAAAGTGGAGAGGAGTGGTGGGCCACTTTGAAAGACCCCACAGGCCACAGGTTGGGAACCACTGCCCTAAACAGTGTGGGTTTATGGCATGATTATGCAGGACGCTCAGAAAATATAACCTGTCTACACCAGTCAGGAAAACTATGTTAGAACCGTGCCAAACACAGCGTATTTTTAACCTTATGGACATCTCTCTATTCCTTTTTTATTTATTAGACTGTGATGAGATAATTTATGTCTAATTTTCTAGAGGTCTGGTTTATATTAGAGGCTTTTGTTCCCCACTCAGGTTTTTGCACCCAAACAGCAGTGGTGTATACACCTGCTGACTCAACTCCCCTGATTTTGTGACAAAATAAAACCACCTTGACAAGAGGCGTAGAGCCTTTTGTGACACACTTTTAGCCACAAAACATCAGTCGAGATACCTCACTTGGTTATGTCGTGACAAATGGCCTCCAGGAAGCATCCCACAATGCCCAACCTGACCACTTTGGCCATCTATTTGAACTCCACTATCCTGCAGCCATCCACCCCACCCCCTTTTAAGTCCTGGGAATTTTTGAAATTCCACTTCTTGCTTGGTTGGTGTGGAGAGCTCACATCTCATCTTCCCAGATGACCACAGTGGCTCCATGCATCAAATGCTCTCCTGCTCGGAGCACACCAGAGCTTCTGAATCTGATCAGCATTTGGTGAGAGGAGGCTGTGAAATCAGCTCCACTCCAGCCAAAAAAACTCTGAGACCTACAGTCAGATTTCTCATTTGATGATGGAGAATGGCTATGAATGAGACATGCTGTAGTGCCGGGCAAAAATCAATGCGGCAGGGGTACCAAAATGCCAGGGAGTCCAACCATCTCTCCGGTACACAGTCAAAGACGTGCCACTTCTATAAGGAGTTGGAAACCATCCCCAGTGGTGCCCGTCCTCAACTGCCATGGATATCTCCGTGGACCCAGAGGCAGCAGACACCAGACTCAACCCCGACAAAGAAGTTGTGAACAAGGAGGTTGAGTTGGAGGATGAATCAAAGCAGGGGACTGGGTTGTTTCCTGACAGGAGTTAGGATCTCTTCTCTACCCAGGATGGTTTGAGCCATTCCTAACCCTCTAGCTCTGGCAAGCAGAATGCAAGAGAAGGGAGCTCAGGTAAGTGATTTTTTTTTTAGCTGATACTGCTTGGTTACATGAGGTACAGCTGTCCTTTGCTTTGTTGCATGATAAAGCTGGTTAATGGATAAAAATGCACAAGAGTAGCTGTGTTTGCATGTGCTTCTCATTCCCCTCTTCAGCTATGCTGTGCTGTGGAAAACTGTGTTAATGCACACCAACATTTCATGGAAACCCTCCAGAGAGATGTCTCTTCAGAGAATCTCTCCAGAGAGATGTCTAGAAAACTTTCCTGGAGGTACTTGCCAATCCTTTGCTGGAGATTCCTTAGCAGAACTGCTTTGTTTCTTCCCCCACTGTAGGAAAATGTTTCTCTGCCATTCAGCAATCACTTGTGCAGGGACCAAACAGCACAGAGGCAAGCAGTATAGACACTTGGTTTGAAGCTGTTCTCATAGAGAAAAAAGGACCACAGAGAAGCAAAGAATAGATGTTCCAAGAATTCTTCTGGTCCTCTGAGACGGGAGGAAAAAAAAGAAGAAAGGGAGACACACTATGTGCGAGCATCAGAAAACTGATAGGCAGAAAAGGTGAAAACCAAGAGCAAGTAATAGCAGGTCATCAGCACATGATAAAAACCATGGAGCAGAAAATGGAATTGCTAAAATCATTCATAACTCTGCAAACTGAATTCATGTATGCTCAGCCCCATTTACTGCCAATACAGAACTGCTTTCCATGCCTTCCTCAAACTCCATCCACACATTCCTACCAAATTCCCAGCCAGTCTCCACACCTATTCACTCCACCACTTCAGACAGCTTCCAGAACAATAAATAGCTGGACTTACATCCAGCTGTCATAGCTCACACTGTCCCTCACTACCTTCTTCCCTCTAGCCCAGCTTTTATCTGAGTTGTAAAATAATTGTATTTAATACAGACATACTCTGCAGAATAAGCAATCTTTAGTTGTCTCTTGCACACAGTGATTGCACCTCACATTGGTACACAGTGCAAGGTGGATAGTAGTTATAGTATGGCACGGTGTTGTTTACAAAGCCACCTTGTAATGATCTTGAGGGATCATTAAAGACCATGCCATCGAATGAGTGAGGAATAGAACTTTAATAACACAGACAGGAGTGATTCCCAGGAGTATAGCTGGGAGTAGCCATGTTATATCTCCTGTAGAGTATGTCTCCCAATTCACACAACACTGACCCATGCAAGGGAGTGTCTCTAAAATCACAGCCTTCTACAAGCATCTCTCTACACACCTTATTGGTTCTCTTTGTTAAAATAGGTCCTCAAGGCCTCCCTGGTTCTAACGGCCTCCCACTGTGCCACTGTAATAGCCCCAACATCTGGTCCTTCATATTCAGTCACAATGCTATCCACCTCTGTGATCAACCCAGGAGGAAACTTTGCACTCTTAGCTTCACAAATATTGTGGAGCACACAGCAAACAGCTATAACCATGAAAATATTTTCCTCATTTAGATCTAACCTGCCATTTAGGTCTAACCTGCATCACCAGCAACCTTTTAATCTGTCAAACGTATATTCAATTGTCATTCATCACCTCTCAACCTGTTATTGAAGCACTCCTTGCTGCTGCCCAGGTTGCTTGTATAAGGCC